>OX393560.1:20300371-20720371 GCA_947650365.1 Chamaelirium japonicum | reverse complement strand
CCATATAAATGCGAGTGTTAAAGTCACCCCTATGATACATAGATGTACCCCTTTATAATATAGTCGACCTTATCAATTAGAGAGGGCCCCATATGGGCTCCTCTCGTTATTTGCTATATAAATAAGAATCCCACAATAATGGCAACCTCCTAGCAATGAGAGTTTATATATTTTGGTCATTCTGATGTAGGTGTTAAAATAACCCCTATGACACATACATATACCCCCTATAATATAGTCGGCCATGTCAACTAGAGTAGGCCTCATATTGACTTCTCTCGTAATCTAAAATATGAATAAAAATTCCATAATAATGGGACTCTTTCTAGCTATCAGACTCTTTATATTTTGGATACACAGACGCGGATGTTAAAGTCACCCATTTGACACAAAAAAGTACCCTTATATAATTAAGTCGATCTTGTTAACAGGTGCAGGTCGCATATGGGCTCCTCTTATAATCTACTACATAAATAAGGATCGGGCAATCAATAGTGGTACCTTTCCTAACTTTGGGACTTTTCATATTTTAGTCATATATATACGGGTATTAAAGTCATCCCTTTGACTCATAGATGTACTCTATAAGGTTATCAACTTTGTCAACTGGAGTAGGCTTAAACTCTTCTCGTAATCTACTATATAAATATAGATTCCACAATAGTTGGACTCCACGTATCTATGAGTTTTTATATTTTGGCCACAAAGATACGGGTATTAAAGTCACCCCTTTAACATATAAGTGTACCTCCCTATAATATAGTGGACCTTCTCAACTAGAGTGGGATTCATTTGGACTTCTCTTGTAATCCACAACAAGAATAAGGATTCAATAATAGTAGAACCGCTCATAACTATAAGACTTTATATTTTAGTCACACAGATGCATTTATTAAACTCACCCCTTTGATACATAGATATACCCCCTATAATATAGTCGACCTTGTCAACTTAAGTGGGCTATTCTTGAACTCCTCTCATAATATATTATATGAATAAGGATCCCACAATAGTGGGATCCTTCATAGCTTTGAGACTTAATATATTTTAGCCATACAAATAAAGGTGTTAAAGTTACCCCATTGGCATATTGATGTACCCCCCTATAATATAGTTGATCTTGTCAATTAAAGTGGGTCCCATATGGACTCCTCTCGATATCTACTATATGAATAATGATCCCATAATATTGGGACCTATATAAGCTATGAGACTATTTATATATTTGTCATACAGATGTGAGTGTTAAAGTTATCCCTTTGACATATAGATATACCCCCTATAATATAGTATACCTTGTAAACTAGAGTGAGCCCTACTTGGACTACTTTTGAAATCTACTATATGAATAAGGATCCCACTATAATGGGACCCTTCCTAGCAATGTAACTCTTTATATTTTGACCATATGGATACAGGTACTAAATTCAGCCTTTTGACACATATATATATACCCACCAATAATATAATCGACCTTATCAACTGTAGTGAGCCACATTTGGACTCCTTTCATAATCTACTATATAAATAAGGATTTTATAATAGTGGGACCCCTCTTAGCTATTAGACTCTTTATATTTTGGCCATACAGATACATGTATTAAAATCACCCTTTTGATACATTGACTTACCCTTCTATAATATAGTCGACCTTATCAACTGGAGTGGGCCCTACTTGGACTCCTCTCAAAATCTACTATATGAATAAGGATCCCATATTAATGGGACCCCTTCCAGATATAGGAGCCTATATATTTTGGCTATAAAGATACATGTGTTAAAAGTAATATCTTTGACACATAGATGTGCCCCCTATAATATAGTCGACCATTTTAACTGGAGTGAGTCTCGTTTGGACTTCTCTTCTAATCTAAAAATGAATAAGGATTCCACAATAGTGGGACCCCTACTAGCTATCGAATCCTTTATATTTTATCCATATAGATATAGGTGCTAAAGTCGCTCGTTTAACACATAGATAAACCTTTATATAATTAAGTAGATTTTGTTAACTTGAGTGGCCCTACTTGGATGCCACTTGTAATCTACTATATAAATAAAGATCCCAAAATAGTGGAACCCTTCATAGCTTCAGGACTCTCAATATTTTTGCCACATAAATACAGGTGTTAAAGTCACCTCTTTGTTATATAAATGTACCTCTTTTAATGTAGTCAACCTTGTCAACTGGAGTGGGCTCTATTTGGACTCTTCTCATTGTCTACAATATGAATAAGGATCCTACAATAGTGGGAACCCTTTTAGATTTGGGATTCCTTATATTTTGGCCACACAGATGTGGAGTTTAAAGTCACTCCTTTGACACATAAATATACCTCAATATAATATAGTCGACCATGTCAACTAGAGTGGGAACTCTCCTAGCTATGTGACTATTTATATTTTACCCATACAGATATTGGTTTTAAATTCATTCCTTTGACATATAGATGTACCACCCTTTAATGTAGTTGGTCTTGTCAATTGGAGTGGGCCTATCTTAGAATCCTCTCGTAATCTACTATATAAATAAGAATCTCATAAAAGTGGGACCACTCCTACCTATGTGATTCTTTATTTTGACCATACAGATATGGGTATTAAAGTCAGCCTTTTGATACTTTGATGTACCGCTCAATAATGTAGTCAACCTTGCCAACTGCAGTAGGCCCTATTTGGATTCCTCTCAAAATCTATTTTATGAATATAGATTACATAATAGATAAACCCATCCTAGCTATATGGAACTATATTTTGGCCACACAGATGTGGGTTTTAAAGTCATTCCTTTGGCATATGGATGTACCCCAATATAATTAAATCGATCTTATTAACTTGATTGGGGCTCACTTAGACTCCTTTCGTATTCTACTATATGAATAGGGGTTTCGATAATAGTGGGACCCCTCCTAACTGTGAAACTCTTTATATTTTTGCCACATAGATGTGGGTGTTAAAGTCACCTTTTTGACACAATAGTGGGATCGATCCTAGCAATGAGACCCTTTGTGTTTTGGCCATACAGATATGGGTGCTAAAGTCACCCCTTTGACATATAACTGCACCCCTCTATAATTTAGTCGACCTTATGAACTTGAGTGGGGTCCATTTAGACTCATCTCATAATTCACTTCATGAATAAGGATCTAATAATAGTGGACCTCTATTAGCTATGAGACTCTTTATATTTGGCCACATAAATATGGGTATTAAAGTCACCCATTTAACACAGATGTAGCCCTTTAATATAATCGACCTTGTTATTTAAAGGGGCCCCACTTGAACTTCTCTAGTAATTTACTATATTAATAACGATACCACAATAGTGAGACCCCTCATAACTATGTGACTCTTTATATTTTGACCATACAGATACGGGTGATAAAGTCACCTATTTGATATATAGATATTTTTCCTATAATGTAGTCGACCTTGTTAACTAGAGTGGGCCTTATTTGGCATTCTCTCGTAATCTATAACAAGAATAAGGATCCCATAATAATTGGACCCTTTCTAGCTAAGAGACTTTTTATATTTTGGCGATACAGATGGTAGTGTTAAAGTCTCCCATTTGATACATAGATATACCCCATATGTAATTTAGTTGACCTTATCAACTGGGGTAGGATCTATCTGGATTCCTTGTAATCTACTACATGAATAAGGATCTCATATTAGTGGAACAACTATTAGTAATAGGAGTCTTTATATTTTGGCCACACAGATACAAGTGTTAAAGTTATCCCTTTGATATATAAATGTACCCTTATATAATATAGTTGACTATGTCAATTGGAGTAGGCCCCACATGGACTCCTCTCGTAATCTACTATATAAGTAATCATCCCATAATAATGAGACCACTTCGAGCTATATGATTTTTATATTTTGTCCATACAGATGTGGGTCCTAACATCACCCCTTTGACACATAGATGTACCTACTATATTATAGTCGACCTTATCAACTTGAGTAGGACCTATTAAGACACATCTTGTAATATACTATATCAATAAGGAACCTATAATAATAGGACCCATCCTAGCTATAGGACTTTATATTTTGACCATACAAATTCAAGTGTTAAAGTTACCCCTTTATCATATAGATGTGTACACCCTATAATGTAGTCAACCTTATCAACTAGAGTGGGCCCCACTTGGATTTCTCTCGCAATCTACAATAAGAATAAGGATTCTATAAAAGTTGAACCCCTCTTAGCTATGGGATATTTTATATTTTGGCCACACAGATGTGGGTCTTAAAGTCACCCCTTTGAAATATAGAAGTCCCCACATATAATATTATCGACTTTATAAATTTGAGTGCGCCCTACTTGGACTTTACTCGTAATCTATAACATGAATAATAATCCCATAATAATAGGACCCTTCTAACTTTGGCACTTTCTATATTTTGGCCATAGAAATACAGGTGTTAAAATTAGCCCTTCGACACATAGATGTACCCTTCAATAATATAGTTAACCTTGTTAACTAGAGTGGGCCCTATTTGAACTCCTCTCGTAATTTTCTATATGAATATGAATCTCATAATAATGGAACCCTATTAAGCAATGAGACTCTTTATATTTGTCCACACAGATAAGGGTGTTAAAGTCATCCTTTTGACACATAGATGTACCCCCTATAATGTAGTTAACTAGAATGGGTATCACTTGGACTTCTTTCATAATCGATTTTATCATTAGTATTCAAAATTAGTAAGACCTCTCCTAGCTTTGAAACTTTTTTATTTTGACCATACATATTTGGGTGTTTAAGCACCCTTTGACTCATAGATGTACCCCCCATAATATAGTCAAACTTGTCACTAGAAAGGGCCACCCTTGGACTACTCTCGTAATCTACTATATTAATAAGGATCCCATAATAGTGGGACCCCGCCTAGCTATGAAACTCTTTATATTTTGGCCATATAGATATGAGTGTCAAAGTTACCTGTTTTACACATATATGTACCCTATAATGTATTTAACCTTGACAACTAAAGTGGGCCCTACTTGGACTCTTCTTAAAATCTACTAAATGAATAATGATCACACAATAGGGGGACCCCACGTCGCTATGGGACTCTTGTTGGAAATAAATCCATATTAGAGGCTCGCAGCGGAAACGATTTTGTGATCGAAAGACCGTTCATGGTGCACGTTACACGATTTAAACTTTCATCGAAACTAATCTATATATGTGTGCATGTGTATGCACGTGAATCGAACACCCTAACGGTAATCTAGCGTAATGATTAACTAGCATGAATGCAAATCATAATACTCGCTAGTTCTACATGTTAGATTATACATACCTTTCGTACGGATCTTTTAACCGCACAGAATTGTCTTCTTTGTCGATAGAGACGGAAGATCGTTTGCGAAGATACCGATAGTACGAATGAAAATGTTGCCTTCTTATTCACTCGATCTCACACGATGTACAGAATGTCGCTCTCGGATCTCTGAGGGCCTTCGAAGAATGACCCTTCTCCTTCTTCAGAACTCCACATGAGGAAGATGAAGTTGCAAGCGAGAAACGGGAGAGAGATTAGGGAGAGAACTAGAGAGATAAAAGAGGGAGGGGGTTCGGTTTTTGCATCTCTATGGACGGCCCCATATAGCCCTATATATAGGGCTGGCCTACGCCCTTGGATAAGGATCCAAGGGGATAAAGACCTCCCACAATTATCTCTCCAATCTCACCCTTTTATCTCTCCTTGTATTTATCCGTTTTCCCACTTTTTAGGGCTCGATTTGACTGTTTCAAACCCTTATCCCTATCCATATGGCCAGCCCTATAGATGAGGGATTATCATCCCTACAATATAGGGCCGGCCCTAGCAAGGTCTCCCACTGCTAGGGTCGGCCAAGAGTGAGGTCCGGCAGAGTGAGGTTTTTACCAAAACGCCCTGACGCCTTATTTTGACCATTTCTAGCGTGCGACACCTAGTGGCCATTACTTAAGTGATTTCTACTAATTACCTTACTATTAACTGAGGCCACTGGAGGGTGCCTCTAGCAAAGTCAACTAGTCAACTCGCAACATACACCGATGCATCGCACCTATGCAGCGAAGTTCACTTATGGCTAGGGATTACTACGTGCGCATCTGTACTAGTCTCGGGCATACCCCTTAGTACTTGCACGTAGTTACGCATCTACCATGCTCTAGTGCAAAGCACACACGGAGCGTATACTTCTTTCTTCCTCTTAGTACTTAAGGTGTTTCGAGGAGATGGTCCAAGAACCGTACATAATGTTGATAAGGTGGAACCATTAGGGACTGGGGTTCATGGCTTCCAACTCAAGCTCAATCGACACACTACCCGAGTGTACCATCAATCCTCTGAGCTCGAGTTAACCTGTGTATCCACCCAGAGTGTGACGCAGGCTGCACTCTAATTCACCCAGACTTACTATATTCTCCATCATACCCCTGCTCTCCGCTTAGTAGTGGTAACCTCGTTGTCCCTCCACTTGATGCCATGATTCACTTCGAGCGGTGGAGACTACCGTCAGACTCGAATGATCATATGACTTGGTTCCTTCCAGGTTGACCTATATATCGTACCTCTAATTACCCCGTCGAGTAATCAAACCCGGTCAACAGTCAAACTGATGACCACCAGGCTGGGTTTGGTACAGTGTAAGTCACACCAAGGAACGCATCTCCCTTCAGGGGTGTGGATGGCCTGCAGGAGTGACACGCTAATGCAACGCCAGCCGGGTAACCCAGTACACCGTGGTTTTGGATCACTGCATACGGATCCTCACACATTGGTGCTCCAAAGCACCACATAACTGGTTAGTCCATCAGACGTGGTTCCTCAGGGTTTAGGACCGTTTTACCCTAAGCAGAAACATGGCTTAGTGTTCCAGTGTCTGCTCATTGATCTGTACACCGTGTTAGTTCCGTTCAGCCACAGACATTGTGCCTGGTGATGACCATAGTAAAGACATCCCATGAACTGTCATCGCCAACAACTTATCATGATGAGGCGACTAACCTGATCATAGCTGCGAACTGATTTAGATTATATGGGACCAATCTACTCAGTCTTCAACTCAGTGGACTACCACATAACCATGGCTCTCTGTTCTTAAAAGAATACGTAACTATGTTACGTACCTATATGCATCTCATATAATAATAACTATCAATCTTTATTAGACCAAAACTTAAAGTTTTACAAGCTTAGAATACATCAATACTAACAATCTCCTACTTGGTCTAGCGAAGCAAAACAATTTTGACTCCCATCGCGTCCACATGTCGTTCGAATGCTTTGATAGGTATTGCCTTGGTGAAAGGATCAACAATATTATCTGTAGATGCAATCTGTGTCACCGCTACTCGCCCTTGCTTTTGAAACTGCCGAATCAAGTGAAATTTGCGCTCAATGTGCTTCCCCTTTTGGTGATGTCTTGGCTCCTTTGCTTGTGTTACCGCCCCACTATTGTAGCAATAAAGCACAATAGGTAACTGGGCCTCTGGTACATACCCCAAATCTATAAGGAATTTCTTGAGCCATACCGCCTCTTTGGCTGCCTCGCACGCTGCAACGTACTCAGCCTCTGTGGTAGAGTCTATGATGCATTTCTACTTCACACTCTGCCAACTAACGTTGCTCCTCCTAACATAAACACAAAACCTGATGTCGATTTTCTGGATTCCAAATCTGATATAAAGTCAGAATCTGTATATCCAATAGGCGTCAGTTCTTGTGCAGTGTAAACCAATTCATAGTCCCTTGTTTAACAAAGGTACTTGAGTATACACTTCACAGCTATCCAGTGATCTGGACCCGGATTCGATTGAAACCGACCCATCATGCCTACTGCAAAACAGATATCTGGCCTTGTACAATGCATAGCATACATTAGACTACCTAATACCGAAGCATAAGGTATCTTTTGCATTTTTGCTCTCTCCTCAGGTGTCTTAGGACATTGATCCTTAGACAGTTTTACGCCAAGTTTAAATGACACAAAACTCTTCTTGGAGTTTTGCATGTCAAACCTAGCCATAACCTTATCTATATACGCGGCCTGTGACAGCGAGAGAATCTTGTTCTAACGATCTCGTGTTACCTTGATCCCCAAAATATAACTCCCTTCACCTAGGTCTTTCATATCGAATTGTGTTGACAACCAGACCTTTACCGTTGACAATGTTTCTACATCATTTCCAATGAGTAGAATATTGTCTACGTAAAGTATCAAATATACTACTGTAGTCTTATCACTCCTTTTGTATACACATGGTTTATCCTCATTTTGAGTAAGTTCATATGACTCGATTGCTTGATCAAAACGAATGTTCCAACTTCTAGATGCTTGCTTTAGTCCATAAATGGACTTCTGCAACTTGCAAACTAGATGTTCCTGACCCTCTGACTTAAAACCTGGTGGCTGCATCATATAAATGTCTTCTTCCAAATTCCTATTGAGGAATGCTGTCTTGACATCCATTTGCCAGATCTCCCAGTTATAATGGGCTGCAATGGATAGGAGGATCCGAATAGACTTTATCATAGCTATCGGCGAGAAGGTTTCATCAAAGTCGATTCCTTCTCTCTGGGTATAACCCTTGGCAACTAATCTAGCTTTATAAGTCTCAATTATACCATCGGATCCTCTCTTCTTCTTATACACCCACTTACACCCAATAGGTTTTATATTGGATGATGGTGTAACAAGAGTCCAGACAGCGTTATGGGACATTGATATAATTTTTGTTTCCATAGCCTTTTGCCAGTCAGAGCCGTCAGAAGCTCCCATTACTTTATCGTAGCTCAGTGGGTCATCCTCCTGACCTTCTGGATCAACGAATAAGGTTTCTCCATAGTATCTGTCAGGAGCTCTGATGCTTCTTCCACTGCGACGATGTGGTGGTTGTGTTACGGGATGAATAGGTTCTACAGTATCTGGTATATTAGTGATGTCAGCTCCTACTATGTTTTCAGATGCGCTCTCTGATCTAGTACCTAGTAGCTCATCCAGAACTACCTTACTAGTAGGCTTGTGGTCCATAATATAATCATGCTCTAGGGAAAAAACATTCATAGAAACGATTACCTTCTTTTCCTCAGGATCATAAAATAGTCCTCATTTGGTCTCTTTGGAATACCCTACAAATAAGCATACTCTGGTTTTAGATTCCATCTTTTCCCTCTTATCCCTTCGCACATATGCAGGGCATCCCCATATTCTGAAATGCTGTAGCATAGGCTTTTGCTTTGACCACAGTTCTCTAGGGGTCTGAGGTACTGACTTAGACGGAACATGATTCAGAATATAAACTGCTGTTTGTAGGGAATACCCCCAAAAGGTCATTGGTAATCTGGCATAACTTATCATACTGTGAACCATGTCCAACAAGGTTCGATTCCTTCTCTCGGAAACTCTATTCTGTTGTGGGGTACCTGGAACAGTTAACTGAGATGTTATCCCATGCTCCACTAAATACCCAAGAAACTCGTCAGATAGGTACTCACCTCCTCGATCAGATCGAAGGGTTTTTATATATTTGCCTGTCTGCTTTTCTACTTCAGCCTTAAACTCTTTGAACATGTCAAAGGATTCTGACTTCCGTTGCATCAGGTAAATATAACCATATCTTGAGTAATCATCTATAAAAGTGATGAAGTACTCATGGCCTCCTATCGCCTTGACGCTCATGGGTCCACATACATCTGAATGGATCAACTCCAATACCTCAGTAGCTCTTACTCCTTTGCCTTTGAAGGCCCTCTTGGTCATCTTGCCTTCTAGGTAGGATTCACAGGTAGGAAGGATCTCTGAAGGATCTGTTTCCAGAAGCCCGGCCTTCACCATCCTATGGATCCTGTCTATGCCAATATGCCCAAGTCGTAAGTGCCACAATTGGGTTAAATTTTCCGCAGGTTTCTTACGCTTAGATAAATTAACATTAAATGCTGAAGTTATTATGTTATTCTTTTCAAATTTAGGACTGATAATATAGAGATGATTCTGAACCATTCCTCTTATTATAAAAGTTCCATTCAGCTTAAACGACACATCAAAAGCATCAAAATAAATTGAATAACCTTCATTAACTAAAAAAGAAACAGAAATCAAGTTACGTCTCAAGGACGGTACATAAAAAACATCTCTAAGAGTCAAAGTCTTATTATTCGAAAAACTAAGATTAACGTCTCTAATAGCTTCAGCAGCAGCCACGGCCTCAGTTCCCATGCTCAAGGTCACCTCTCCATCAAGCAACCTTCTACTTTCTTGAAACCCTTGAAGAGAGTTACAGGCATGGTTAGTGGATCCTGAATCCACAATCCAACTAGAAAAAGAACTAATACTTGAAAGAAATGATTCAACAACTAAGAGTTATAGATTACCTTCACCAGCATTCTGAGACTTCTTGCAGTCCTTCTTCCAATGACCCTTCTGGCCATACCAGAAACACTTCGTGCCTGATTTCTTTGATTCTCTAGATCTAGAGGCCCCAGCAGAGTCCTGCACAGGCACTGACTTAGGTTTCTTCTTATGTTTCTTGCCCTGAGGTTTACCAGACTTCTTGAAGGATATGCGTTGCACGTGAAGTGCTTCGCCCTTCTGCTTGAAGCCATCCTCAACTGCTTGGAGAGCTCCCAGAAGCTCTGCATTTGTTATAGCCAACTTGTTCAAATTAAAGTTGGTGACAAAGCCTTCAAAGGCTCTAGACAGTGACGAGAGGAAGATGTCTGTCATCACCTCACCTTCTAGCACAATGTCCATGGTCGCTAGTTCGTTCTGGAACCCAAACATTTTCATCATTTGTTCCCGAACCAGCGTCCTATTGGACATCTTAGTGCCGACGAGTTTCTTGATGGTAAGGTATCTCGTAACGCGATTATGACCTTCAAACATTTCCTTCAGATACAACATCATGTCAGAAGCATCGGGCATCTCCTCGACCTGCTTCTGCAGAATTGTTTGCAAGGATGCTATAATATAGCATTTACATATTTCATTAGATTCCTTCCAGTCAGTGAATGCCTTTAACTGTGCCTCTGTGGCATTGGGTCCTGGCAAATCTGGCTCAGGGTCATTCAGGGCTGTCATATGTTTACCAATCCTTAAGACCAGGTACAGGTTGCGCTTCCAGTCCTCATAGTTGGGACCGGTAAGTTTGTGGTCATTTAGGATAGCGGACAGGGGGTCTAACTTGGTCATCTGAAAATAAAAGATTGAATAATGAGAATGCATAAAAAACTTATTTTTATGGATTTTTAAAATAAGCTAATTATATCCATATGTCAACGCTACCCTCAAGCGAAGCCATCTCTATGGATTAATTAACCATGTATGTAAGATCTCAGAATCGACTGTATCTGCCCTAGGGGGCATCATACAGTATCAATCCGCTTACACGGGCCTTTTTCCTTGACCCTATCCAAATCTGCCAACTAAGGGCTGTGATGGACCATGGTTATCATTCGGCCAGTACCACATGATCCCCATTGTCTGAGCAACGAATGCCTCGTGTGTACTTCGGATGCTTACCCACGAGCCTAAGTAATTACGACACGGGAGTTCATGCGGCCCCCACTAGGGTGGGAAAAAGACCCTTCTCTCCTGGCCTCGTAATCACCATATTCATACGGAGGTCATTAAGTTATTTGGCATGGAAGCACACAGCTCCCACCCTAGGGGATGTGAAGTTATGCATCCCTACCCAAACACAAAACGACTGGCCGTGGAGGCCAGAGGATCTCTAAAAGTCCTCTCTTGCATCCCTTATTATATATGAGGGTTATTTTGTGAGTATGAATTTATGCAAATACAAAGGTAGCGACCTCCTAAATACTAGACCCTGGTCACACCATGCTCCTACTAGCATTCAAGCCCTTCGCCTAGCATTAATCATTCTCGGAATATCATAGTCCCTGCCTCAAGCGGATTTCTCCATTCAAGGGTCACATTACATATTCCGAGAATATCGATGCTTTGCAAAATTGGTTATCACGCTAATGCTCTGGAGCGAATCCTAGAGTCAGACTCACTGGAGAGGACTCCCACTAGTCATGGCGCCTCGCTTATAAATTTGACAATTGATGTTCAATGGATCTCCATCTCATCTTTGATTTCGATGCTGGCCAAATAGGCACACCCGACTAGTTGGGTGTTGACCTAATGGTGGCATAACAATATGTGATGGGATCCCATTAACATCAAAAGTTAACTAAATAATAGGCATCATCTAGCGGGATCCTATCCTCAAACAGTCACTTGGACCAGAGGGGAAAGACATCCCTCTGAAGACTGATAATCACATTATCTCATCGGGATTCAATATGAAGCATAAAGAACTAATAAAGAAAGCAACCATAAAGACTGAAATTAAGTTCAGGGTCCGACCCCTAAACCTAATTAGCACAGCGCAGGCCTCTAGCTTTCTTCGCAAGGTTCCTCGGTCCGGCTCCTTCTTCGCGCTCGCGAACACTTTGCCGGATCGTCTTGATCCTCCAGGGTTCCACTTACGCTCCCGATGGTGGATTTCTTTGGCACGTCTTTCTTCTCAATCTGTAACTGAAAAAGTCTAGTACGCTTCGAGCAAGTGATCGCTCGTACATAATTTTCTAGAAAGAAAAGAAAATACACCTATAAAAAAAGGCCATGGGAACCGAGGATGGTCTACCCCCATCACTTGCCCAATCTACGGCTCTGATTACATATCCACACACATAAAAAGCAAATCCAGACATTTGGCTAACTAGGGGTCCAACCCCCGGTAGCAAGCACAAACACAGATCTAGATTTTATAGCGCCGCTCTGCAAGAATGATTAATAGAATAAGCACAATATATACATATGCATGATATAAGCGTAGGAACCCCGATGATCTCATGCATTCATCATGCGCACATATGTTGGTTTCATGAATAATCATGAAACGCACACCACTAATGCGGCTCTGATACCAATTGTTGGAAATAAATCCATATTAGAGGCTCGCAGCGGAAACGATTTTGCGGTCGAAAGACCGTTCATGGTGCACGTTACACGATTTAAACTTTTATCGAAACTAATCTACATATGTGTGCATGTGTATGCACATGAATCGAACACCCTAACGGTAATCTAGTGTAATGATTAACTAGTATGAATGCAAATCATAATACTCGCTAGATCTATATGTTAGATTACACATACCTTTCGTACGGATCTTTTAACCGCGGAGAATTGTCTTCTTTGTCGATGGATACGGAAGATCATTCACGAAGATACCGATGGTACGAATGGAGATGTTGCCTTCTTGTTCACCCGATCTCACACGATGCATGAAACATCACTCTCGGATCTCTGAGTGCCTTCGAAGAACGACCCTTCTCCTTCTTCAGAACTCCACGTGAGAAAGACGAAGTTGCAAGCGAGAAACGGGAGAGAGATTAGGAAGAGAACTAGAGAGATGAGAGAATGAGGGGGTTCAGTTTTTGCATCTCTATGGACGGCCCCATATAGCCCTATATATAGGGTCGGCCTACCCCCTTGGATAAGGATCCAAGGGGATAAAAACCTCCCACAATTATCTCTCCAATCTCACCCTTTTATCTCTCTTTGTATTTATCCGTTTTTCCACTTTTTAGGGCTCGATTTGACCGTTTCAAACCCTTATCCCTATCCATATGGCCGGCCTTATAGATGAGGGATTCTCATCCCTACAATATAGGGCCGGCCCTAGCAAGGTCTCCCAATGCTAGGTCGGCCAAGAGTGAGGTCCAGTAGAGTGAGGTTTTTACCAAAACGCCTTGACGCCTTATTTTGACCATTTCTAGCGTGCGATACCTAGTGGCCATTACTTAAGTGATTTCTACTAATTACCTTACTATTAACTGAGGCCACCGAAGGGTGCCTCTAGCAAAGTCAACTAGTCAACTCGCAATATACACCGGTGCATCGCACCTATGCAGCAAAGTTTACTTATGGCTAGGGATTACTACGTGCGCATCTGTACTAGTCTCGGGCATACCCCTTAGTACTCGCACGTAGTTATACATCTACCGTGCTCTAGTGCAAAGCATACACTGAGCGTATACTTCTTTCTTCCTCTTAGTGCTTAAGGTGTTCCGAGGAGATGGTTCAAGAACCGTACATAATGTTGATAAGGTGGAACCATTAGTGTAACGCCCCGATATTTTATGGATTAATTCAACCCGTATAATACTGGGGTGTTAGGAATAAAAACTTGATATAAATAAATTCCATTAAATATGGAAATTACTGAGCCACTTTATTCAATAACATAAGTGTTTGATACATTTCTTGAATAATCAAAAAGCCTAAGACTTAATTTCAACATCAACACTGCATATCTCTGCTCCCGCATCCTCATAGAATGGTGTGTAGAGCGGATCTTCAACTCCCTCCGGGTCATTCTCCATTCGCTCCTCATCTTCTTCAGGTCCTGCAGGGTTGGTTTCTGTAGGGTGCACAATATCTGTAGGGGGGTGAGTCTAATCCACTGACTCACCTAATAACTTAATTTATTCATGCTAAAATATATGTATTGAAAAGCAGTGAACATGACTATGAAATGTAAATAATAAAAACATTGATCACCCGATTTCCTTTTTGGCCCTCAGCCAGGGTAGGAATCTCAATCCTTACCCGGGTACTTTTTGTCCGCAACAAGGCTAGCCCTACACCTAGGTTCTTTTAGTCCTTAAACTAGGCTAGCCCCATACCTAGGTAACTTTTTGGCCTCCGCCAGGGCTAGACCCATACCCAGGTTACTTTTTGGCCTCAGCCAGGGCTAGACCCACACCCAGGATACTTTTTGGCCTCAGGCAGGGCTAGCCCTACACCCAAATAAGCGATCACATATTTTAAAATTTACCACTCCATAGCAATCTACCGACATTCTATAGTATATACTTAGCATGAACAAACTTAGTTTAAATCCCCTACCTGAACCATTGCTGACTCTTACTCCTGATGAGGAAGCCTTAGGAATGTCAATACCTGAAAATATGTTACTATAATCTGTTAGTTTTTATCCTAACTTTTGCAATGATATTCCGAAACGTTTTCCGATATGAACTTAATAGGTTTTTATTCTTTAGGGATATTTTGGTAATTTCTAAAATACTTTAAATTTATACTTAGTGCGTAGAAATTTTTATTCTGAAACCGTGGCCGTAGACGGAACTCAATTCGGAGTTCGTTTGCTCCCGGTATGGCCAAAATAGTTGGCATTAGCGGATGTTAATTGGGTGGTCTGCCCTTAGTAAAATGATTCGGTTGTTTACAGTAATAACGTTTCTGTTTAATGAAGGAAGAGTCATTTTATCATAACTTCTTTGGGCTTAATGGGCTTTGGCCCACGGGTTTAATAGCTTTAATGGGCTTTGACCCATACTATGTTTAATGGGCTTAATGGCCTAATGGGCTTCGACCCAGAGGTTTAATGGGCTTAGGCCCAGAGGCTGAATGGCTAATGAGCTTCGGCCCAAAGGCTTAAGAGTTTTATTGTATTGGTGGTTTCGAATCATAACTACAATCATTTGGTCGCAGACGGAATTCGATTCCGAATTCAAATAAAAACGTTATGACCATTTTACCTTAGGGGTAAAATAATAATTTTATTTTTTAATTGTTGGTTCTGGTATTTTATGATCTCAGTAGATATATTTTGTCATTACGAGTCCAACACCACTGACGGAACTCAATTCAGAGTCCGCATGGGTAAGATATGGTCAATACAGTTTACCTTGATAATCTATATATTTAATGTTAGTTGATTCTTAACAGAAATCATAAAGTGTTCTACTAGTTAGAGTGAGCCTTCTTAGGTTATTGTTTAGAGAGGTCATAGGTTCTATTTCAACTTGTCTTTTCTTTTTATTCATGTTTGCACCTAATATATAACGGGTTAATGGGTTTAAATTTCATACCCGACCCAACAAGCCAGGGTGTGTGAGGCGGCGGCCGGAGGCAGCGGTCGGCCGGAGATGGTGGCGGCGGCGGTCGGAGGTGGCGGTGGCCGGTGGCGCCGGAGGTGGTGGCGGTGGCCGAAGGTGGCGGTGGCCGGCGGCGCCAGAGGTGGTGGTGGTCGGATTCCGTGAGGGGCTTGGGTGAAGATTTCTATTAAAGGGGGGGGGGGTTATATAGGCCATCCGGGAATACCAAGAGTTCTAGGGTCTTTACTGCAAAATGGCCATTATATTATTTCGGCTGTACAACGGTTCCCGTTCGATTGGAAATGAAAGGTCGTAGATGTCGTTTGATCTTCCCTTTTAATATAACAATTATTTCTCTTGTATTTTGAATAGAAAAGCTTTAATGGATTTTTGGTTAGAGGAAACTGGTTTAAAATTCTATTAAATAGGTCTCGGGTTCGAATCCTTCTATTGGCTAATATATTTATACATATATACAATTTTTCTTTTAAATTTTTAAATGCTTTAAATGAGTTCAAAACACAAAAGTTTATATATGTTTTTTGATCGTTTCGATGAGACGAACGCAATGGTGCCATCCGATTTTGAATTTCTTAGAAATTTTTTTTCTTATAATGTCTTTTTAAATTATTTATTTTTGAGATGTTACATCCTCTACCTCTAATAGAAATTTCATCCTCGAAATTTATAGTACGTACCTTAGCTGCTGAATAAATGTGGATATTGCTTTTATATTTCTGACTCCAATTCCCAAGTAGCTTCCTCTTCATTGTGATGTTTCCATAGCACTTTTACCAATCGAATGGTCTTGGTTCACAATTCTTTATCTTTGGTGTCTAGAATCTTCACTGGTATTTCTATATAAGAGGCATCTGATTGAATACTGATGTCTTTATCTTTCAAAATGTGAGAAGGATCTGGCTCATACTTGCGAAGCATGGACACATGAAAAACTGGATGTATATTTGCCAAATTTAAGGGTAATGCCAGTCGATATGCAACTGGTCCAACTTTACCCAATATTTCATAGGGTCCAACATATCTGGGTGCAAGTTTTCCTTTGAGATCAAAACGTTGAATACCCTTCATTGGGGAGATTTTTAGAAAAACAAAATCTCCTACCTCAAATCCGAGAGGTCTTCTACGATTGTCTGCGTAACTCTTTTGTCTGCTCTAAGCTTTTAATAAATTGGCCCGAATAATTTTTATTTTATCAGTAGTTTCTTGGATTATTTCCGACCCCATGATACTCTTTTCTCCCACTTCGGTCCAACAAACTGGTGATCTGCAGGGTCTTCCATATAAGACTTCAAAAGGTGCCATTTGTATGCTGGATTGGTAGCTGTTGTTATAAGTAAACTCTATCAGGGGTAGAAAATCTTCTCAACTACCTTTGAAATCCATCACACAAGATCTTAGCATATCTTCTAAGATTTGTATCACTCTTTCTGATTGTCCGTCAGTTTGAGGATGATACGCAGTACTCATGTTCAATTCTGTCCCCAATGCTTTCTGTAAACTCCTCCAAAACTTAGAGGTAAAATGAGGATCCCTGTCTGACACAATAGTTACCGGAATACCGTGGAGTCTAACAATTTCCTTCAGGTATAAGGTACTGTCATCTCTAGTGGATGCAGTTGTTTTTCGGGGTAGAAAATGAGCTGACTTTGTTATTCGGTCCACAATGACCCAAATTGAATCATTTCCCTTCCTTGTGGTAGGAAAACCGGTCACGAAATCCATGGTTATATGTTCTCATTTCCATTCTGCTATAGGAAGAGGTTGCAATAACCCAGGTGGTCTTCTGTGTTCAGCCTTCACTTTTTGACAAGTGAGACATTTTGACATGAATTGGGCTACATCATTCTTCATTCCACTCCACCAGAAGTTTCGTTTTAGATTGTGATACATTTTGTTCTCCCCTGGATAAATAGAAAACTTTGACTTATGAGCTTCAGCTAATATATCTTCTCGCAGATAAGGAGCATCAGTGACTGCTAATCTGCCTCGATATCTCAGTCCATGATCCGACCCGAGTACCCAGTTTTCTATCGTTTCTCCATTTTCTAGTTTGTATCGAATTCCCCGCAATTCGGAATTTGAAGTTTGTGCTTCTATTACTCCCTTTATCATCTCTGGCTGAACTCTGAGGTGACTTAGATAAGCCTGTGGTGAACTGTTCTGTATGATTAGATCAAAGTTTTCTAACGTGCAAGTCCACTGCCATTTATCGGCTAGTATATTGGTTTGTTGTCCCTTTCTACTGAGGGCATCTGCCACTACATTTGCCTTACCAGGGTGATAAATAAAATTGTAGTCATAATCGACTAATAATTTCACCCATCTTCTTTGCCGTAAGGTTAGATCTTTCTGCGTACTAATGTATTTCAAACTCTGATGATCGGAGAATAATTCAAACTGTTCTCCATACAAATAGTGACACCAAATTTTAAGTGCAAACACGATAGCTGCTAGCTCTAGATCATGAGTAGGATAATTCTTTTCGTGAGTTTTTAACTGTCTGGAAGCATAAGCCACTACTCGGCCATCTTGCATCAACACAGCTCCTAATCCCACGTGAGAAGCATCCGTGTAGAATGTGTATTTCTTTCCACTTTCTGGTATTGTTAATACCGGGGCTGTAGTGAGTTTTGTTTTTAATTCTTGGAACGCATTCTCACATGGTTCCGACCACTCATACTTTACCCCTTTCTTAGTAAGTCGGGTTATAGGTGCAGCAATACTGGAAAAATTCTGAATGAATCTACGATAATATCCTGCCAACCCCAGAAAACTCTTGATTTCTGTTATATTCTTTGGTGGTTTCCAATTCACTACTGCCTCAATTTTTACTGGATCAACTGTAACTCCTTCATGAGAGATTACATGTCCCAGAAAGTTTACTTTTGTAATCCAGAATTCACATTTTACTGAGTTTGGCGTACAGTTGATGAAGATTCAACTCTTGTAGTACCAATCTCAAATGTTTTTCGTGCTCTTCCTCGGTTTTTGAATAGATCAAAATATCATCTATAAATACTACCACGAATTGATCCAAGAAGTTTTTAAAGATTCGATTCATCAGATTCATAAATGCCGCAGGAGCATTTGTGAGACCAAAAGGCATTACCAAGATTTCAAAATGCCCATATCTTGTTCTGAAGGCCGTCTTTGGTATGTCTTCTTCCTTGATTCTTAATTGATGATATCCTGATCGAAGATCTATTTTGGAGAAATATTTTGCTCCTTTAAGTTGATCAAATAGATCTTCAATTCGGGGGAGTGGATATTTATACTTTATAGTCACCTGGTTTAATCTTCTATAATCGATGCACATTCGTTTTGTTCCATCCTTCTTTTGTACGAATACTATATTGGAATTGGGTTCCGCTAATCAGAGTCGCAGCGGAAACAAAAAGAAAGATCTGAAGATCATACGGTGTATGTTTCATTACAATTCGTGATACAAAACAATCTACGTGCAAATCTATGATTTTAGCATATGTGCGGACACCCTAGAGGCATACTACGATCTACGGAAGACATGCATGCATCTACTTAGGTGTTTAGATTCATCATACCTTATGGATCTATGATCCGGAGATTACGGAATAATGAAGAACCACACTTGAATCACAAGGGAAACTGTCGGATAGTACTTGTCCTTTGCGAATTGAAGATTCCTCAAAATCCCGTCTCTGAGTGCAAGGATTTCGAGCCGACGGAAGAATCCGTTGCGAAGACAATGGCGAGCCTCGAGATTTTCTCCTCCTCTTTCTCCTTTCTTTCTTCTCCTTCCTTCCTTTTCCTTCTCCCTTCTTCTTCCTCTCTTTTCCTTGGCCGAAACTACAAAGAGAGAGAGGGGATGATAGGTTCGGCTACAAAAGAGAGGGAGGCACTAGGGCCGGCCCCTCACCTCTCTATTCCCTTTATAGGGCCGGTCTCCCATGGCTCCAAGGAGCCTAGGGCCGGACCCTAGGTGGATAGGGATGAGGGGGGATAGGATTTAGGTCTTCCGGGTGTCTATCGTGAAGTCCGGACGAAAACGCCCTTCACGAAAAGCGGAAAACTGAAAGTGAGACTGAGTGAGGTGTGCTACTCGGAATCGAGTTCCATCAGTTCCTGTGAGCTCCTGGAATTATTCCGCTCAATCTAAGATCTATATTCAATATGTTCTGAGCTATATTTCAGTATTTACCAAAATACCCCTACGGCCCGTAACACATGTGAATTAGGTTTTTTGGCTCCGGGCTTGTGCTCCATCGCGCTACTTCGCATCCAACGTATCCAACTAGGTCGGGGAACAATTCCTATACGCAATGACAGGGTGGAACATTCAGGGTTCGGGATCTCTAGCTCCAACCGGATCCCTGATTAACTGTTCCGGTGAGACACCGAAAGTTCCGTTAATCACCCCTAATCCGATTAACCTGCGTAGCCACCCAGAGTGCGACGTGAGTTGAACTCTAGTGATCCTAAACTTATGTTACTCCCTTGTAACCCTGTTCTCTACTATACTCCGATAATCCTTAGTCCCTCCTATTACTGGTGCCATGATATGACTCGGGCGGTGGGGAGCACCGTCAGATCCCGATCGATCATCTACTAGGGTTTGATGACTTGTCATCTATAATACCACACACCTTTCGGTGCTATGCCTAGCATCTGAAACATCGTCAGTCATACTGACAACCACCAGGCCTGGGTTAACTGTGTGGATAGATTGACTTATCAAACCGCACCCATCCAACACTGGACGTCGGATAACCTGTAGGGATTACATGTCACTCAAGCGCCAGCCGGGTAACCCACCGTACCGTGGTATTGGACTATGGAAGGTCCGCACACATTGGCACATCAAAGCACCACACAACTGGTTGGCCCAGTGAACATGGTCCCTCAGGGTTAAGGACAGATTATCTATAGTAGTAAGACGGTTTCTGCACTAGTGTCTGAATCACTGAACTGTGCATCGTCTTGGTTCCTGTTCAACACGATCATCGTGCTTGGTCAGGTGAATAGGAATCCCATGTTCCTGTGGTGGAGACTTCACCACATCCTCTACCTACCAACAGCTTGTTCTCGGTGAAGCGACCGGCATTACCTAAGCTGTGAACTAGTTCTAGGTCTGCACAGAACTGGTCCACTGGGTCTCCCAAGCATGGATCCTCCATGCGCCTCAGTAGCCTACGGTGTTCCCTAGGGTCCTTTTATTATATAAGTATTATCATATACCAGAGTAGTATTCTAATTAAAGCAATAACCAAAGTCATCTTTATTAATGTTAATACAGAAAATCCACGCTAAGGACACACGAGCTACAACGTACAATCTCCCACTTGGCCTAGCGGGGAACAACAGTCTTAACTCACATGGCATCCACGTGCTTCTCAAAAGCCTTGGTCGGTAACGCCTTTGTGAAAGGGTCCGCCATGTTATCTACAGACACCACCTGAGTCACTGCTACCTCCCCTCGCTTCTGCAAGTCCCAGATTATGTACTATTTCCGCTTGATATGCTTGCTCTTCTGGTGATATCTTGGCTCCTTGGATTATGCTACCGCTCCACTATTGTCGCAGTAAAGGACAATAGGATCTTGAGCTCCCGGTACGCATCCTAAGTCCGTGAGGAACTTCTTGAGCCACACCACCTCCTTAGCTGCTTCGCACGCCGTAACGTACTCAGCATCTATCATCGAATCCGCGATGCATCCCTGCTTCACGCTCCTCCAACTGACAGCTCCTCCTCCTAATGAAAACACAAACCCTGACGTCGATCTCCTGGATTCCGGATCTGACGCAAAGTCAGAATCTGTATATCCAATCGGTATCAGTTCCTGTGAAGAGTAAACTAACTCATAATCTCTCGTCCTACGGAGATACTTGAGTATACTTTTCACAGCAGTCCAGTACCCTGGACCCGGATTTGACTGATACATGCCCATCATGCCTACTGCATAGCATATATCTGGTCTCGTGCACTGCATGGCATACATCAGACTTCCTACTGTCGAAGCATAAGGTATCTTCTGCATCTCTGCCCTCTTCTCAGGAGTCTTAGGACCCTGATCCTTGGACAACTTCATTCTATGTCTGAATGGAACCAGTCCCTTCTTGGAGTTGTGCATACTGAATCTGACCAAGATAGTATCTATGTAGGCTGACTGTGACAGCGAGAGAATCTTGTTCTGGCGATCTCGAGTTACCTTGATCCCCAGAACATAACTCGCTTCACCTAGGTCTTTCATGTCAAATTGAGAGGATAACCACACCTTCACTGTAGACAACGTTCCAACATCGTTTCCGATGAGCAGGATATCGTCCATGTAAAGCACTAAAAAAACTACTGTAGTCTTATCGCTCCTTTTATAAACACATGGTTCATCCACGTTCTGTTCAAATCCATAAGACTAGATAGCCTGATCAAAACGCATGTTCCAACTTCTGGATGCTTGCTTCAGTCCATAAATGGACCTTTGCAACTTGCACACCAGACCTTCCTGACCTTTTGCGATAAAGCCTGGAGGCTGAGACATGTAGATGTCTTCTTCCAAATCCCCGTTGAGGAATGCGGTCTTGACGTCCATTTGCCAGATCTCCCAATCATAATAGGTTGCAATGGACAAGAGGATCCAGATAGACTTAAGCATAGCCACTGGCGAAAAGGTTTCGTCATAGTCGATCCCTTCTCGCTGGGTATAACCCTTAGTGACTAGTCTAGCTTTGTAAGTCTCAACGGTACCATCCGGACCTCTTTTTCTTTTGTACACCCACTTACACCCAACAGGTTTAATGTTGTGAGGTGGTGTTACAAGTGTCCAGACCGAGTTTTGGGACATCGATGTCAGTTCTGCCTCCATGGCTTCCTGCCATGCTGCATGGTCAGTGGATACCATCGCTTCGTCATAGTTTAGAGAATTATTCTCCTGAAACTCTGGATCAACCATAAAGGCTTCTCTAATGTATCTATCAGGAGCACTTGTGGTCCTCCCACTGCGACGAACCTGCGGTGGTTCCATAGGAGTCGATTCTACAGTACCGTTAATCTTAGTGGTATCGGCTCCTATTATGTTTTCTGTCTGCGTACTCCCATCAGTACCAAGCAATTCTTCAAGAACTACTTTACTGGTGGGCTTATGGTCTATTAAATAATCTTGCTCTAAGAAAACGGTGTTCGTCGAGACGACAACCTTTCTATCCTCAGGATCATAAAATAGACCACCCTTTGTCCCTTTTGGATACCCAACGAACAGACATACCTTAGTTTTTGACTCCATCTTATCTCGCTTGTCCTTCCGCACATGTGCTGGACAACCCTAAATCCTAAAGTGCTGTAGGCTTGGCTTTCGCTTTAACCACAGCTCCCAAGAAGTTAGGGGTACTGACTTTGATGGAACAAAGTTTAAAGTATATGCTGCCGTCTCTAGGGCATATCCCCAAAAACTAGGTAGCAATGTTGCATAACTCATCATAGTCCGAACCATGTCTAACAAAGTTCGGTTTCTCCTCTCAGATACACCGTTCTGTTGTGGTGTCCCTGGTGTAGTCAACTGGGATATGATTCCATGCTCACGTAGGTACCCAATAAATTCATCCGACAGGTATTCGCCTCCTCGATCCGATCGAAGAGACTTAATACTTTTACCTATCTGCTTTTCTGCTTCAGCTTTGAACTCCTTGAACTTATCAAAGGATTCAGACTTTCGCCGCATTAGGTATATGTATCCAAACCTCGAGTGATCATCCGTGAAAGTGATGAAATACTCGAAGCCTCCTATGGCACGGACACTTATGGGCCCATATATATCAGTGTGTACCAACTCCAATACCTCCTTAGATCTGCTACCTTTGGCTCGGAAAGACATTTTAGTCATCTTGCCTTCCAGGCAAGACTCACACGTCGGTAGGCTTTCTGAAATATTTGGACTTAAGAGTCCTACCTTAACCAACCTGTGAATCCTGTCTGAGGTTATGTGTCCAAGCCTTAGATGCCAAAGGAGTGTTGGATTATCTGAGGGATTTTTCCTTTTAGATGAATTAATCACATAAGCTTCAGTTATGTTATCCTGCTTATGATTGGAGTTAATTACATAGAGACCATTCTATATCTTCCCCTTACAAACAAAGGAACCATTCAATTTAATTGACACACCAGAAGCATCAAATAAAACTGAAAAACCTTCATTATTCAATAAAGAAACAGAAATTAAATTACGTCTCAAGGATGGTACATAAAGTATGTCTCAAAGTAATAAACTTCTTCCATCAAGGAACTGCAAGATGACATCTCCAACTGTTTCAGCCTCTGCCACGGCCTCAGTTCCCATGCTTAGGATTATCTCCCCATCACCCAGTTTTCTTGTCTCCTTGAACCCCTGCAAATTATTACAAGCATGGTTAGTGGAACCAGAATCCACAATCCATGAAACTGGAGAACAACTGGATGCTACAAGGGATTCCACTATGTGGATTTGAGATATACCTGTCTCAGCCTTCTTGGGAGCCGCGCGACAGTCGCCCTTCCAGTGCCCCTTCTTGCCGTATCGGAAATATTTTCCTTTGGGCTTCGCCGGACCATTCTGTTTGGGAACCTGCAACTGCACCTGGCCCATCTTCACGGGCTTCTTAGACTTTCTTTTCTGAAACTTGCCCTTGGCTTTTAGAGAAGAATTCCGCTCCACATTTAGGGATTGGGCTCCTACCTTCATCCCGTCCTCTGCCGCCTGGAGCGCCGCTAGGAGCTCTGCGTTAGACATCTCTAACCGGTTAAGGTTGAAGTTGGTAACGAAGCCCTCAAACGCTCCTGACAGAGACGCGAGGAAAATATCGGTCTGGATCCAAGATGACATCGAAGGAACCAAGCTCGTTCACATAGCCAAACAACTTCAGCATATGATCCTGAACTAAAGTCCCCTCTGCCATCTTCGTGGACACTAATTTCTTGATGGTCAGGTAACGAGTTACCTGACTAAGACCTTCGAACATTTCCTTCAGGTAGAGCATCATGTCTAAAGCAAAGGTCATGTCTTCGACTTGCTTCTGAAGGATGGTCTGGAAAGATGCCACAATGTAGCACTTGCACATCTCATCAGCATCTAGCCAGTCTTTCTATTCCTTTAACTGGGCCTCAGTTGCACTTGGTCCCGGCATGGCCGGTTGAGGGGTACTTAGGGTAATTGTGTGTTTGCCAATCCTTAGGACGAGCATTAGGTTACGCTTCCAGTCCTCGTAGTTTGGTCCTGTAAGTTTGTTATCATTAAGTATGGAGGCAAGGGGGTCGAGCTTGGTCATAATTTCTGTAAACAATGGTTTAAAACAATAGTTAGGGTCTACTACAATCTATTTCATGGAATTTAGAAATAGATAATATCTACTCCAGCCGCTATGTCTTCACCACCTCAAGTGGAGACATCCAGGAATCTAAATTCCCTGGGCTCGAGCACTGAGACTATCGGCCCTGAATTGGAGACAACATCTCGGTGAGAGCATGCAACCGCTTCTGCCAACGGGGTTTTTACGACCCAGTCTTCATCAAAATTACCTACGGCAAACTGAAAGACCTCCCAGTCTCCTTTTGGCCAGCTTTATGTGACCCGCGTGCGCAGCAACAGCGGCTTCACACAAGCTTTCGGATACTTCCCACAAATCTAGATGGTGTCGGCAGGGGGGTTCATAGGCTCCCGCGGTGTAGGATAAAACCGTCACCCACTGCCACCGGCATCCTCCATGTCCCGAAGGAAACCACTAGGCGAACCAGTATGGAAGGAAACACAGCTCTCACCTGGTGGGAATATCGAACTGCATACCTCCCACCCAGACCCTTAGCCGGTTGATTGTGGAGGCCAGGGGCTCCTCTTTGGAGAAAACCTCTTATACATCCCTTCTTTATGAGGTTTTATGTATATCTAGAAAGGTCACGACCTTCTAGACTTAGACCCTGGTCTACCGTGCTCCCACTAGGATTATAAACCTTCCCGCAAAGCATTAGTATCCTCGGAAAATATCATAGTCCCTACCTTGAATACTCAGCTTTTGCCTTTCTTGCAAGGATCACATTACATAGATTTCAAGGATCCCGATACTTCACTAGTTTGTCCATAATCCTAAGATCTGGAGCCTAGCCTAAGGTCAACGTGGAAAGGACTCCCACTACGATGATGCCTCGTTCACAATTTGATGCCTGATGTCATAGTAGACCTCATCTCATTACAGGTTTCGATGCTGGCCAAATAGAGACATCTGACAACCACCGCCGGACATCAACCTAATGGTGGCATAACCAAATCGTGATGAGTTCATACTACCGTCAAACGTCATCTAGAAACGGGTATCACACAGTGAAATCCTAACCTAACTTGGTCGCTAGGACCACGTGGGGAAAGGGCATCCCACTAGGGTTATCATACTTCTTATGGAGACATTAGTTAATTATCACTAAACAAATCTAACACTGCGTCTATCTTGGTGCACAGTACTTGGCTACCTGAACTACCATGAGGGTGGTTACCACCTTTTCTTTTAGCTAGCCACCGGATTCGCACGTGTTAGAAGCATTTAGAGACACCAATGAATCCATAAGCTCAGTACTAACCCTAAGCCTGATCTAGAGACAAACTCACAAGCAAGATAATCATATTATCATCGGGGTTCTCTAAATACGAAATAAAGAGAAACAACAGAAAAAACATCCAAACTGAATCAAGTCCAGGGTCCGACCCCTGAACCTGAATAGAACAGCCAAGATATCCCGCTCTTCCGTTCTGCACGATCTCTGACGACGATCCCCTTTATTGCCAACGTGCATACTTTCGTCGGGTCTTTGCACGCCATGGTACCGCTTGCCCGAACCGTGGATGTTGCATCATCTCCATCTTTCTGTGACCGAAAAACTAACACGCTCCGAGCAAGTGCTCGTTCGTGTACAATTTCGCTAGAAAGAAAAGAAGACAATCCTAGAAACATGGCCAGGGAACCGAGGATGGTCAACCCCCACCTTGCCCATCTAGAGCCTTACAATCCATAATAATAATCAATGCAAAATTAAATCCGAGGTCCGACCCCCGAATGCATGCAATCACAGATTACTATTCAGCGCGGCACCTGCAAAAAGACGATACATAGCACAATCCATATGCATGATCTACGCCGAACCCCGACGAAAACATATGACATCATATATTTACATGATGTTTTCACGAATTCATGCATGAAACATACACCAAAGCGTGCTCTGAAATCAATTGTTGGAATTGGGTTCTGCTAATCAGAGTTACAGCGAAAGCAAAAAGAAAGATCCGAAGATCATACAGTGTATGTTTCATTACAATTCGTGATACAAAACAATCTAAGTTCAAATCTATGATCTTAGCATATGTGCGGACACCCTAGAGGCATACTACGATCTACGGAAGATATGCATGCATCTACTTAGGTGTTTAGATTCATCATACCTTATGGATCTATGATCCGGAGATTATGGAACGATGAAAAACCGCACTTGAATCGCAAGGGAAACTGTCGGATAGCACCTTGTCCTTTGCGAATTGAAGAATCCTCGAAATCCCATCTCTGAGTGCAAGGATTTTGAGCCGACGGAAGAATCCGTTGCGAAGACGATGACGAGCCTCGAGATTTTCTCCTCCTCTTTCTCCTTTCTTCCTTCTCCTTCCTTCCTCTTCCTTCTCCCTTCTTCTTCCTCTCTTTTCCTTGGCCGAAACCACAAAGAGAGAGAGGGGATGATAGGTTCGGCCACAAAGGAGAGGGAGGCACTAGGGCCGGCCCCTTCCCTCTCTATTCCCTTTACAGGGCCGGTCTCCCATGGCTCCAAGGAGCCTAGGGCCGGCCCCTAGGTGGATATGGATGAGGGGGGATCGGATTTAGGTCTTCCAGGTGTCTATCGTGAAGTCCGGACGAAAACGCCTTTCACGAAAAGCAGAAAACTGAAAGTGAGACTGAGTGAGGTGCGCTACTCGGAATCAAGTTCCGTCAGTGCCTGTGAGATCCTGGAATTATTCTGCTCAATCTAAGATCCATATTCAATATGTTCTGAGCTATATTTCAGTATTTACCAAAATACCCCTACGGCCCGTAATACATGTGAATTAGGTTCTTTGGCTCTGGGCTTGCGCTCCATCGTGCTACTTCGCATCCAAGGTATCCAACTAGGTCGGGGAACAATTCCTATACGCAACGACAGGGTGGAACCTTCAGGGTTCGAGATCTCTAGCTCCAACCGGATCCCTGATTAACTATTCCGGTGACACACCGAAAGTTCCGTTAATCAGCCCTAATCCGATTAACCCGCGTAGCCACCCAGAGTGCGACGCGAGTTGAACTCTAGTGATCCTAAACTTATGTTACTCCCTCGTAACCCTGTTCTCTACTATACTCCGATAATCCTTAGTCCCTCCTATTACTGGTGCCATGATACGACTCGGGCGGTAGGGAGCACCATCAGATCCCGATCGATCATCTGACTAGGGTTTGATGACTTGTCATCTATAACACCACACACCTTCCGGTGCTATGCCTAGCATCCGGAACATCGTCAGTCATACTGACAACCACCAGGCCTGGGTTAACTGTGTGGACAGATTGACTCATCAAACCGCACCCATCCAACATTGGACGTCGGATAACCTGTAGGGATTACATGTCACTCAAGCGCCAGCTAGGTAACCCAACATACCGTGGTATTGGACTATGGAAGGTCCGCACATGTTGGCACATCAAAGCACCACATAACTGGTTGGCCCAGTGAACATGGTCCCTCAGGGTTAATGATAGATTATCTATAGTAGTAAGACGGTTTCTGCACCAGTGTCTGAATCACTGAACTGTACACCGTCTTGGTTCCTATTCAACACGATCATCGTGCTTGGTCAGGTGAATAGGAATCCCACGTTCCCGTGGTGGAGACTTCACCACATCCTCTACCTGCCAATAACTTATTCTCGGTGAAGCGACCGACATTACCTAAGCTGTGAACTAGTTCTAGGTCTACACAGAACTGGTCCACTGGGTCTCCCAAGCATGGATCCTCCATGCGCCTTAGTGGCCTACCGTGTTCCCTAGGGTCCTTTTATTATATGAGTATTATCATATACCAGAGTAGTATTCTAATTAAAGCAATAACCAAAGTCATCTTTATTAATGTTAATACAGAAAATCCACGCTAAGGACACATGAGCTACAACATAATACTGGTACACCCCATGGTGACGTACTGGGTCTTATAAACTCGAGAGTAAGTAACTCATCTAACTGTTTCTTCAACTCCTTTAGTTCTATAGGAGCCATTCTGTATGGAGCAATTGAAATTGGAGCCACTACAGGCATCAACTCTATTGAAAAATCTATTTCTCTTTTTGGTGGCAAACCTGGAAGATCTTCTGGAAACACTTGTGGAAATTTTGATACTACCAATGTGGTATTTTGTATCAGAATTTTCACCTCCTCTTCTAAAAGTTGAGCTAAGTAACAAACTTTTGCTCTTGTCTTTCCGAATTTTCTTCCCCGGAATATTATTTCTTTATCATCTGATGTTTGTAAAGTAACCTTCTTTTGGTATCAATCCATCATGGCCCTATATTTGGATAACCAGTCCATGCCTAATAGAATGTCAAATTTCTCCAATTTCAGTAAAATTAAATTTGCCACCAACTCCACGTCTCCCACTCTTAGTACACAGTTTCTGCAGACTCTGTTTGTTTTAGCGGTATTACTGAGTACAGTAGTAATGGCCAGTATATACCCTAACGGTTCTGTCTTCAGTTGTAGTTCTCTAGCCAGGTGAATTGATATAAATGAATGTGTCGAACCCGGATCTAAAATTACCCAAGCTAGACTTCCATAAATAAGAATAATACCTATGAAAAAATTACTTTTGCGGTTATAACTTATCTACTTTTTATGGAATTGGAAAAAAATAGTTCATACCTTCAATGACATCATTTGATTCTTCTTCCGTAGATATAGCAAAAGTTTTCCCAGGCACCTTTGGAATTGGACGAGACACAGGTATTTGCGGAGTATTTCTGAATGGAGGTTTAGTTGGAGCGTTATTATTTAGATGAGGACAGTTCCGTTGAAAATGATCCCGCGATCCACAAATGAAGCAATTTCGAGGTCCCGAAGTCATTCGAGATCTATTCCTTCATGTTGGAAACTCTTGCATCCTTGGCCTTTTGTTTGTCTCCAATGCTGGTGCACTCCTTTTCACCATTCTTTTCAAATATCTTCCGCGTTTCTTCCCATTCTCGCTCTGCCACCATTGCTGTCTGCACCAGTTCTCCATAGTTTCTAATACGAAGTACCGCCACTCGGGTTCGAATATGAGGATTCAAACCCTGTTCAAATCTTTTGGACTTCAATTTCTCTGTGGCTATAAGATAATGAGCAAAGCGTGACAGTTCAATGAACTTAGCTTCATACTGGGAAACACTAAGTTTTCCCTGATAGAGTTCTAAAAATTCCGTAATCATTCTGTTCTTGGTTGCGTCGGAGAAATATTTTTCTAAGAACACTTTTGTAAATTCTTCCCATGTGAAACTAGCTTGAGTTCTTTTGACAGAGTCCCACCAGTAATCTGCCTCTCCTTCTAACATATACGTGGCTAAGATGACTTTCTGTTCATTGTTTGCCTTTAAAGTTTCCAATATCTTCCCCACCTGTTTGAGCCACCTATCAACAATTAGGGGGTCTGGTTCTCCCTTAAAGGGAGGGGGTTTTAATTCTTTGAATTCTTTTAGGATCACACCCATCCTGGAACTATCCTTGGAAGAGTTCATCTTTTCTATTAGTTGGTGTAGGGCTCCTAACACCTTGGTTAGGTCTTCATTGGGAGTAACATTTTCGTGTGAATTCATAATGTCTGAAAAATATAAAGGAACACAAACTCAGATAAAATATACTCATTCATTACTAATACTTTTCTTATCACTCTACATATAGCCCACAACTATTTTGAAGAACATCGGGTGTTCACAATGATTTTCATCGCCCACTTTTCCACAGATGCATCGATAATGTTTATAGAAAATATTCTCATTTTTAGTAGGAGTAGTCGATTTCTTCTCTTTCTTTGCCTTCACGATTTTCTTCTTAGATTTCACCTTCACTCCCGATGAGCTACCTTTAGATAATTTCGACTTCATGTTTCTGTTAAAGAAAAAGAAACTTTTAATATAGTATTTTTTTTTTTCGTGACTATCCTACCGATGTCCTTTTTGGAATATATATATATATATATATATATATATATATATATATATATATATATATATATATATATATATATATATATATATATATATATATATATATTTCCTATGACCTATTACCTAGGCTCTGATACCAAGTTGTAACGCCCCGATATTTTACGAATTAATTCAACCCGTATAATACTGGGGTGTTAGGAATAAAAACTTGATATAAATAAATTCCATCAAATATGGAAATTACTGAGCCACTTTATTCAATAACATAAGTGTTTGATACATTTCTTGAATAATCAAAAAGCCTAAGACTTAATTTCAACATCAACACTTCATATCTCTGCTCCCGCATCCTCATAGAATGGTGTGTAGAGCGGATCTTCAACTCCCTCCGGGTCATTCTCCATTCGCTCCTCATCTTCTTCAGATCCTGCAGGGTTGGTCTCTGTAGGGTGCACAACATCTATAGGGGGGTGAGTCTAATCCACTGACTCACCTAATAACTTAGTTTATGCATGCTAAAATATATGTATTGAAAAGTAGTGAACATGACTATAAAATGTAAATAATAAAAACATTGATCACCCGATTTCTTTTTTGGCCCTCAGTCAGGGTAGGAATCTCAATCCTTACTTGGGTACTTTTTGTTCGCAACAAGACTAGCCCCACACCTAGGTTCTTTTAGTCCTCAGACTAGGCTAGCCCCACACCTAGGTAACTTTTTGGCCTCCGCCAGGGCTAGACCCACACCCAGGTTACTTTTTGGCCTCAACCAGGGCTAGACCCACACCCAGGATATTTTTTGGCCTCAGCCAGGGCTAGCCCCATACCTAAACAAGTGATCACATATTTCAAAATTTACCACTCCATAGCAATCTACCGACATTCTATAGCATATACTTAGCATGAACAAACTTAGTTTAAATCCCCTACCTGAACCATTGCAGACTCTTACTCCTGATGAGGAAGCCTTAGGAAGGTCAATACCTGAAAATATGTTACTATAATCTGTTAGTTTTTATCCTAACTTTTGCAAGGATTTTCCGAAACGTTTTCCGATGTGAACTTAATAGATTTTTATTCTTTAGGGGTATTTTGGTAATTTCTAAAATACTTTAAATTTATACTTAGTGCGTAGAACGTTTCATTCTGAAACTGTGGCAGCAGACGGAACTCAATTCGGAGTTCGTTTGCTCCCGGTATGGCCAAAATAGTTGGCATTAGCGGATGTTAATTGGGTGGTCTGCCCTTAATAAAATGATCCGGTTGTTTACAGTAATATTGTTTATGTTTAATGAAGGCATAATCATTTTATCATAACTTCTTTGGGCTTAATGGGCTTTGGCCCACGGGTTTAATGACTTTAATAGGCTTCGGCCCAGACTATGTTTAATGGGCTTAATGGCCTAATGGGCTTCGGCCCAGAGGTTTAATGGGTTAATGGGCTTAGACCCAGAGGCTGAATGGCTAATAGGCTTCGGCCCAGTGTCTTAAGGGTTTTATTGTATTGGTGGTTCCGAATCATAACCACAATCATATGGTCGCAGACGGAATTCGATTTCGAGTTCAAATAAAAAGGTTATGACCATTTTACCTTAGGGGTAAAATGGTAATTTTATTTTTTAATTGTTGGTTCTGATATTTTTATGATTTCAGTAGTTATATTTTGTCATTACGAGTCCAACACCACTGACGGAACTTAATTCAGAGTCCGTATGGGTAAGATATGGTCAATACAGTTTACCTTGATAATCTATATATTTAATGTTAGTTGATTCTTAATAGAAATCATAAAGTGTTCTACTGGTTAGAGTGAGCCTTCTTATGTTATTGTTTAGAGAGGTCATGGGTTCTATTTGAACTTGTCTTTTCATTTTATTCATGTTTGCACCTAATATATAACGGATTAATGGGTTTAAATTTCATACCCGACCCAACAAGCCGGTGTGGTGTGAGGCGGCGGCCGGAAGCGGCGGTCGGCCGGAGATGGTGGCGGCCGGAGGTGGCGGTGGCCGGCGGCGGTCGAAGGCGGCGGCGGCCAAAGGTGGCGGTGGCCGGCGGCGCCGGAGGTGGTGGCCGGAGGTGGTGGCGGCCGGATTCCGTGAGGGGCTTGGGTGAAGATTTCTATTGAAGGGGGGGTTTATATAGGCCATCCGGGAATACCAAGAGTCCCAGGGTCTTTACTGTAAAACGGCCATTATATTATTTCGACTGTGCGACGGTTCCCGTTCGATTGAAAATGAAAGGTCGTAGATGTCGTTTGATCTTCCCTTTTAATATAACAATTATTTCTCTTGTATTTTGAATTGAAAACCTTTAACGGATTTTTGGTTAGAGGAAACTGGTTTAAAATTCTATTAAATAGGTCTCGGGTTCGAATCCTTCTATTGGCTAATATATTTATACATATATACCATTTTTCTTTTAAATTTTTAAATGCTTTAAATGAGTTCAAAACACAAAAGTTTATATATGTTTTTTGATTGTTTCGATGAGACGAACGCAATGGTGCCGTCCGATTTTGAATTTCTTAGAAATTTTTTTTCTTATAATGTCTTTTTAAATTATTTATTTTTGAGATGTTACAATCAGGGACCAGGGTTCATGGCTTCCAACTCAAGCTCGATCGACACACTACCCGAGTATACCATCGATCCTCTGAGCTCGAGTTAACCTGCTTAGCCACCCAGAGAGCGACGCAGGCTGCACTCCAATTCACCCAGAGTTACTATGTTCTCCATCATACCCCTGCTCTCCGCTTAGTAGTGGTAAACTCGTTGTCCCTCCACTTGATGCCATGATTCACTTCGAGCGGTGAAGACTACCGTCAGACTCGAATGATCATATGACTTGGTTCCTTCCAGGTTGACCTATACATCGTACCTCTGATTACCCCGTCGAGTAATCGAACCCGGTCAACAGTCAAACTGATGACCACCAGGCCTGGGTTTGGTACAGTATAAGTCATACCAAGGAATGCATCTCCCTTCAGGGGTGTGGATGGCCTGCAGGAGTGACACGCTAATGCAACGCCAGCCGGGTAACCCAGTACACCATGATTTTGGATCACTGTATACGGATCCTCACACATTTGTGCGCCAAAGCACCACGCAACTGGTTAGTCCATCATACGTGGTTCCTCAGGGTTTATGACCGTTTACCCTAAGTAGAAACACGGCTTAGTGTACCAGTATCTGCTCACTGATTTGTACACCGTGTTAGTTTCGTTCAGCCACAGACACTGTGCCTGGTGATGACCATGGTGAAGACATCCCATGAACTGTCATCACCAATAGCTTATCATGATAAGGCGACCAACCTGATCATAGCTGCGAACTGATTTAGATTATATGGGACCAATCCACTCAGTCTTCAACTCAGTGGACTACCACATAACCATGGCTCTCTGTTCTTAAAAGAACACGTAACTATGTTACGTACCTATATGCATCTCATATAATAATAACTATCAATCTTTATTAGACCAAAACTTAAAGTTTTACAAGCTTAGAACACATCAATCCTAACAACTCTATATATTTTAGGTACATAGATGCGGGTGTTAAAGTCACCCTTTTGACATATAAATATACCCTCTATAATATAGTCAATTTTTTAAATAGGAGTATACCCTACTTGGACTTCTCTTGTTATCTACTAAATGAATAAGGATCTCACAATAGTGAGACCCTTTAGAGCTTTGAGACTCTTTATATTATGGTCGTACAGGTATGGGTATTACAGTTACCTATTTCACACATAGATATACCCACATATACTATAGTCACCTTTCTCAACTGGATTGGACCCCACTTAGACTCCTCTCGTTATCTACTATATAAATAAGGATCTCACAATAATAAGACCCTACTTAATTATGAGACTTTTTATATTTTGGACAAACAGATATAGGTGTTACATACACCCCTTTAACACATAGATATACCCCCTATGATGTAGTCAACTGATGTGGACGCTACTTGGACTCCTCTCATAATCTACAATATAAATAAGGATTCCATAATAGTGGGACCCCTCATAGTTATGGGACTCTTTATGTTTTGGTTATACAAATGCGGGTATTAAAGGCACCCTTTTGAGACATAAATGTACCGCTTATAATACGCTGTCGACTACAGTGGCCCCACTTAGACTTTTATCGAAATCTACTATATGAATAAGGATCATACAATAGTAAGACCTCTCTTATCTATAGGACTCTTATATTTTGGCCATACCAATACGAATGATAAAATCACTCCATTGATATACAGATGTACCCCTTTATAATGTAGTTAATTTTGTCAACTATAATGGGCCCCTATTGGACTCCTCTCGTAATCTATTGCGTGAATAAGATGTACCCCCTATACTTTGGCCCCTCTTAAATTCCTCTCAAAATCTACTACAAAAATAATAATCCCATAATAGTGGCACCCCTTATAGCTGTGAGAGTATTTATATTTTAGTCACTAAGATACATGTGTTAAAGTCACCCTTTTGACACATAAATGTACCCCTTTATAATGTAGTCGAACTTGTCAACTCGAGTAGGCCCCACTTGGACTTCTCTCGTAATCTAAAATAAAAATAAGAATTCTATAATAAAGGGACCTCTTCTAGCTATAGAACTTTTTAAATTTTAGTAACACAGATACGGGTGTTAAAAGTCACTATTTTGACAGAAAGATATACCCTCTATAATGTAGTCGACTTTGTCAACTGGAGTGGGCCCTATTTGGACTCCTCTCATAATCTACTATATGGATAAGGATCCTACAATAGTGGGATTGCTTTGGGACTCTATTTATTTTGGCCATACTTATACTGATGATAAAGTCACCCCATGACACATAGATGTACCCCCTATAATGTAGTCGACCTTGTCATCTAGCGTGGGACCCAATTGGACTATTCTCAATATTTACTATATGAATAATGATCCTATAGTAGTGGGACCTTTCCTAGTTATGGGACTTTTTATATTTTAGTCACACATATGCAGGTGTTAAAGTTAGCCCTTTGAGATATAGATGTATCCCCTATAATATAGTCTACCTTATCAACTAGAGTAGGCCCCACTTAGACTACTCTCGTAACTAATATATTAATTAGGATCCCACAATAATGGCACCCCCCATACCTATTGGACTATATATATTTTGTCCATGCAGATATTGGTGCTAAATTTACCCCTTTGATACATAGATGTACCCGCCAATAATATAATCGATCTTGTCAACTAGAATGGGTCATATTTGGACTACTCCCGTAATCTATTATATAAATAAGTATTCCATAATAGTGAGAACCCTCCTAGATATGGAACTCTTAATATTTTTGCTACACGGATGCAAGTGTTAAAGTCATCCCTTTGACACATAGATGTACTCCTCTTTAATAAAGTCGACTTTGTCAATTAGAGTGGGCCTTTCTTGAACTTCTCTTGTAATCTACTACATAAATAAGGATCCCATATTTTTGGGATCCCTTCTTGCTATGGAAGTCTATATATATCGGTCATACAAATCCGGGTGTTAAAGTTGCCAATTTGACAAATAGATGTACCCCCTATAATATAGTCAACCTTGTTAACTAGAGTGGGCCTCACTTAGAATTCTATTGTAATCTACAACATGAATAAGGATTCCACTATAATAGGATCCTTCCTAGCTATCGGACACTTTATATTTTGGCCATACAGATACGGGTGTTAAAGTCACCCCTTCGACACATCAAAGTATACCTATATAATTATATCAATCTTGTCAACTTGAGTGGGCCCCTCTTAGACACTTCTTATATTCTACTAAATAAATAAGAATTCCATAATAGTAGAACCCCTTCGAGATATGAGACTCTTTTTATTTTGGCGACACAGATATGGACATTAAAGTCACCATTTGATAGATAAATGCACCCCATGTAATGTAATTGACATTGTCAACTGGATTGGGCCCTATTTGGACCCCTATCGTAATCTTCCACATGAATAAGAATCCTATTATAGTGGGACCCCAATTAGCTATATGAGTCTTTATATTTTGGCCACACAGATGTAGGTGTTAAAGTCACCTTTTTAACACATAAATGTACCCCCATATAATATAGTCTATAATATCAACTGGAGTAGGGGCCACTTGGAATCCTTTTGTTTTCTACTACATGAATTGAAATCCTATAATTATGGGACCCCTCCTAGTTATGTGACTCTTTTTATTTTGGCCAACAAGTATGGGTATTAAATTTACCCCTCTGATACAAACATGCAACTCCTTCCAATATAGCGACCTTATCAACTGGAGTGGGCGCCACTTGAAATCCTCTCATAATCTACTATATGACTAAGGATCCGACAATATTATGACTACTCCTACCTATGCGACTGTATATTTTGACCAAATAGATACAGTTGTTACAGTCACCACTTTGAAATACAGATATACACATAGATACGGGTGTTAAAGTAACTTATGTGGCACATAGATGTACTCCCATATAATTAAGTCGATCTTGTAAACTTAATTAGACCCCACTTAGACTCCTCTTGTATTCTATTACATGAATAAGGATCTGGCAATAGTGGGACCCCTTCTAGCTATAAGATGTTTTATTTTTTGGCCACACGGATATGGGTGTTAAAGTTACCCATTTGACATATAGATGTATCCCTTATAATGTAGTCGACCTTGTTAATTAGAGTGGGCCTCAATTGGATTCATCTCGTTATATACTACGTCAATAAGGATCCCACAATAGTGGAATCGCTCTTAGTTATAAGACTCTTTATATTTTAGCCACATAGATACTGGTGTTAAAGTCACCCTATTGATATATAGCTGTACTCCCCTATAATATATTTGAGCTTAACAACTTGGAGTTATTTTATAATCTACTTCATAAATAAAGATCCCATAATAATGGGACTACTACTAGCTATGATACACTTTTTATTTTGGCCAAACAGATATAGGTGTTAAAGTCACCCGTTTAATGTTGTGATTCTGTGGGGAAGCTGCATGCATGAGGATTGGATATAACGCAAGGAGATCCGGAGGGGATCGGACGGTGCTGGGCGCGCCGGGCAAAGAGAACAGCCGTGCATCAGGTGGCATGCATGGCTTAGGTTCGGTTTTCTTTTCTTTTGGATGGAATCCGGACGGCTGTGATGTTGGCTCCGGGTTCATGGATCGGATGACTGTGATGGAATAGAAGAAGTAAAGTAAGACGGGACTCGGTACACCGTGATTTAATGCATGGATTTTGGATGCATGATTACCCATGGATGGTTGTGATTTGATGAGAATGAAAGAGAATCAGGATCCAGAGCTCGCGATCGGGTCGGTTAAGGAATGGACCGGCTGCGATTAGCCCATGCACGGATGAGATTTAAAGAAGCCAGGTCTCAGGTGCAATGTTCCGTGGCTAAGAGGTTGGGTTGATGTGAGGGAAAAGAATGGCTGCGATGAGATCTGTATGGGAGTGTTGGACGTCAGGGAAATAGGGGTTTTGGGGCCACGTGGGAAAGTTGGTTATCATCATCCGACTCAACTCCATCATTGCTCATTTGCATGCGTGTAGTCATCTTCTGGTTCAAGTCATGCGGTGCAGCTGCGTGTTGATGTCTCCTCTCGTCCGAATCATTGCAGTTATCCGTTTTCCAACGTTGTTCTTCAGACAGGCCTCCAAACTAGCTGTACAGTCTCCATCAGATCGCCGTGAGAATATCCACGGCTTGGTCATGAAGTCCTTGAGCTGATTGCATCGAAAACCGGATAAATTCCCTGAAAAACACACATGAAATGACACTTATCAGATTCAAATGCGATTATCGATAAAAGGATAATCTGGACTTTCGGGCTCTATATTTTTCATGCATGCAATGTATGAGAGCGAACCAATATGTCGTTGGGTTCGTATGAAAGTCTACTATATCATGGTGCAAAGAAACTCATGCAGTTTACGTGTATTATGAAAGTTTTACGTAGCAAAGTGACGCTATGTGCATGATAAAGAAAGGGTAATTCGCACCAAATTGATGCTCATCACACCCCCAAACTTAAATCTTTCTAGTCCTCGAGAAAGCAAACAAAATAAACAAAGAAAATAATAGAAGAATAAAAATAACTAACTCATTTTCGCAGGAATCGCGATTGCACTTAGCACGTGCAACAAGCCGTTAAACCCCTGGGTTACCCCAGTGGACGAGTTTTGTCTCGTGAGGGTTTGCAGTGAATCTACCCACAAAATTCAAACTTCCTTTTTTTTTTTGAAAGTATACATAAGAAATAAGAAAAGTCGGTTTTGTAGAATAATTAAAAAGTACTCAAAAATAGAATTTCTAAGGCACAAGACTCACAAGGTATCTAGCCCAAGCTTCGGCTTTCGAAGTAAGCACTTTAGGTCCTAACTATTGGTTTCCCGTTAGAAAAGATCAAGGTCAACTATACTCGAGTGCACGGTGCTGTCTGGGCTAAACACAACCGGGGGTTTGCTTCTCTACATTCATATCATTCTAACAGTCTCCTAGAACGGTCAAAGTCGACCTTAGAACCTGAGTCAAAACCAGCTAATCTAGACAGGCTAGTGAGAGTTGTGGATATTCACCTTAATACCTTTCGGCTTTATATGTGATATTCCAGTTTCCCCACATTGTTTATAGCGACGGCTTTCACACTATTTTTTTTTTCCTCTTTTTTTTTTTCGGTCTCATTTTTTTTTTTCTTTTTTTTTTTTTTTTCTAATTATATATCCCTTCCTAACTTGTACCATGCCAGCTGCACTCTATGCCCATGACACGCTGCCAACGCTCTCATGAGTTAGGTAGCCATCCTCATGTTGCCTTTATATTTGATTCACTCTGCATCCATAGGATCATTCTCATAACCCTATCGACCAGGCTTCACTCATATTAGGGCATACAGGTTAAGACTTTTACATAATTAGGTCCTATACCATGCTAATAGGTAGCCCTTTTCGCTATACCTTAGAATTCACTGGTCGCTTTTCTAATGATATATTTTTTTTTTTTCAAACCAAGTGAACCAGATCCGCATGGTTCATCAGGACTCCAAGTGACTATTAGGTGATATGAAAGCTTTGAATCTAGACCCTAGAGGTGTAAGCCAGATGTGAAGTGAAAAGTCAAGTCTAGTTTGTTTTGACAATTTCTAAAAGGTTACTAAGGGTCAGAACCATATTAGACATACTTTTTCTAGCTGATCCTTGGACTTTATACCTTGATTACCAGGTGCCTTATAGTCCTATTCGAGTACAATCGAATTATATTACAAAACCTGAAATAAAGGTGAAATATATATATAATTTTTTTTTTTTTTTTTTTTTTTTGAAAATAACGAAGCGGAAGGCAAAAGTAATACGATAAGAAACTAAAATATGAAAAAGAAAATAAAAACATGCAAATGCAAATTCCTATATATTTCTATACAAACGCTATAGTTTTGGTAGGGGACTACAGACGAGACACATATACGCCAAGACGTATATGCCGAGCTGTCCCACTATAGCGTAAGTTGATGCAAATTTTTTTTTTTTTTTATAATAAATTTTATTTTTCTTTTTTTAAAAAATAAAAAAAATAAAATAAAATATATCAATACGTACTAAATTAAAACGCCCGATGCAAGCAATGAAAATCACCCCCAAACCTAAATTAGACATTGTCCTCAATGTTCGCGATCGGTGGTAGGGATATGATATTATGGAATAACGGGCGTTGAGGCCAGAGTGTGAAATATTTGTGCTGAAAGATAAAGTTCATAGTGTTAAGTCGCCCGTCGTACAGCACGTGGCGGTCATATAACCAAGGTCGACTGAGAACTATATCATAAGAATCCATGAGTGCTATGTCTAGAGGGATTACATCAGAGTAATCCTGAATTGATATGGTGGGGTAAACCCTATGTGTGACATCTATTATGGGAGCCTTAAACAGCCATGCTAATGAATATGGTTCTTTGATGGGGATATGTTCTATATCGAGGACATCAGTAAAAGATTTAGAAATTAAATTATTGCAGCTACCGCTATCCACTAAAATAGTAACAGATAGAGCAAAATCCATAAGGCATCCAATGGTTTCAAACACATTTGATCTTTCAAAATGGTCATCAACATCAGTCTCTATTTCTAGGTGTGAAAATAATGAGACAAGATTATCAGATGTAGACATGAATGCAAGTGTTTACTAGCAAACCTCCCTTGATATATAGATTGTCTTGTTGTAGTGAAGATGCAGGGGTGCACTCCTCGTGAGATAGATTCTGAATGAACTAAGTCTGTCCTGAAAAGGAAAAGATAATACCAATTTTTGTCATATAGAAATCAGAAAACAAAAATGCTAATATAAAAATGAAGAAAAAAAACATGTACACATAAATTTTATTTTTTTATAATTTTTTTATATAGATATATTTTTTTTTTTCGAAAGTTTATAAATATATGCATCATGCAATCTGGGTTACCTCCCAGTAAGTGCTAAGTTTAGTGTCGTCAGCCCGACATGGTTCTTATGGGATTAGTCAGTGTAAAGAGGATCTTGTAAGAGAATCTCATCTACAACCTTATCTTTTAGTTCTAAAAATGACTTTAGCCTTTGCCCATTTACCTTGAAAATATCACCATTCTGGGGGTTCTCAATTTCTATGGCCCCATGATAATGAACTACACGAACTATAAAGGGGCCAGACCAACGAGATCTTAATTTTCCGGGAAATAAATTTAATCTGGAATTGTACAAGAGAACTTTCATACCCGGTTCGAATGATTTTCTTAGGATGGATTTATCATGTGTTGCTTTCATCCGCTCTTTATAGATTTTTGCATTTTCATATGCATCATTTCGTATTTCATCAAGCTCATTCAGTTGTAGCTTGCGAAGGTTACCGGCTGAGGGTAAATCAAAATTGAATGTCTTAATTGCCCAGTAGGCCCTATGTTCTAATTCAACTGGCAAGTGGCAAGCCTTACCATACACAAGCCTATATGGGGACATTCCTAGTGGAGTTTTATAAGCAGTTCGATAGGCCCATAACGCATCTATCAACCGTACCGACCAGTCTTTTCGATTCGGATTGACGGTTTTCTCGAGAATTTGCTTGATCTGCCTATTCGAGACTTCCACTTGGCCACTTGTTTGTGGATGATAGGGTGTAGCAACCTTATGGGTGACCGAATATTTCTTCATTAATCTATCGAAGGTGCTATTACAAAAATGGCTTCCGCCATCACTTATGATCGCCCTAGGTGTACCGAACCGACTAAAAATATAATCTTTTACAAACTTGATCACTACTTGGCTATCATTGGTCTTGGTCGGTATTGCCTCAACCCATTTTGAAACATAATCAACTGCAAGCAAGATATATAAATTTCCGAAAGAGCTTGGAAATGGCCCCATAAAATCTATACCCCAAACGTCAAAAATTTCAACTATCAAAATAGGATTTAGGGGCATCATATTTCGATTGGTTATTTTGCCAAGCTTTTGACATCGTTCACAACTTACACAGAATGCATGACAATCTTTAAACATCGTGGGCCAGTAGAAGCCACATTGCAGAATCTTGGCAGCTGTCTTTTTAGCACTAAAATGGCCGCCACAAGCATAGTCATGGCAAAATGCTATCACACTGTTATGCTCATGATCAGGGACACATCTTCGAATGATTTGGTCGGGACAATATTTAAACAGGTAGGGGTCATCCCAAAAGAAATATTTTACCTCAGATAAAAATTTAGATTTATCTTGTTTCGACCAATGACTAGGCATCTCCTCAGTGACTCGGTAGTTTACTATATCTGCAAACCATGGGAGTTTAGAGATTTGTAGCAACTGCTCATCGGGAAAACTTTCATGTAGAGGAAGTTCCTTACTAAAGGAATCTAAGTTTAACCTAGAGAGATGATCTGCGACTACATTTTCGCTGCCCTTTTTGTCCCGAATTTCTAGATCATATTCTTGTAATAGAAGGATCCATCGAATCAATCGAGCTTTGGTATCTTTTTTTGAGAGAAGGTACCGTAAAGCCGCATGATCTGTATACACGATGACCTTAGATCCTATCAAATAAGGTCTAAATTTTTCTAGGGCAAAGACTACAGCTAACAATTCTTTTTCAGTTGTAGTGTAGTTTAGCTGTGCATCATTTAGAGTACGACTCGTATAATAGATTACATGGGGCAGCTTATCTACTCTTTGACCCAAAACGGCTCCAATGGCATGATCTGATGCGTCACACATGATTTCAAATGGGATGGACCAGTTAGGAGGCTGGATGATGGGGGCAGAGGTAAGTTCTTTTTTTAATCGCTCGAAAGCTTCTAGACAGGATTCATCAAAGGTAAAAGGTACATCTTTGGAAAGTAAATTGCATAACGGTCTTGAAATTTTACTAAAATCTTTAATGAATCGCCTATAAAACCCAGCATGGCCTAAGAATGATCTTATATCTTTAACCGATCGTGGGGGTGGAAGGTTAGAGATTAGATCAATCTTTGCTTTGTCTACCTCAATCCCTTTATCAGAGATGACATGCCCCAAGACTATTCCTTTCTTCACCATGAAATGACATTTTTCCCAATTTAGCACTAGATTTTTCTCTTTGCATCTTACAAGCACGAGTTCTAAATGTTGCAAGCACTCTTGATAATTGGATCCAAAGACTGAAAAGTCATCCATAAATACTTCCAGAAAACGTTCAACCATATCAGAGAAGATACTAGTCATACACCGCTGAAATGTAGCAGGTGCATTGCATAACCCAAAGGGCATGCGTCTATAGGCGAACGTTCCAAATGGACAAGTGAATGTAGTTTTCTCTTGATCCTCTGGTGCTATAGGAATTTGGTTATAACCGGAATAACCATCTAAAAAACAGTAGTAAGCATGTCCGGCTAACCGCTCTAGCATTTGATCTATGAAAGGGAGTGGAAAGTGATCTTTTCGTGTAGCAGAGTTTAACTTCCTATAGTCAATACATACTCTCCATCCAGTTTGCACTCTTGTAGGCACCAACTCATTACCTTCATTTATCACCACTGTGATACCCGATTTCTTTGGAACTACTTGGACAGGGCTCACCCAGGAGCTATCTGAAATCGGGTAAATCACTCCGCTATCCAAAAGTTTTAGTACTTCTGTCCTAACCACTTCTTTCATTGCAGGGTTTAGCCGCCTTTGCGGTTCTCGACTTGTTTTAGTCTCTTCCTCGAGATAGATTCTATGTTGAACCACAGAGGGACTTATGCCCTTTATATCGGCTATTGACCATCCTATAGCTTCTTTATGATCCTTAAGGATTTCAACAAGTTGTTTCTCTTGGTCTTCGTCTAGGTCTGAAGCTATTATGACAGGAAGAGTTTCAGCAGATCCTAAGAACACATATTTAAGATTTTGTGGTAATGGTTTTAGTTCTAACTTCGGGGGCTTTATTATTGAAGGTACAGGTGGTGTCAGAGAAGGTGTGAGGATTTCTGGCTTAGGCTGCCATTTGTCCATTCCGAAAGAAGGGGTAGCTTCTAGTAGTGCATTGATTTCATTGATATGATCATCAATATCAAAATCTTTTCCAAAATGTGCAAGGCAGGCTTCCAGTGGGTCATCGCAGTTTACTTGCGATACTAAACTTTCTTTTTGTTCTTGCAAGTAGTTGACCTCTTCTACTTCATCACTTTCATCTCTCGGTTGTTTGCTCACATTCTATATATTCACTTGTATGGTCATATTACCGAAAGAAATATTCATAACACCATTCCGACAGTTAATTAGTGCATTCGATGTTGCTAGGAAAGGTCGCCCTAAGATTACCGGTACTCGATTAGTAAATTCAGTTGGTGGTTTTGTATCCAGGACCACAAAGTCAACAGGGAATACAAACTCTCCCACTTTGATAAGGACATCTTCCACTATCCCTTTAGGATATCGAATTGAAGCATCAGCTAGCTGGAGGGTCAATCTAGTGGGTTTTAACTCCCCCAGACCTAGTTCTTCATATATGGAATATGGAAGGAGGTTGACACTCGCACCTAAGTCGAGCAAGGCTTTCTCAATGTGATATTCCCCTATTTCACAGGAAATAGTAGGACAACCAGGGTCCTTATATTTGATAGGGGTTGAGCATGAAATAACCGAACTAGCTTGCTGAGCCAGAAATGCTCTCTTGGGTACATTAGTTGCTCTCTTAAAAGTGCAAAGGTCCTTTAAGAATTTAGCGTATGTAGGTATTTGTTGGATTGCATCTAAGAGTGGAATGTTGATTTTTACTTGTTTGAAAATTTCTAGCATATTATCCATTTGCATTTTTTTCTTTGCTGGCTCTAGTCTTTGAGGATATGGGGCTCTAGGAATATAGGTTCTAAGAGGTGGTTCACTAGGTGATGCCATATTTTCAGTATCGTGTATTGTGTTCTCCCTAGTTTCCTCTTGTGATTTTGGCTCCTCTTCAGGTGTTTCTTCAGTTATTATATCATTCTGCCTAGGTTCCTCAGTTTCCTTAGGAGGTTCTATCATGTTATCAACTAGCCGTCCAATCCTAGAGCAAACACATGCATGCATGTGAACCCAACCAATCACAGCCGCCCATCTATCCAATCACCAACCCATTGATCACAGCCGCCCATCGATCCAAATACAAAACCCATGCAACGGCGCCAAAAACTTGTTGTGATTCTGTGGGGAAGCTGCATGCATGAGGATTGGATATAACACAAGGAGATCCGGAGGGGATCGGACGGTGCTGGGCGCGCCGGGCAAAGAGAACAGCCGTGCATCAGGTGGCATGCATGGCTTAGGTTCGGTTTTCTTTTCTTTTGGATGGAATCCGGACGGCTGTGATGTTGGCTCCGGGTTCATGGATCGGATGACTGTGATGGAATAGAAGAAGTAAAGTAAGACGGGACTCGGTACACCGTGATTTAATGCATGGATTTCGGATGCATGATTACCCATGGATGGTTATGATTTGATGAGAATGAAAGAGAATCGGGATCCAGAGCTCGCGATCGGGTCGGTTAAGGAATGGACCGGCTGCGATTAGCCCATGCACGGATGAGATTTAAAGAAGCCAGGTCTCAGGTGCAATGTTCCGTGGCTAAGAGGTTGGGTTGATGTGAGGGAAAAGAATGGCTGCGATGAGATCTGTATGGGAGTGTTGGACGTCAGGGAAATAGGGGTTTTGGGGCCACGTGGGAAAGTTGGTTATCATCATCCGACTCAACTCCATCATTGCTCATTTGCATGCGTGTAGTCATCTTCTGGTTCAAGTCATGCGGTGCAGCTGCGTGTTGATGTCTCCTCTCGTCCGAATCATTGCAGTTATCCGTTTTCCAACGTTGTTCTTCAGACAGGCCTCCAAACTAGCTGTACAGTCTCCATCAGATCGCCGTGAGAATATCCACGGCTTGGTCATGAAGTCCTTGAGCTGATTGCATCGAAAACCGGATAAATTCCCTGAAAAACACACATGAAATGACACTTATCAGATTCAAATGCGATTATCGATAAAAGGATAATCTGGACTTTCGGGCTCTATATTTTTCATGCATGCAATGTATGAGAGCGAACCAATATGCCGTTGGGTTCGTATGAAAGTCTACTATATCATGGTGCAAAGAAACTCATGCAGTTTACGTGTATTATGAAAGTTTTACGTAGCAAAGTGACGCTATGTGCATGATAAAGAAAGGGTAATTCGCACCAAATTGACGCTCATCATTTAACACGTAGAAGTACCCGTTTATATTGTAGTCGACCTTGTCATCTGGAGGGCCCCCTCTTCGACTCCTCTAGTAATCTACTACATGAATAAGGACACCACAATAGGGGAACCTCTCCTAGATATAGGACACTGTATATTTTGGCCACACAGATGTGGGTATTAAAGTCAACCGTTTGACACATAGATATACCCTCCCATAATGTAGTCGACTTTGTCAACTAGAAGGAGCCCCACTTAGACTCCTCTCATAATCAACTATATGAATAAGAATCCTACAAAAGGGGGCACTACCTGCCTATGGGATTCCTTTTATTTTGACCCTACAGATATGGATGTTAAAGTCACCTCTTTGACACATAGATGTCCCAATATATAATTCAGTCAACTTTATCAACTTGAGTGGGCCCTATTTAAACTCCACTTGTAATTTACTACATGAATAATGATTCCATAATAGTAGGACCCCTCCTATCAATAGGCCTATCTATATTTTGGCTACACAAATACAGGTGTTAAACTTCTCCTTTTGATATATAGATGTGCCCCCCAATAATATAGTCGACCTTCTTAACTATAGTGGTCCCACTTGGACTCCTTTTATGATTTACTACTTGAATATGGATCCTACAATAGTGGGATACCTCCTAACTATGAGGCTCTTTATATTTTGGCCACACTGATGATTGTATTAAAGTTACCCCTATGATACATAGATGTACCTCTCTATATTATAGTGGACCAAGTCAACGTGAATGGGCCCCAATTGGACACATCTCGTATTCTACTATATGAATATGGATCTAATAATTGTGGGACCCTTCCTAGTTATGGAACTATTTATATTTGGGCCACATAGATTTGGGTATTAAAGTCACCCACTTGACACATAGATATACCCTCTATAATATTATCGATCATATCAACTGTAGTGGGTCCTACTTGGACTTTTCTTATAATCTACTACATGAATAAGGATTCTATAAAAATCAGACCCTTACTAGCTATGGGACTCTTTATATTTTTCTTATAAAAATACGAGTGTTGAACGTACCCCTTTGATACATAGATGTACCCCTCTATAATGAAATCAACCATGTCAACTTGAGTGGGCCCCACATGGACTTCTCATAATCTACTATATAAAAAAATATCATATAATATAGAGGCCCCTCTGAGCTTAGGGACTCTTTAAATTTTTACCTCACAGATACGGGTGTGAAAGACACCCCTTTAACACATAGATTATAACATCCGCCCCAAACACACAAGATACTATCCGCTTTGCTCGTGCCCGTACGAGAACTTCCCAGGGTAGTCACCCATCCTAGTACTGCTCTTGCACAAGTATGCTTAACTATGGAGTTCTTATAAAATCCATAGCGGCGCACAACTTTAAAATGCATCTTCTATGTTTGGGAGGGGAAATTATATAAGTAGCTCAGGATCTCCTTCTCTCCAGGTGATGTGGGGCTAACTCGTAGACTTGTACACCTCACCTCACCTCACCTCATCCATCTTGGCATCCCCACCTCAGGAGTCTTGGCTCTTGACTATTGGCCTATTGGATCTTGGTCGTCACAATCCACCCCCCTTAGGGCTATACGTCCTCATGTAAGGTTAGACATCCCCCATCCCGAGGAGAACCGGCTCTGATACCATTTTGTAACATTCGCCCCAAACACACAAGATACTGTCCGCTTTACCCGTGCCCGCATAAGACCTTCCCAGGGGGGTCACCAATCCTAGTACTACTCTCACACGAGCACACTTAACTATGGAGTTCTTATAAAATCCGTAGCGGCACACGGGTTTAAAATATATCTTCTATGTTTGGAAGGAGAAATTATATAAGTAGCTCAGGATCTCCTTCTCTTTAGGCGATGTGGGGCTCACTCGTGGCCTTGTATACCACACCTCACCTCATCCATCTTGGCATCCCAGCCTCAGGAGTCTTGGCTCTTAGCTATTGGCCTATTGGATCTTGGTCGCCACATAGATGTACCCCCATATAATATAGGCAACAGGAATGGGCGCCACTTGGACTCCTCTCGTAATCTACTACATAAATAAGGATCCTCTAATAAATGGATCCCTCCTAGCTAATAAACTCTTTATATTTTGGTCATACAGCTATGAGTGTTAAAGTCACCCATTTAATACATAAATATACCACCCTATAATGAAGTCGACCTAGTCAAATGGAGTGGGCCCTTTTTGGGCTTCTCTCGTAATCTACTACCTGAAAAAGAATCCCATTATAATGGAAACTCTCTTATCTATAAAGGTGTTTATATTTTAGGTATACAGATATGGGTGTTAAAGTCACCCCTTTGACATATAAATATACCCCCATATAATATATTTAACCATGTCAACTTGAGTGGGCCTCATACAGACTCTTCTCGTAATCTACTATATAAAAAAGGATCCCACAATGGAGAGACCCTTCCTAGCTATGTGACTCTTTATATTTTGGCCGCATAAATATGGGTGCTAAAGGTACCCTTTGACACATAGATATACCCACCTATAATATAGCAAACCTTGGTAACTGAATTGGGCCTTACTTTGATTCCTCTTATAATCTACAATATGAATAAGGATCCCATAATAGTGGAACCCCTTCTAGTTATGAGACTCTTTATATTTTGGACACACATTTGCGGGACTTAAAGTCACCCCTTCGACACATAGATATACCCTACTGTAATATAGTCGACCATGTTAACTTGAGTTAGACCTACCTGGAGTCCTTTTATAATCTACTACATGAATAAGGAACCCATAATAGTAGGATCCCTCTTACCTATAGGGCTCTTAATATTTTAGCCACACAGATGCGAGTGTTAAAGTAACCTATTTGACACATAAATGTACCCCTTTAAAATAAAGTCCACCATGTTAACTCGAGTGGCCCCAACTTGGACTTCTTTCATAATTTACTACTTGAATAAGGATCCCACAATAATGGGACCCCTCCTAGCAATGGGATACTTTATATTTTGGCCATATAGGTGCTAGTGTTAAAAGCCACCCCTTTGACATATTGATGTACCCCCTATAATGTAGTCAATTGGTGTAGGCCATAATTAGACTCCTCTTGTAATGTACTATATGAATAAGAATTCCCCAATAGTAAGATCCTTTCAAGTTATGAGACTTTATATTCTAGCCACACAGATGTAGGTGTTAATGTTACCCCTTTGACACATATATATACTTTTATATAATATAATCAACCCAGTCAATTAGAGTATGTCCAATTTTGACTCCTCTTATAATCTACTACATGAATAAGGATCCCATATTAGTAGGGCCCCTTCTAATTATGGGAGTTTTATATTTTGGCCACTAAGATATGGGTGTTAAAGTAACCCTTTTGACAAATTGATGCACCCTATAATGTAGTCGACCTTGTCAACACGGGTGGGCCCTACTTAGAGTTCTCTCGTAATCTATAATAAAAAATAAGGTTTTCACAGTAGTAGGATCACTCATAGCTATATGACTCTTTATATTTTGGCTACACAAATGAGAGTGTTAAAGTTACTACTTTGACACATAGATTTACCCCCTATAATGTAGTCTACTTTGTCAACTAGAGTTGGCCCCCCTTAGAGTACTACTTTCGCCCAAGCATGTTTAACTATGGAGTTCTTACGAAATCCATAGGGATTCATAGGTTTAAAATACGTCTTCTATGTTTAGGAGGGAAAATTATATAAGTAGCTCATGATCTCCTTCTCTCCAAGGGATGCGGGTGTTAAAGTTACCCCTTTGACATATAGATGTAACCAATTTAATTTAGTTAACCTTGACAACTTGGGTGGGCCTTACTTGGGCTTCTTTTTTAATATACTACATGAATAAGGATCCTACAATAGTGGGACCCCTTCTAGTTATGAGACTATATTTTGTCCACACAGATGCTGGAAGTAAATTCATCACTTCGATACAAAGATATACCCCTTATAATGTAGTCGACCTTATCAACTATAGTAGACCCCACTTGGACTCCTTTTGTAATCTACTTCATATATAAGAATCCCTCAATAGTTGGACCCCTCCAACTTATGGTACTTTTTATATTTTGGCCACATAGAAGCAAGTGTTAAAGTCACCCCTTTAACACATAGATGTACTCCTGTATAATATTGTCCACTTTATCAACTAAAGTAAGCCCCACTTGGACTCCTCTCGTAATATACTACATGAATAAGGATCCCACAATAATAGAAAACCTTCTAACTTTGAGAGTCTTTATATTTTGCCCACAGAGATATGGGTGTTAAAGTCACCCATTGGATAATAAATATACACCCCTATAATGTAGAATACCTTATCGACTAGAGTGGGCTTAATTTGGACTTTTCTCGTAATCTACAATAAAAACAAGGACTTGACAAAAGCAAAATCCCTCCTAGCTATGCGATTCGTTATATTTTAGCAACACTGATACGGGTGTTAAAGTCGCCCATTTGATACATAGATACACTCCTTTTAATGTAGTCAACCTTGTCAACTTAAGCGGGCTCCTTTTGGATACCTCTCGATATCTACTGCAAGACTAACTATCCCAGAATAGTGGGACCTTTTCTAGCTTTGGGATTCTTTATATTTTTTCCATATAAATACATGTATTAAAGTCACCCCTTTGGCACATAGATGTATCTCCTATAATGAAGTCGACCTTGTCTACTAGAGTAGGCCCCACTAGGACTCCTCTTGATATCTACTATATGAATAACGATCCCATAATAGTGAGACCCTTCTTGGACTCCTCTCGTAATCAACTGTATGAATAAGGATCAAACAATACTGGGGCCCCTCCTAGTTATGAATCTCTTTAAATTTTGGCTACACTGGTGTGGGTTCTAAATTTACCCTTTTGGTATATAAATCAGCCTATCAATAATATAGTCGACCTTGTCAACTTGAGTGGGCTATATTCTGATACCTCTCATAATCTACTATATAAATAAGGATCCCATAATAGTGGGACCCCACCTAGCTATGAGACTCTTAATATTTTGGCCATATAAATACGGGTATTAAAGTCACCCCTATGATACATAGATATACCCTTCTATAATATAGTCAACCTTATCAATTAGAAAGGGCCCCATATGGACTCATCTCGTAATCTGCTATATAAATAAGAATCTGACAATAATGGGACCCCTCCTAGCGATGGGAGCCTATATATATTTTGGTCATACTGATACAGGTGTTAAAGTAACCCCTATGACACAAACATGTACCCCCTATAATATAGTCGGCTATGTCAACTGAAGTGGGTCTCATATGGACTTCTTTGATAATCTAAAATATGAATAAAAATTCCATAATAGTGGAACTCTATCTAGCTATCAGACTCTTTATATTTTGGATATACAGTTGTGGGTGTTAAAGTCACCCTTTTGACACATAGAAGTACCCCTATATAATTAAGTAGATCTTGTTAACAGGTACGGGCCACTCATGGACTCCTCTCATAATATACTAAATGAATAAGGATTCAGCCTACAATAGCGGGACCCCTCCTAATTATGGGAGTTTTTATATTTTGGCCATACAGATACAGGTATTAAAGTCATCCCTTTGACATATAGATATACTCTATAAGGTTATTGACTTTGTCAACTAGAGTAGGCCTGATATCCTCTCATAATCTACTATATGAATATGGATCCCATAATAGTTGGACCCTACCTATCTTTGAGTCTTTAAATTTTGGACACAGAGATATGGGTATTAAAGTCACCCCTTTTACATGTAAGTGTATCTCTATATAATATAGTCGACCTTCTCAACTAGAGTGGGATTCACTTGAATTTCTCTCATAATCTACAACAAGAATAAGGATTCTATAAGAATAGAATTGCTCTTAACGATGAGACTTTATATTTTAGTAACATAGATGCGGGCCCCTTTGATACATAGATATACCTCCTATAATGTAGTCGATCTTGTAAACTTAAGTAGGTCATTCTTAGACTCCTCTCGTAATCTATTATATAAATAAGAATCCCATAATAGTGGGATCCTTCATAGCTTTTAGACTCTTTATATTTTAGCCATCCAAATACATGTATTAAAGTCACCCCTTTGGAATATAGATATACCCTCCTATAATATAGTTAACCTTGCCAATAAAAGTGGGTCTCACTTGGACTCCTCTCGATATCTACTACATGAATAACAATCTCATAATAGTGGGACCCCTACAAGCTATGAATCTCTTTATATGTTGGCCACACAGATGCTAGTGTTAATGCTACCCCTTTAACATATAGATATACCCGCTATAATATAGCATACCTTGTCAACTAGAGTGAGCCCCATTTGGACTCCTCTTGAAATCTACTATATGAATAAGGATCCTATAATAATGGGACCCGTCCAAACAATGCGACTCTTTATATTTTGATCACATATATATGAGTGCTAAATTCAATATTTTGATACATAAATATATACCCACCAATAATATAGTCGACCTTATCAATTGGAATTGGCCACATTTGGATTCCTCTGGTAATCTACTATCTAAATAAGGATCCCACAATAGTAGAAGCCGTCTTAGTTATTAGACTCTTTATATTTTGGTCATACAGATACGGGTATTAAAGTTACCCCTTTGACCCATTAACAAACCTCTCTATAATATAATCGACCTTATCAACTGGAGTAGGACCTACTTGGATTCCTCTAAAAATCTACTGTATGAATAAGGATTCCATATTAATGGGACCCCGCCAAGATATGGGAGCTAATATATTTTGGCCATAAAGATACATGTGTTAAAGTAATCTCTTTGACACATAGATATACCTCCTATAATATAGTCGACCTCTTTAACTAGAGTATGTCTCAATTGGAATTCTCTTAAAATTTAGAAATGAATAAGGATTCCATAATAGTGGGACCCCTTCTAGCTATCGAACTCTTTATATTTTGGTCATATAGATACGGGTGCTAAAGTCACCACTTTAGCACATAGATGAACCCCTATATAATTAAGTCGATATAGTCAACTTGAATGGTCCCACTTGGATGCTTCTCGTAATCTATTACATGAATAAAGATCCAAAAATAGCGGAACCCCTCATAGTTTTGGGACTCTATATTTTTTCCATACAGATATAGGTGTTAAAGTTACCTCATTGTTATATAAATATACCCCCTTTAATATAGTTGACTTTGTCAACTGGAGTGGGCACTATTTGGACTCTTCTCGTTATCTACTATATGAATAAGGATCCTACAATAGTGGGAACCCTTCCAGCTTTGGGAGTCCTTATATTTTGGTCACACAGATGTAGAAGTTAAAATCACTCATTTGACATATAGATGTATCCTTATATAATATAGTCAACCATGTCAACTGTAATGGAAACCCTCATAGCTATGTGACTCTTTATATTTTGCTCATACAGATACAGGTGTTAATTCACCCCTTTGACATATATATACCACCCACTAATATAGTCTGCCTTATCAACTAGAGTGGGCCTCTCTTAGAATCCTCTCGTAATCTATTACATGAATAAGGATCCCATAAAATTGGGACCACTCCTACCTATGGGGCTCTTTATTTTGACCACACAGATATGGGTATTAAAGGTAGCCTTTTGACACATTGATGTATCCCTCTATAATGTAGTCAACCTTGCTAATTACAGTGGCCCCTATTTGGACTCCTCTTGAAATCTATTTTATAAATATGGATTACATAATAGATGAACCTTCCTAGCTATATGGGACTATATTTTGGCCACACAGATACAGATGTTAAAGTCATTCCTTTGGCATATAGATGTACCTTAATATAATTAAGTCAATATTATTAACTTGCTTAGGGCTCACTTAGACTCCTCTCGTATTCTACTACATGAATATGGTTCCGATAATAGTGAGACCCCTCTTAGATATGAGAATCTTTATATTTTGGCCACATAGATGTGGATATTAAAGTCATATTTTTAACACATAGATATACCCCCCTATATTGTAATCGAACATATTAACTGGAGTGGGCCCCACTTGGACTCCTCTCGTAATCTACTATATCAATAAGGATCTCACAATAGTAGGACCGATCCTAGCTATGAGACCTTTTGTATTTTGGCCTTATAGATATGGGTATTAAAGTCACCCCTTTGACACATAGTTATATTCCGCTATAATTTAATCAACCTTATGAACTTGAGTGGGCTCCATTTGAACTCCTTCAAAATTTACTTCATAAATAAGGATCCCATAATAGTGGACCCCTACTAGCTATGAGACTCTTTATATTTGTTCACACAAATACGGGTGTTAAAGTCACCTATTTAAAACATAGATATACCCACTTTAATATAGCAACCTTGTCATCTTGAGGGGCCCCACTTGGACTCCTCTAGTAATCTACTACATTAATAAGGATACCACAATAGTGAGACCCCTCAGAGCTATGGGACTCTATATTTTGATCACAAAGATACGGGTGTTAAAGTCACCCGTTTGATATATAGATACTCCCTCTATAATGCAGTCGACCTTGTTAACTAGAGTGGGTCTTATTTGGACCCTTCTCGTAATCTACCATATGAATAAGGATCCCATAATAGTAGGAACCCTCCTAGCTAAGGGAATTTTTATATTTTGGCCATATAGATGTGAGTGTTAAAGTCTCCCCTTTGATACATAAATATACCCCCATGTAATTTAGTCGACCTTATCAACTAGAGTGTGATCTATTTGGACTCCTCTCATAATCTACTGCATTATTAAGGATCCAATATTAGTGGGACCACTACTAGCAATAGGAGTGTTTATATTTTGGCCACACAGATACAAGTATTAAAGTTACCCCTTTGATACATAAATGTACCCCTATATAATATAGTCGACTATGTCAATTGGAGTGGCCCCCACATGGACTCCTCTTATAATCTACTATATAAATTAGCATCCCATATAAGTGAGACTCCTTCTAGCTATGTGAGTTTTTATATTTTGGCCATACAGATGTGGGTGCTAAAGTCACCCCTTTGACACATAGATGTACCCATTATATTATAGTCAACTTTGTTAACTTGAGTGGGACCAACTTGGACTCCTCTTGCAATATACCATATAAATAAGGAACCCATAATAGTGGGACCCCTCCTATTTATTGGCCTTTATATTTTACCCACACTGATTTGAGCGTTAAAATTACCCCTTTGATATATAGATGTGTACATCTTATAATATAGTCGACCTTATCAACTGGAGTAGGCCCCACTTGGACTTCTTTTGCTAATCTATAATAAGAATTAAGATTCCATAATAGTGGGACCCCTCTTAGATATTGGATAGTTTATATTTTGGCCATATAGATATGGGTGTTAAAGTCACCCTTTTGAAATATAGAAGTCCCCATATATAATATTGTCGACTTTATCAACTTGAGTTGGCCCTACTTCGACTCTACTCGTAATCTACTACATGAATAACGATTCCATAATAGTAAGACCCCTCCTAGCTTTGAGACTCTATATTTTGGGCATAGAAATACATATGTTAAAGTTAGCCCTTCGACACATAGATATACCCTCCAATAATATAATTGACTTTGTCAACTAGAGTGGGCCCAACTTGGACTCCTCTCATAATTTTCTACATGAATAAGAATCCCACAATAGTAGAACCCCACTAAGCAATAAGACTCTTTACTTTTTGGCTACACATATGGGGGTGTTAAAGTCACCCCTTTGACATATAGATGTACCCCTTATATTGTAGTTAACTAAAGTGGCCACTACTTAGACTTCTCTCGTAATTGATTGCATTAATCAGGATTCAAAAATAGTTGGACATCTCCTAGATTTGGAACTTTTTATATTTTGGCCAAACAAATTTGGGTGTTTAAGCACCCCTTTGACACATAAATATACGTACTCCCCATAATATAATCGATCTTATCAACTAGAAATGGCCCCCCTTGGACTACTCTCGTAATAAACTATATTAATAAGGATCCTATACTAGTAGGACCCCTTCTAGATTTGAGACTCTTTATATTTTGGCCATATAGATACGGGTATCAAAGTCATCCCTTTGACACGTATATGTACTCCCCTATATGTATTTAACCTTGCCAACTAAAGTGGGCCCTACTTGGACTCCTCTTGAAATCTACAAAATGAATAATAATCACATAATAGTAGGACCCCACCTCGTTATGGGACTCTATATTTTATCTACACAGATATGGGTGTTAAAGTCACCATTTTGATACATAAAGTACCCCTATAATATAATCGACTTTATTAATAGAAGTGTACCCTACTTGAGCTCCTCTCGTTATCTACTACATGAATAAGGTTCTCACAATAGTGAGACCCCTAAGAGCGTTAAGACTCTTTATATTATGGCTGCACGAATATGGGGGTTAAAGTTATACATTTTACATATAGATGTACCCACATATAATATAGTTAACTTTTTTAACTAAAGCGGGCCCTATTTGAACTCCTCTCGTTATCAACTATATAAATAAGGATCTCACAATAGTGAGACCCTATCTAGTTATGGGACTTTTTATATTTTGGCCAAACAGATATAGGTATTATATACACCCCTTTGACACATAGATATATCCCCTATGATGTAGTCAACTGATATGGACCCTACTTGGACTACTCTCATAATCTACAACATGAATAAGGATTTTACAATAGTGGGATCCTTCCTAGTTATGGTATCTTTTATGTTTTAGCCATACATATGTGGGTGTTAAAGGCACCCTTTTAACACATAGATATACCTCCTATAATATAGTCAACTCTGTCAACTACAGTAGGCCCCACTTGGACTTTTATCGTAATTTACTATATGAATAATGATCATATAATAGGAAGACCCCTCTTATCTATAGGACTCTTTATATTTTGGTCATACCAATATGGATGATAAAGTTATTCTATTAATACATAGATGTACCCCTCTATAATGTAGTAGATTTTGTCAACTTTAGTGGACCCCACTTGGACTCTTCTCGTAATATATTGCATGAATAAGATGTATTCCCCTATATTTTGGCCCTTCTAGGACTCCTCTCATAATCAACTATAAAAATAATAATCCTATAGTAGTGGGACCCCTCATAGCTATGAGAGTCTTTATATTTTGGTTACTAAGATACACGTGTTAAAGTCACCTCTTTAACACATAGATGTACCCCTTTATAATGTAGTCGACCTTGTCAACTCGAGTAGGTTCCACTTGGACTTCTCTCATAATCTAATACAAGAATAAGGATTCTATAATAGAGGGACCCCTCCTAGCTATGGGACGCTTTATATTTTGGTAACACAGATGCGGGTATTAAAGTCACCATTTTGATAGATAGATATACCCCCTATAATATAGTCGACTTTGTCAACTAGAGTGGGTCCCACTTAGATTCCTCTCATAATCTACTATATGGATAAGGATCCTACAATAGTGGGATCACTTTGGGACTATATTTATTTTGGCCATATAATTATAGGTGTTAAAATCACCCCATGGTACATAGATGTACCCCCTCTAATATAGTCGACTTTGTCAACTAGTGTGGGACCCAGTTAGACTCTTCTCAATATATATTGCATGAATAATGATTTTATAATAGTGGGACCCCTCTTAGTTATGGGATGTTTTATATTTTAGCCACACATATCCAGGTGTTAAAGGTATCCCTTTGACATATAGATATATCCTCTATAATATAGTCTACCTTATCAACTAGAGTGGGCCCAACTTGGACTCCTCTTGTAATCTATTATATAAATTAGAATCCTATAATAGTGGTACCCCCATACCTATTGGACTATATATAATTTTTCTACATTGATGCAGGTGCTAAATTTACCCCTTTGATACATAGATGTACTCGCCAATAATATAGTCGATCTTGTCAACTAGAGTGGATCATATTTGGACTCCTCTTATAATCTATTACATAAATAAGAATCTCATAATAGTGAGAACCCTCTTATATATGGGACTTTTAATATTTTGGCTATACAGATATGGGTGTTAAAGGCATTCCTTTGATACATAGATGTACTCGTCTTTAATATAGTTGACTTTGTCAATTGAAGTGGGTCTTTTTTGAACTCCTCTCGTAATCTACTATATAAATAACGATCCTATATAATTAGGATCACTCCTTACTATGGGAGTCTATATATATTGGCTATACAAATATGGGTGTTAAAGTCACCAATTTGACAAATAGATGTACCCCCAATAATATAGTCGACCTTGTTAACTAGAGTGGGCCTCACTTAGACTTCTATCGTAATCTACAACATGAATAAGGATTCCACAATAGTTGGATCCTTTCTAGTTATCGAACACTTTATACTTTGGCCATACAGATGTGGGTATTAAAGTAACCACTTTGATACATTGATGTATACGTATATAATTAAGTCGATCTTGTCAACTTGAGTAGGTCCTTCTTAGACTCTTCTTATAATCTACTACATAAATAAGAATCCTATAATTGTAGAACCCCTTCGTGCTATGTGACTCTTTATATTTTGGCGACACAGATATGGGTATCAAAGTCACCCCTTAGATAGATATATGTACCCCCTGCAATGTAGTCAACCTTGTCAACTGGATTGGGCCCTATTTGGACTATTATCATAATCTACTATATGAATAAGGATCCTATAATAGTGGGACCCCAACTAGCTATATGAGTCTTTATATTTTGGCCACACAAATACAAGTGTTAAGGTTACCCTTTTGACATATAAATATACCCCCATATAATATAGTCTACAATGTCAACTGGAGTGGGGCCCACTTGGAATCCTCTTATTTTCTACTACATGAATTAAAATCCAACAATTATAGGACCCCTTCTAGTTATGTGACTTTTTTTATTTTGGCCATATAAGTACGGGTGTTAAATTCATCCCTCTAACACATATATGTAACTCCCTCTAATGTAGCGACCTTATCAACTGGAGTGGGCCCTAGTTGAAATCCTCTCAAAATCAACTATATGATAAGGATCTGACAATGTGAAACTATTACAAACTATAAAACTTTGTATATTTTGACCAAAAAGTTACAGTTGTTAAAGTCACCACGTTGATACATAGATGTAGACACAGATGCGGGTGTTAAAGTAACTTCTTTGGCACATAGATGTACCCCAATATAATTAAGTCGATCTTGTCAACTAAATTGGGCCCCACTTAGACTTCCCTCGTATTCTATTACATGAATAAGGATCTGACAAAAGTGGGATCCCTTCTAGCTATGAGACTCTTTATTTTTTGGCCATACAGATATGGGTGTTAAAGTCACCCATTTGACACATAGATATACCCCATATAATATAGTTGACCATGTTAATTAGATTGGGCCTTACTTGGATTTGCCCCGTAATATACTACATCAATAAGGATCCCATAATAGTAGGGTAGCTCCTAGTTATAAGACTTTATATTTTAGCCACACAGATACGGGTGTTAAAATTGCCCCTTTGATATATAGCTATACTCCCTATAATATAGTTGACCTTATCAATTTGAGTGGAACCCACTTGGACTCCTTTCATAATCTACTTCATAAATAAGGATCCCATAATAGTAGGACCACTACTAGCTATGATACTCTTTATATTTTGGCCAGACAAATATGGGTGTTAAAGTCACCCGTTTAACATATAGAAATACCCCTTTATATAGTAGTCGACTTGTCATTTGGAGGGCCCCCCTCTTAGACCAATCTAGTAATCTACTATATGAATAAGGACACCACAATAGGGGAACCCCTCCTAGATATAGGACAGTGTATATTTTGGCCACACAAATATAGGTGTTAAAGTCAACCATTTGATACATATATATACCCTCCTATAATGTAGTCGACTTTGTCAACTGGAGGTGGCCCTAATTGGACTCCTCTCATAATCAATTATTTGAATAAGAATACTACAAAAGTCAGGTGCCACCTAGCAATGGGACTCTTTTTATTTTGACCCTACAGATATGGGTGTTAAAGTTACCTCTTTGACACATAGATATCCCAATCTATAATATAGTTGACTTTATCAACTTGAGTGGGCCCAACTTAGTCTCCACTCGTAATCTACTACATGAATAATGATTCTACAATAGTGGGACTCTTCACAGCAATGAGACTATCTATATTTTAGCCATATAAATACAGGCGTTAAAGTCCCCTATTGGACATATAGATATGCCCCCTAATAATATAGTCGACCTTCTCAACAATAGTGGCCCCACTTGGACTCCTCTTATAATTTACTACATGAATAAGGATCCTACAATAGTGGGATACCTTCTAACTATGAAACTCTTTCTATTTTGGCCATACAGATGAGTGTGTTAAAGTCACCCCTATGACACATAGATATACCTCTCTATATTATAGTAGACCTAGTCAGTTGGAATAGGCCCCACTTGGACACCTCTCGTATTCTACTATATGAATATGGATCTAACAATAGTGGGATCCTTTCTAGCTATGGAACTATCTATATTTGGATAACACAGATTCAGGTGTTAAAGTCGCCCATTTGACACATAGATATACCCCATATAATGTAGTTGACCTTGTCAACTATAGTGGGTCCCACTTAGACTCGTCTTATAGCCTACTGTATGAATAAGGATTCCATAAAAGTCGAACCCTTACACGCTATGGGACTCTTTATATTTTTTCTACAAAGATACAGATGTTAAACTTACCCCTTTGATACATAGATGTACCCCCCTATAATGAAATCAACCTTGTCAACTTGAGTGGGCCCCACATAGACTCCTCTCGTAATCTACTATATAAAAAAATATCCTATAATATGGGGACCCCTCTAAGCTATGGGACTCTTTATATTTTGACCTCACAAATACGGGTGTTAAAGATACCCCTTTAAAACATAGATGTACCCCCATCTAATATAGTCAACCATGTTAATAAGAGTTGGCATCACTTGGACTCCTCTCGTAATCTACTACATGAATAAGGATCCCATAATAAATAGACCCTCCTAGAAAATAAACTCTTTATATTTTGGCCACATAGTTATAAGTGTTAAAGTCACCCGTTTGAAACATAAACGTACCACCATGTAATAAAGTCGACCTTTTCAAATGGAGTGGGCCCTCTTTGGACTTTTCTCATAATCCGCTTCCTGAAAAAGAATCCCATTATAGTGGGAACCCTCTTATCTATAGGTGTTTATATTTTAGAGATACAGATGTAGGTATTAAAGTCATCCCTTTGACACATAGATGTACCCCCATATAATATATTCGACCATGTCAACTGGAGTGGGCCCTATATGGACTCTTCTTGTAATCTTCTATATAAAAAAGGATCCCATAATAGAGAGACCACTCCTAGCTTTGTGACTCTTTATATTTTGGCCGCAAAGATATGGGTGTTAAAGGTACCCCTTTGACACATAGATATACCTACCAAGAATGTAGTCAACCTTGTTAACTGAATTTGCCCTTATTTGGATTCCTCTCGTAATCTACAATATGAATAAGAATCCCATAATAGTGGGACCCCTTCTAGTTATGGGACTCTTTATATTTTGCACACACATATACGGGGCTTAAAGTCACCCCTTCGATACATAGATATACCCCACTATAATATAGTCGACCTTGTCAACTTGAGTTAAACCTACCTGGACTCCTTTTATAGTCTACTACATGAATAAGGAACCCATAATAGTGGGACCTCTTTTAGTTATTGGACTTGATATTTTGGCCATACAGATGCGAGTGTTAAAATAACTCATTTAACATATAAATATACCCCTTTAAAATAAAGTCGACTATGTTAACTCGAGTGGCCCCCAACTTGGACTCCTTTCATAATCTACTACTTAAATAAAAATCCCACAATAGTGGGACCCCTCTTAATAATGGATACTTTATATTTTGGCCACACAGATACGAGTGTTAAAGTCGCCCCTTTGACACATTGATGTACCCCCTATAATGTAGTCAATTGGTGTAGGCCTTACTTAGATTCCTCTTGTAATATACTATATGAATAAGAATTCCACAATAGTGAGACCCCTTCAAGTTATGAGACTTTATATTCTGGTCACACAGATGTGGATGTTAAAGTCATCATTTTGATATATATATATATATATATATATATATATATATATATATATATATATATATATATATATATATATATATATATATATATATATATATATATATATATATATATATACCCTATATATATACCCCTATATAATGTAGTTGACCTTGTCAACAAGAGTGGGTCACATTTAGACTCCTCTTGTAATCTACTACATGAATAAGGATCCCATATTAGTAGGACCCCTCCTAACTATGGGAGTTTTTATATTTTGGTCACTAAGATATGGGTGTTAAAGTCACCCTTTTGACAAATCGATATACCCCCCTATAATATAGCCGACCTTATCAACACGAGTGTGCCCCACTTAGACTTCTCTCGTAATCTATAACAAAAATAAGATTTTCATAATAGTAGGATCCCTCATAGCTATATAAATCTTTATATTTTGGCCACATATATGTGGGTGTTAAAGTTACCCCTTTGACACATAGACGTACCCCCTATAATGTAGTCCACTTTGTCAACTAAAATTGGCCCCTGTTGGACTCCTCTCATAATCTACTATATGATTAAACATCCCACAATAGCGGGACCCTTAGTAGCTATATGACTATTTATATTTTGGCCATATAGATACAGATGTTAAAGTTGTCTTTTTGCAACATAGATGTACCCACTATAATATAGTTAACCTTGTTAACTGGAGTGCCCTACTTTGACTTCTATTATTATCTACTACATGAATAAGGATCCCATATTAGTGGCACCCCTCTAGTTATAAGACTCTATATTTTGGCCATACAGATGTAGGTATTAAAATTATTCCTTAGACATATAGAGGTACCCCGCTATAATATAATCGACGTTGTCAACTGAAGTGGGCCCCACTTAGACTCCTCTAGTAATTTACTACATGAATAAGTATCCCATAATAGTGGGTCCTCTCCTAGTTATGAGAATCTTTATATTTTGGCTACACAGATATAGGTGTTAAAGTCACCCCATTGATACATAAATGTACCCACTATAATATAATCGACCTTTTAAACTTGAGTGAGCTCCACTTGGACTTCTCTTATAAACTACTATATGAATCAGGATCCTATAGTAGTGTGACCCCTTCTAGCTATAAGATTTGTTATATTTTGTCCACATAAATGCAGTTGTTAAAGTTACCACTTTGACGCATAGATGTACACCATATAATATAGTCGAACATATCAACTAGAGTGGGCCCTACTTGGAGTCCTCTCTTAATCTACTATATTTATAAGGATTCTTCAATAATAGGTTCACTATAATCTATTAGACTATTTATATTTTGGCCACACATATGTGGGTGTTAAAGTCATACTTTTGACACATAGATGTACTCTACTAGAATATCGTCAACTTTGTCATCTAGGGTAGGCTCCACTTGGACTCCTCTTGTAATCTACTATAGGCCGGAATAAGGATTCTATAATAGTGGAACCTATCCTAGCTATAGTAGTCTCTATATTTTGGGCACAGAGATGTGAGTGTTATAATCATCCCTTTGACACATAGAAGGATCCCCTTATATTATAGTTGACCTTGTCAACTAGAGTAGGCTCTACTTGGACTTCTCTTGTAATCTACAACAAGAATAAGGATTCCATAATAGTAGCACCTCTCTTTTCTATGAGATTTTTTAAATTTTAGCCACATAGATGAGGGTGTTAAAGTCATCTTTTTGACACATAGATATACCCTCTATAATATTGTCGATGTTGATAACAGGAGTGTTTCTTGGACTCCTCTTGTAGTCTACTATATAAACAAGGAACCCAAAATAGTGGGATCCCTCTTAGCTTAGAAACTCTTTATATTTTGCTCATACAGATACAGGTGATAAAGTCACCACTTTGGTATATAGATGTACCCTTATATTGTAGTCAACCTTGTCAACCAGTGTAGGCCCCATTTGGACTCCTCTTGAAATCTACTATATAAATAATGATCCCACAATAATAGCACCTTGTCTAGCTATGAGACTTTATATTTTGGCCAAACATATACGGGTATTAAAGTTATCCCTATGAAACATAGATGTACCCCCAATAATCTAGTCTATCTGGTCAATTGGAGTAGTCCTCACTTAGACACCTCTCATAATCTACTATATAAATAAGGATCCCATACTAGTGGGACCCCTTCTAGTTATGACACTTTCTATATTTTAGCCATATATATGCGAGTGTTAAAGTTACCCCATTAATATATAGATATAGCTCCCAATAATATAGTCAATCTTGTCAATTGGAGTGAGCCACACTTGGACTCCTCTCGTAATCTACTACATAAATAAGGATCCAACAAAAGTGAGATACCTTCTATCTATAAGACTCTTTATATTTTGGCCATACAGATACGAATATTAAAAACACTACTTTGACATATAGATATACCCTTCTATAATATAGTCGATCTTGTTAACTAGAATGGGTCCCACTTGGACACCTATTGTAATCTACTATATGAATAAGAATTCTATAATAGTGGGACCCCTCCTAGCTATAAGAGTCTTTATATTTTGGCCATACAGATACGAGTGTTAAAACAACTCTTTGACACATAGATATACCCCTATAAAGTAGTCAACCTTATCAACTAGAGTAGGCCTCAATCACTTGGACTTCTCTCGTAATCTACAACATGAATAAGGATTCCAATATAGTGGGACCCTTCCAAGCTATCAAACTCTTCATATTTTAGCCATACAAATATGGGTATTAAAGTCACCCATTTGATATATAAATATATCCCTATATAATTAAGTCGATCTTGTCAACTAGAGATGTCCCCACTTGGACTCTTCTTATAATCTACTACATGAATAAGGATCTCATAATAGTAGGACCCCTCCTAGCTATCGAACTCTATATTTCTATCACACAGATGCGATTGTTAAAGTCACCTCTTTGACACATAGATATACCCTCCCTATAATATCATTGATCATGTCAATTAAAGTAGTCCTAACTTGGATTCTTCTCATAATCTACTATATGAATAAGGATCCTACAATTGTGGGACCCCTTCTAGATATTGAACTTTTTATATTTTGACCACACAGATGCTAGGATTAAAATCACCTCTTTGATATATAGATGTACCCAACTATAATACAGTCAACCTTGTTAACTGGAGTGAGCCCTACTTGGACTCCTCTAGTAATCTAATACATGATTAAGGATCCAACAATAATGAGACCCCTTCTAGCTATGTGCTTTATATTTTGGCCACATAGATACAGGTTTTAAAGTCATACATTTGATATATAGATATACTTCCCTATAATGTAGTCTATATTGTTAACTGGAGTGGGTCCCACTTGGAATCCTCTTATAATATATTATATAAATAAGGATCCCATAATAGTGGGATCACTCCTAGCTATGGTACTTTTTATATTTTGGCCACACAGGTACAAGTGTTAAAGTCACATCTTTGATACATAGATATACCTAGGGGTGGCAATGGGTCATGTCAGGTCGGGTTCGTGTCATGTCTAGTTTTGGTTCGTGTCCAAAACCCCTAGACCCGGACCAGACCCGTTTAACTAATCATGTCTAGACCCTAAACCCGTACCTGACCTATTTATAAACGGGTAGATCCGATAAGACCTGTTTACCACATGAGTTTATTCAGTTGACCTGATCCGAACTAACCCGACTCGACCCGATAAGACCCGCTGGTACTACACACTACAGTATAAGATTATGGCTAGACCCAACCCGACCTAACCCGATATGACCCGTTGAATTTTAAATGGGTATTCTCAGGTCTACCGTGTCCAGACTCTGAGCCCGAACCCGATCCTTTTATTAAACGAGTCTACCGTGTCGACCCATTTATGACCCGAACATGTTTAACCCAGACCCATTAACTTTGTGTTGGGTCTGTCGTGTCGAATCCAAAATTGCCAGCCTTAGATGTACCACTCTATAATATAGTCGACCATGTCAACTGCAGTGGGCCCTACTTGGACTCCTCTTATAATCTATTTCATTAATAAGGATTCCATAATAATGGGACCCCTCCTAGCTATGGGACTACATTTTGGCCATACAGATATAGGTGCTAAAGCCACTCCTTTGACATATAGATATATCCCTATATAATTAATTCGATCTTATCAACTAGAGTGGGCTCTACTTAGTTCCTCTTATAATCTACTATATGAATAAGGATCCAACAAATATGGGTGTTAAAGTCACCTTGTGACATATAGATATACCCCCCTATAATATAATCGATCTTATTACCTGGAGTGGGCCCTATTTGGACTCCTATTATAATCTACTACATCAATAAGGATCTTACAAATATGGGATCGCTCCTACCTATAGGACTCTTTATATTTTTGCCATATAGATGCGAGTATTAAGGTCATCCCTGTAACACATAGATATATCCCCCTATAATATAATTGATCTTATTAACTGTAATAGGCCCCATTAGAACTCTTATCGTAATCTACTTCATGAATAATAATCCCATAATAGTGGGACTCATAATCTACTATATCAATAAAGATCCTATAAATATAGGATAGCTCCTAGCTATAGGACTCTTTATATTTTTGCCATATAGATGCGGGTATTAAGATCATCCCTTTGATATATAGATATATCCCCCTATAATATAATCGATCTTATTAATTGTAGTAAACCCCATTAGAACTCTTATCGTAATCTACTTCATGAATAATGATCCCACAATAGTGGGACCCCTACTAGCTATGGCACTCTTTATATTTTAGTCACACAGATATGGGTGTTAAAGTCACTCGTTTAAAATATAGATATACCCCCTAAAATATAGTCGACCTTGTTAATTGGAGGATCCCTACTCGGACTCCTCTTGTAATCTACTACATAAATAAGTATACCACAATAGTGGAACCCCTCCTAGCTATGGGATCTATATATTTTGGCCATACAGATGAAGATATTAAAGCTATCTATTTGACTAGTCGACCTTGTCAACTATAGTGGGCCCCACTTGGACTCTTCTCATAATATACTATAAATAATGATTCTATAATAGCTAGACCCCTTCTAGATATAAGATTATTTATATATTGGATATACAGATGTGGGTGTTAAATTCATCCCATTGACACATAGATATATCGCACAAAGATATAGTTAGCCTTATCAACTGAAATGGTCCCCCACGTGCAGGCCAATATAACTGGAGTGGGCTCCACTTGGACTTCTCTCGTAATCTATTATATGAATAAGGATACCACAATAGTAGAATCCTTCTAGCTATGGGACTCTGTATATTTTGGCTATACAGATATGGATGTTAAAGTCACCCCTTTGACACATAGATATACCCTCCTATAATGCAGTCGATTTTGTCAATTAGAGGGGCCCCACTTGGACTCCTCTCGTAATATACTTCATAAATAAGGATACAACAAAAAGAGACCCTACATAGTTATAGGACTCTTTATATTTTGACCACACAGATATGGGTGTTAAAGTCATTCGTTTGACATATATTTATACCCCTCTATAATATAATCGACCTTGTCAACTAGAGTGGGCCCCACTTGAACTTTTTTTTTAATCTACTGTATGAATTAGGATCCCATAATAGTAGGACTCCTCCAAGCTATGGGATTTTTATATTTTGGCCACATAAATAAAGGTGTTAAAGTCACTCTTTGACACATAGATGCCCCCATATATAATATGGTCGACCTTCTCAACTTGTGTGGACCCAACTTGGACTCCACTCATAATCTAGTATACGAATAATGATTCCATAATAGTGGGACCCCACCTAGCTATGAGACTATCTATATTTTGGCCACACAAATTTGGGTATTAAATTTACCCATTTGATACAAAGATGTACCCCTTTATAATGTATTGACCTTGTCAACTAGAGTGGGCCATGCTAGGAGTACTCTTTTCTTAATTTACTACATGAATAAGGATCCCACAATAGTGGGACCCCTCCAGCTATGGGACTCTTGATATTTTGGCCATACAAACATAGGTCCACCCCTTTGATATATACATATAACCCCCACTATAATGTAGTTGACCTTGTCGATTGGAGTGTGCCCTAGTTGGACACCTCTCATATTCTATTATATGAATATATATAGTAAAATAATGGGACCCCTCATAGCTATTAGAATCTTTATATTTTGGCCACACAGATGTGGGTGTTAAAGTCAATTATTTTACACAAAGATGTACCCCCTATAATATAGTCAGCCTTGTTAACTAGAGTGAGCCCAACTTGGACTTCTCTCGTAATCTACTATATTAATAACGATTTCATAATAGTGGGACCCCTCTTAGCTATGCGACTCTTTATATTTTGGCCACATAAATATGGGTGTTAAAGTTACCCATTTGACAGATATATATATGTACCCCCATGTAATAAAGTCGACCTTATCAACTAGAGTGGGTCATACTTGGACTCTTCTCGTAATCTGCTATATAAAAATGTATCCCATAATAGAGGGACCCCTCCTAGCTATAAGACTCATTATATTTTTGCCACACAAATATGGGTATTAAAGATACCTCTTTGACACATAAATATACCCTCTATAATAAAGTCGACCTTGTCAATCGGAGTGGACCCCACTATGACTCCTCTGATAATCTACTATATAAATAAGGATCCTGTAATAGTAGGACCCCTCCTAGCTATGCGACTCTTTATATTTTGGCCATACAAATATGGATGTTAAAGATACCCCTTTGATACATAGATATACCCCCTGTAATGTAGTCAACCTTATCAATTGAAGTGGGCCCTATTTAGACTCCTCTCATAATCTACTATACGAATAAAGATCCCATAATAGTGGGACCCCTCCTAGCTATAAGAGTCTTTATATTTTGCCCACACAGATGCGGGTGTTAAAGTCACCCCTTTTATATATAGATATACCCCTATATAATATTGTTGACCATGTCAACTGGAATGGGCCCTACTTAGACTCCTATCATAATCTACTATATGAATAAATATCCTAAAATAGTGGGACCCCTCTTAGTTATGGGACTTTATTTTTTAGAAATTCAAATACGGGTATTAAAGTCACTCATTTGATATATAGATGTACCCCATATAATGATGTCAATCTTGTCAACTGGATTGGGTCCCACTTGGACTCATTTTGTAATCTACTATATGAATAAGGATCCCACAATAGTGGGACCTCTCCTAGCTATGGGACCCTTTGTATTTTGGCCACATAGATGAGAATGTTAAAGTCTCCACTTTGACACATCGATGTACCCTATATAATATAGTCGACCTTATCACTGGAGTGGGCCCCACTTGGACTCCTCTCGTAATCTATTACATGAATAAGGATTCCATAATAGAGGGATATATCTTATCTATGAGACTCTTTATATTTAGGCTATATAGATTCGGGTGTTAAAGTTGCCCCTTTGTTGTTGAAAATCATGTAGCGGCGCAATGGAAGCTAGTATCAAAAAGACACATAAATTAATAGCATATGTTTTTGAATAGATTGAAAAACAAAACACATCTTAAAACTTTATGAAATACCGTATTGGATAGTCGAAAGGTTGGCAATAGAACAAGTGTTTCATAAGATTGATGCATAAGAGACAAATGTGCTGTGAAACAAAGAGACATATATAAGTGCCAAACCTGGTTGTTGATGGGCAGGAGGTAGCAACCTTGGGGGCGGACTCAGGGGCTGTTTCAACACCAAACCTGGTTGATGATGGGCAGGTGGCAGCAACCTTGGGCCTCCCAGATATAAGCTTGGTCTTCAGGGTTAGTGTCATCCCAGTCAACAGATCCAAGACATGGAGAGGTGGATAAGAGGGGGAAGGAGGAGGCTACTGATGTGAGAGCTGATGGTCTTGAGTCCATCACCGCAGCTAGCGGAGAGGCCAGGCCAATAAATCATAGCGGATGGGGAGCTGATGGAAGGGGTGTAGAGGGAGAGAGAGTAGGGATCTTACAGGTACAAGCGGTAATGGTAGCTGACCCAAATATAGGCTTGCCTAAGATGGTGATGTAGGGGAGCAGTGCAGGGAGTTCACCAGCCTGTGCACCCATCGTACATCAGAGGGGAGGAGAGGAGTCTACAGCACCACTAGTAACAAATCATGCACCGAAACTGATACTATACCACTGGCCAATGAAACCTAGTGATAGAGTTACTAGGAGTGGGAGGAAGCAATCCCCACCTCCCACATGCAGCGGGTAGATGGGCTTTGAGTAGAGTTTGTTCTTGTTTGGCTCTGTCTGTATAGAGTTAAGGGTCTGTAGTGAATTGTCCATCAGGTTAAGCGTGCTAGGTTCTTTTTTCTTATCCTTTCGAGGGATCTATATAGTAGAGAGGTGGTGAGCTGTCTATATACAGCTACTTGTCTTGCTTCATTGGAGCTTCCATGCTTACTCAACCAAAGTAGAGCCTGGTGCTGTAATTTTCCTTCTCCCCACTTTTTGGGTTTCTTAATACATTTCTACTTACCTTCCAAAAAAAAATGCTTGTCCAAGGAAGGATAGGAGTTATACCAATAACATACTAAGTGTTAAAGAATTGGTAAGATCAAATTTTATGGTTGTTAATTGTCAATTACTATATTGGTCTCTTGGCCTTTATTAGTTTCTTGTGCTTCTTTCAACTAAATGATTATGAATGGGTGCATTTTTCTATTAGCACTTGAGAGTAAATTTATAAAATTGGTTGACATATTCTAGTCTGCATGACAGGTTTAACTTGAAGAAGCTGACCTACGATGAGAGGACGGCTAGTCTTGTCCAACTATTGAATGCCTTTGATGATATAGCAGGGGGGACGACGATGAAGACGATGATGAGTGAACTGCAGTTGAGTTCACATGTTCGATTATCCTCGGTCGATTTCTATTTGGTATTAAACAAAGCTTGTCTCGAATCATTTTCGAAAACATTTTGAAATAGTTGCAGTTTCTTTCTGTTAGCCATGTTGAAATGTCCAGCAACTTATATTAAGGTCAGCTTAGTTGCTGGAGATGTTTATCGCAGTGAACAAAATGAATTTGCTCTTGGTTATAAGAAATCGATGTATTTTTGTTTTCAAATGGTGGCTGAATACAAAAATTTTCGTATATGTACAAGTCTACAATATGGATTGAGAAGTACTGTATGTATGTAATCCATTTCTCTGAGTGTTGGTGAATGAAATATATATTGCTTTCTTTCTCTCTTAGTAGGGGCTTGTGAAATGGAGGAATTGGAATCCCCTAGGAAATGGTTCCATTCCCATGTTCTTTCCATTATAAACTATCATCTCCCTATATCTAGTTTTGTATACAGGACATGATTTCACCATGAGGATGGGGATGGTATAAAGGGGTTTACACTTTACAACCTTAGGTGCTTGGCTGAGAGATGAAATCATATCCCATAAAAAGTGGGCTTTCATTTCCGTGGCAAAGAGGCTCGGTCCCTTTAACACCCGCATCTGTGTGGTCAAAATATAAAAAGTCTCATAGTTAGGAGGGGTCCCACTATACTCTTTGATTTCAACTCTTGTACGTCTTTCAATGCAATCTCTCAAACTGAATCCGGGACTAACTTGCATGACAGGATATCTTTGGACTTGGTTTTGGAGAAATGGTACCTTTATCCTAAGTCACTACAACCATAACCAAAAAAAGTAACATAGTTTTTTTTTAATGAGCTGCATCGGAAAGCAATGGATTGATACGATGGTGGTTCTCATACCCAAATTGACGATGCCAGCAAAGTCGGCTGACTACAAGCCGATTAGTTTGTGCAATCTGAGGTATAAATTCATTTCCAAAATCATATCTAACAGACTACGTGTCTTCCTTCCTTCCATTATGTGTGATGAACAACATGCTTTCATCCTGGGCCGGCGAATCCGGGATAACATTATTCATGCTCAGGAGTTGTTATACGCGCTACAAAAAGCGTCACCCGAGCGTGCGGGTATGGAGATTAAAGTTGACATTGATAAAGCATATGACACGGTCCAATGGGAAGCGTTGGAAACTATACTAGCTAGATAGAATGGGATTTCACCATGGTTGGGTCCGATGGGTCATGCAGTGTGTCACGACAGTGAAGCTGAGGTTAGTGATTAATGGAGAGGAAACGGAAGTGATAGCTCAGAGTTGTGAATTGCTCCAGGGGGATCCCCTCTCCCCATATCTTTTTCTGTTAGTGTCGCAGGTTATTCACTGGATGATGGCAAGAAGCAATGGTGAGGGTGATATTGAGGGATTCAGCACTGCGAGAAATCCCAAACCGATGTTTGCCTTGGCCTATGTGGATGATTTTTTTTTGTGAAGGCTTCCATATTAGATGCGTGGGGCTTCCGACATATGCTGGACCAAATTAATAAGTGTACATGACTGAGAGTCAATACCTGCAAGTCGAGTATCAAATTCTCATGTTGTGTGAGAGGGAACTCGAGAAAGAGGATTCTCCGAACTTTAGGGATGGTCGACGAGACTGTCCCATGGAAACACCTGGGTGTCCCAATTAATAGTACTCGGGTTCCAATGCCTGCTACCTGTTTCTCTTATCCCGTATGGAGTCGAGACTCAATGGATGGAAAGTGAGGTTACTATTATTGTAGCTCGTGTGTCCTTAGCGTGGAATTTCTGTATTAACATTAATAAAGATGACTTTGGTTATTGCTTTAATTAGAATACTACTTTGGTATATGATAATACTCATATAATAAAAGGACCCTAGGGAACACAGTAGGCTACTGAGGCGCATGGAGGATCCATGCTTGGGAGACCCAGTGGACCAGTTCTGTATAGACCTAGAGCTAGTTCACAGCTTAGGTGATCTTGGTCGCTTCACCGAGAATAAGCTGTTGGCAGGTAGAGGATGTGGTGAAGTCTCCATCACGGGAACGTGGGATTCCTATTCACCTGACCAAGCACGATGATCGTGTTGAACAGGAACCAAGACGGTGCACAGTTCAGTGATTCAGACACTGGTGCATAAACCATCTTACTACTATAGATAATCTGTCCTTAAACCTGAGGGACCATGTACACTGGGCCAACCAGTTGTGTGGTGCATTGATGTGCCAACGTGTGCGGACCTTCCATAGTCCAATACCACGGTACGTTGGGTTACCCAGCTGGCACTTGAGTGACATGTAATCCCTACAGGTTATCCGACGTCCAGTGTTGGATGGGTGCATTTTGATGAGTTAATCTGTCCACACAGTTAACCAGGCCTGGTGGTTGTCAGTATGACTGACGATGTTCCGGATGCTAGGCATAGCACCGGAAGGTGTGTGGTGTTATAGATAACAAGTCATCAATTCCTAGTCAGATGATCGATCGGGATCTGACGGTGCTCCCCACCGCCCGAGTCGTATCATGGCACCAGTAATAGGAGGGACTAAGGATTATCGGAGTATAGTAGAGAACAGGGTTACGAGGGAGTAACATAAGTTAGGATCACTAGAGTTCAACTCGTGTCACACTCTAGGTGGCTGCGCGGGTTAATCGGATTATGGCTGTTAACGGAACTTTCGGTGTGTCACCGGAACAGTTAATCAGGGATCCGGTTGGAGCTAGAGATCCCGAACCCTGAAGGTTCCACCCTGTCGTTGCATATAGGAATTGTTCCCCGACCTAGTTAGATACGTTGGATGTGAAGTAGCACGATGGAGCGCAAAGCCGGAGCCAAAGAACCTAATTCACATGTGTTACAGGTTGTAGGGGTATTTTGGTAAATACTGAAATATAGCTCAGAACATATTAAATATGGATCTTAGAATGAGCGGAATAATTCCAGGAGCTCATAGGTGTTGACGGAACTCGATTCCGAGTAGCGCACCTCACTCAGTCTCTCTTTCAGTTTTCCGCTTTTCGTGAAGATCGTTTTCGTCCAGGCTTCACGATAGACACCCGGAATCCCTAAAAACCGCCCCCCTTATCCCTATCCACCTAGGGGCTGGCCCAAGCCTCCTTGGAGCCATGGGAGACCGGCCCTATAAAGGAAATAGGGAGGGGGAGGGCCGGCTCTAGTGCTCCTCTCCTCTAGAAAATCCGAACCCTCTCCCTTCTCCTCATCTTTGTGGTTTCGGCCAAGGAAAAGAGAGGAAGAAGAAAAGAGAAGGAAGAGGAAGGAAGGAGAAGGAAGAAAGGAGAAATAGGAGGAGAAAATCTTGCGGCTCACCATCGTCTTCGCAACGGATTCCTCCGTCGGCTCGTAATCCCTGCACTCAGAGACGGGATTTTGAGGATTCTTCAATTCGCAAAGGACAAGGTGCTATCCGACAGTTTCCCTTGGGATTCAAGTGCGGTTCTTCATCGTACCGTCATCTCCGGATCATAGATCCAAAAGGTATGATGATTCTAAACACCTAACTAGATGCATTCATGTCTTCCGTAGATTGTAGTATGCCTCTAGGGTTTCCGCACATATGCTAAGATCGTAGATTTGCATGTAGATTGTTTTATAGCGAAATTGTAATGAAACATACACCGTATGATCTTCGGATCTTTCTTTTGCTTCCGCTGCGACTCTAATTAGTGGATCCAAATCCAATAATTGGTATCAGAGCATGCTTTGGTGTATGTTTCATGCATGAATTCGTGAAAACATCATGTGAATATATGATGGCATATGTTTTCGTCGGGGTTTGGCGTAGATCATGCATATGGATTGTGCTATGTATCGTCTTTTTACAGGTACCGTGCTGAATAGTAATCTGTGATTGCATGCATCCGGGGGTCGGACCCCGGATTTAAATTTTGCATTGATTATTATTGTGCTTGTGGATTTTAAGGCTCTAGATGGGTGAGGGTGGGGGTTGACTATCCTCAGTTCCCTGGCCATGTTTTTTTAGGATTGTCTTCTTTTCTTTCTAGCGAAATTATACATGAACGAGCACTTGCTCGGAGCGTGTTAGTTTTTCGGTCACAAGAAGAAGGAGATGATGCTGCATCCACGGTTCGGGCAAGCAGTACCATGGCGTGCAAAGACCCGGTAAAAGCGTGCATGTTGGCGATGATAGGGATCGTCGTCAGAGATCGTGCAGAATGGAAGAGCAGGATATCTTGGCTATGCTATTCAGGTTCAGGGGTCGGACCCTGGACTTGATTCAGTTTAGATGTTTTTCTGTTGATTCTCTTTACTTATTGTTTAGAGAACCCCGATGATAATTTTATTATCTTATTTGTGAGTTTGTCTCTAGATCAGGCTTAGAGTTAGTACTAAGCTTATGGTTTCATCGGTGTCTCTATATGGTTCTAACACGTGCGAATCCGGTGGCTCGCTTAAAGGAAAGGTGGTAACCACCCTTGTGGTAGTTCAGGTAGCCAAGTACTGTGCACCGAGATAGACGCAATGTTAGATTTGTTTAGAGATAATTAACTAATGTTTCCATAAGAAGTATAATAACCCTAGTGGGATGCCCTTTCCCCACGTGGTCCTAGCGACCAAGTTAGGTTAGGATTTCAATGTGTGATACCCGTTTCTAGATGACGTTTGATGGTAGTATGAACTCATCACGATTTGGTTATGCCACCATTAGGTTGAGGTCCGACGGAGGTTGTCGGATGTCCCTATTTGGCCAGCATTGAAACCTATAATAAGATGAGGTCTACTATGACATCAGGCATCAAATTATGAACGAGGCATCATCGTAGTGGGAGTCCTTTCCACATTGACCTTAGGCTAGGATCCAGATCTTAGGATTATGGGAAAACTAGTGAAGTATCGGGATCCTTGGAATCTATGTGATGTGATCCTTGTAAGAAAGGCGAAAGCTGAGTATTCAAGGTAGGGACTATGATATTTTTTGAGGATACTAATGCTTTGCGGGAGGGTTTGTAATCCTAGTGGGAGCACGGTAGACCAGGGTCTAAATCTAGGAGGTCGTGACCTTTCTAGATATGCATAAAACCTCATAAAGAAGGGATGTGTAAGAGGTTCCCTCCAAAGAGGAGCCCCTGGCCTCTACAATCAACTGGCTAAGGGTCTGGGTGGGAGGTACACAGTTCCATATTTCCACCGAGTAAGAGCTGTGTTTTCTTCCATGGTGGTTCGCCTAGTGGTTTCCCTCGAAACATGGAGGATTCCGGTGGCAGTGGGTGACGGTTTTTTCCTGCACCGCGGGAGCCTATGAACCCCCCTGCCGACACCACCTAGATTTATAGAAAGCATCCGAAAGCTTGTGTGAAGCCGTTGTTGCTGCGCACGCGGGTCACATAAAGCTGGCCAAAAGGAGACAGGGAAGTCTTTCAGTTTACCATGGATAATTCTGATAAAGACTGGGCCGTAAAAGTCCCGTTGGCAGAAGCGGTTGCATGCTCTCACCGAGATGCTGTCTCCAATTCAAGGCCGATAGTCACAGTGCTCGAGCCCAGGGAATTAAGATTCCTGGATGTCTCCACTTGAGGTAGTAAAGATATAGCGGCTGGAGTATACATTATCTATTTCTAAATTCCATGAAATAGATTGTAGTAAACCCTAATTTTGCTTTGAACCATTGTTTACAAAATCATGACCAAGCTCGACCCCCTTGCCTCCATACTTAATGATAACAAACTTACGGGACCAAACTACGAGGACTGGAAGCGTAACTTGATGCTCGTCCTAAGGGTTGGCAAACACATAATTGCCCTAAGTACCCCTCAACCGGCCATGCCGGAACCAAATGCAACTGAGGCTCAGTTAAAGGAATGGAAAGACTGGCTAGATGCTGATGAGATGTGCAAGTGCTACATAGTGGCATCCTTGCAGACCGTCCTTCAGAAGCAAGTCGAAGACATGGCCTTTGCTTTAGACATGATGCTCTACCTAAAGGAAATGTTCGAGGGTCGTAGTCGGGTAACTCGTTACCTGACCATCAAGAAATTGGTGTCCACGAAGATGGCAGAGGGGACTTTAGTTTGGGATCATATGCTGAAATTATTTGGCTATGTGAACGAGCTTGGTTCCTTTGATGTCATCTTGGATACAGAGATCCAGACCGATATTTTCCTCGTGTCTCTGTCAGGAGCCCCGTTTGAGGGCTTCGTTACCAACTTCAACCTTAACCGGTTAGAGATGTCTAACATAGAGCTTCTAGCGGCGCTCCAGGCGGCAGAGGACGGGATGAAGGCAGGAGCCCAATCCCTGAACGTGGAGTGGAATTCTTCTCTGAAAGCCAAAGGCAAGTTTCAGAAAAGAAAGTCTAAGAAGCCCGTGAAGATGGGCCAGATACAGTTGCAGGTTCCTAAGCAGAATGGTCCAGCGAAGCCCAAAAGAAAATGTTTCCGATGCGGTAAGAAGGGGCACTGGAAGGGCGACTACCGTGCGGCTCCCAAGAAGACAGAGACAGGTATATCTCAAATCCACATAGTGGAATCCCTTATAGCATCCAGTTGTTCTCCAGTTTCATGGATTGTGGATTCTGGTTCCACTAACCATGCTTGCAATAATTTACAGGGATTCAAGGAGACAAGAAAACTGGGTGATGGGGAGATAATCCTAAGCATGGGAACTGAGGCCATGGCAGAGGCTGAAGCAGTTGGAGATGTCGTCTTGCAGTTCCTTGATGGAAGAAGTTTATTACTTAGAGACATACTTTATGTATCGTCCTTGAGACGAAATTTAATTTCTGTTTCCTTATTGAATAATGAAGGTTTTTCAGTTTTATTTGATGCTTTTGGTGTGTCAATTAAATTGAATGGTTCCTTTGTTTGTAAGGGAAAGATACATAATGGTTCCTTTGTTTGTAAGGGAAAGATAACATAACTAAATCTTGTGTGATTAATTCATCTAAAAGAAAAAATCCCTCAGATAATCCAACACTTGTTTGGCATCTAAGGCTTGGATACATAGCCTCAGAAAGGATTCATAGGTTGGTTAAGGTAGGACTTTTAAGTCCAGATATTTCAGAAAGCCTACCGACGTGTGAGTCTTGCCTGGAAGGCAAGATGACTAAAAGATCTTTCCGAGCCAAAGGTAGCAGATCTAACGAGGTATTAGAGTTGGTACACACTGATGTATATGGGCCCATAAGTGTCCGTGCTATAGGAGGCTTCGAGTATTTCATCACCTTTACGGATGATCATTCGAGGTTTGGATACATATACCTAATGCGGCGGAAGTCTGAATCCTTTGATAAGTTCAAGGAGTTCAGAGTTGAAGCAGAAAAGCAGACGGGTAAAAGTATCAAGTCTCTTCGATCGGATCGAGGAGGCGAATACCTATCGGATGAATTTATTGGGTACCTGTGTGAGCATAGGATCGTATCCCAGTTGACTGCACCAGGGACACCACAACAAAACAGTGTATCTGAGAGGAAAAACCGAACTTTGTTAGACATGGTTCGGACTATGATGAGTTATGCAACATTGCCACCTAGTTTTTGGGGATATGCCCTAGAGACGGCAGTATATACTTTGAATTTTGTTCCATCAAAGTCAGTACCCCTAACTCCTTGGGAGCTGTGGTTGAAGCGAAAGCCAAGCCTACAGTACTTTAGGATTTGGGGTTGTCCAGCACATGTGCGGAAGAACAAGCGAGATAAGATGGAGTAAAAAACTAAGGTATGTCTGTTCGTTGGGTATCCAAAAGGGATAAAGGGTGGTTTATTTTATGATCCTGAGGATAGAAAGGTTATCGTCTCGACGAACGCCGTATTTCTAGAGCAGGATTATTTAATAGGCCATAAGCCCACCAGTAAAGTAGTTCTTGAAGAATTGCTTGGTACTGATGGGAGTACGCAGACAGAAAACGTAGTGGGAGCCGATGCCACTAAGATAAACGATACTGTAGAATCGGCTCCTATGGAACCACCGCAGGCTCGTCGTAGTGGGAGGACCATAAGTGCTCCTGATAGATACATTGGAGAAGCCTTTATGGTAGATCCAGAGTTTCAGGAGGATGATCCCCTGAACTATGACGAAGCGATGGTATCCTTTGACCATGCAGAATGGCAGGAAGCCATGGAGGCAGAACTGACATCGATGTCCCAAAACTCGGTCTGGACACTTGTAACATCACCTCACAACATTAAACATGTTGGGTGTAAGTGGGTGTACAAAAGGAAAAGAGGTCCGGATGGTACCGTTGAGACTTACAAAGCTAGACTAGTTGCTAAGGGTTATACCCAGCGAGAAGGGATCGACTATGACGAAACCTTTTCACCAGTGGCTATGCTTAAGTCTATCCGGATCCTCTTGTCTATTGCAGCCCATTATGATTGGGAGATCTGGCAAATGGACGTCAAGACCGCATTCCTCAACGGGGATTTGGAAGAAGACATCTACATGTCTCAGCCTCCAGGCTTTGTCGTAAAAGGTCAGGAAAGTCTGGTGTGCAAGTTGCAAAGGTCCATTTATGGACTGAAGCAAGCATCCAGAAGTTCGAACATGCGTTTTGATCAGGCTATCCAGTCTTATGGATTTGAGTAGAACGTAGATAAACCATATGTTTATAAAAGGAGCGATAAGACTGCAGTAGTTTTTCTATTGCTTTATGTAGACGATATCCTGCTCATTGGAAACGATATTGGAATGTTGTCTACAGTGAAGGTGTGGTTATCCTTTCAATTTGACATGAAAGACCTGGGTGAAACGAGTTATGTTCTGGGGATCAAGGTAACTCGAGATCGCCAGAACAAGACTCTTTCGCTGTTACAGTCAGCCTACATAGATACTATCTTGGCCAGATTCAGTATGCACAACTCCAAGAAGGGACTGGTTCCATTCAGACATGGAATGAAATTGTCCAAGGATCAGGGTCCTAAGACTCCTAAGGAGAGGGCAGAGATACAGAAGATACCTTATATTTCGGCTGTAGGGAGTCTGATGTATGCCATGCAGTATATACTATACAGTAGGCATGATGGGCAGGTATCAGTCAAATCCTGGTCCAGGGCACTGGACTGCTGTGAAAAGTATACTCAAGTATCTCCGTATGACGAGAGATTATGAGTTAGTTTACTCTTCACAGGAACTGATACCGATTGGATATATGGATTCTGACTTTGCATCAAATCCGGAATTCAGGAGATCGACATCAGGGTTTGTGTTTTCATTAGGAGAAGGAGCTGTCAGTTGGAAGAGCGTGAAGCAGGGATGCATCGCGGATTCGATGACAGAGGCTGAGTACGTTGCGGCGTGCGAAGTAGCTAAGGAGGCGGTGTGGCTCAAGAAGTTTCTCACGGACTTAGGATGCGTACCGGGAGCTCAAGATCCTATTGTCCTTTACTGCGACAATAGTGGAGCGGTAGCACAATCCAAGGAGCCAAGATATCACCAGAAGAGCAAGCATATCGAGCGGAAATACTACATTATCCGGAACTTGCAGAAGCGAGGGGAGGTTGCAGTGACTCAGGTGGCATCTGCAGATAACATGGCGGACCCTTTCACAAAGGCATTACCGACCAAGGCTTTTGAGAAGCACGTGGATGCCATGGGAGTTAAGATTGTTGTTCCCCGCTAGGCCAAGTGGGAGATTATTGTACCTCGTGTGTCCTTAGCGTGGAATTTCTATATTAACATTAATAAAGATGACTTTGGTTATTGCTTTAATTAGAATACTACTCTGGTATATGATAATACTCATATAATAAAAGGACCCTAGGGAACACAGTAGGCCACTGAGGCGAATGGAGGATCCATGCTTAGGAGACCCAGTGGACCAGTTCTGTATAGACCAAGAACTAGTTCACAGCTTAGGTGATGTTGGTCGCTTCACCAAGAACAAGCTGTTGGCAGGTAGAGGATGTGGTGAAGTCTCCACCACGAGAACGTGGGATTCCCATTCACCTGACCAAGCACGATGATCGTGTTGAACAGGAACCAAGATGGTGCACAGTTCAGTGATTCAGACACTGGTGCATAAACCGTCTTACTACTATAGATAATATGTCCTTAAACCTGAGGGACCATGTATACTGGGCCAACCAGTTGTGTGGTGCTTTAATGTGCCAACGTGTGCGGACCTTCCATAGTCCAATACCACGGTACGTTGGGTTATCCGGCTGGCGCTTGAGTGACATGTAATCCCTACAGGTTATCCGACGTCCAGTGTTGGATGGGTGCGTTTTGATGAGTCAATCTGTCCACACAGTTAACCCAGGCCTGGTGGTTGTCAGTATGACTGATGATGTTCCGGATGCTAGGCATAGCACCGGAAGGTGTGTGGTGTTATAGATGACAAGTCATCATTTCCTAGTCAGATGATCGATCGGGATCTGGCGGTGCTTCCCACCGCCCGAGTCGTATCATGGCACCAGTAATAGGAGGGACTAAGGATTATCGGAGTATAGTAGAGAACATGGTTACGAGGGAGTAACATAAGTTTAGGATCACTAGAGTTTAACTCACGTCGCACTCTGGGTGGCTATGCGGGTTAATCGGATTAGGGCTGATTAACGGAACTTTTGGTGTGTCACCGGAACAGTTAATCAGGGATCCGGTTGGAGCTAGAGATCCCGAACCCTGAAGGTTCCACCCTGTCGTTGCATATAGGAATTGTTCCCTGACCTAGTTAGATACGTTGGATGCGAAGTAGCGCGATGGAGCGCAAGCCCGGAGCCAAAGAACCTAATTCACATGTGTTACGGGCCGTAGGGGTATTTTCGTAAATACTGAAATATGGCTCAGAATACATTGAATATTGATCTTAGAATGAGCGGAATAATTCTAGGAGCTCATAGGCGCTGACGGAACTCGATTCCGAGTAGCGCACCTCACTCAGTCTCTCTTTCAGTTTTCCGCTTTTCGTGAAGGGCGTTTTCATCCAGGCTTCACGATAGACACCCGGAATCCCTAAAAACCGCTCCCCCTTATCCCTATCCACCTAGGGGCCGGCCCAAGCCTCCTTGGAGCCATGGGAGACCGGCCCTATAAAGGAAATAAGGAGGGGGAGGGCCGGCTCTAGTGCTCCTCTCCTCTAGAAAATCCGAACCCTCTCCCCTCTCCTCATCTCTGTGGTTTCGGCCAAGGAAAAGAGAGGAAGAAGAAGGGAGAAGGAAGAGGAAGGAAGGAGAAGGAAGAAAGGAGAAAGAGGAGGAGAAAATCTCGCGGCTCGCCATCGTCTTCGCAACGGATTCCTCCGTCGGCTCGTAATCCCTGCACTCAGAGACGGGATTTCGAGGATTCTTCAATTCGCAAAGAACAAGGTGCTATCCGACAGTTTCCCTTGGGATTCAAGTGCGGTTCTTCATCGTTCCGTCATCTCCGGATCATAGATCCAAAAGGTATGATGATTCTAAACACCTAACTAGATGCATTCATGCCTTCCGTAGATCGTAGTATGCCTCTAGGGTGTCCGCACATATGCTAAGATCGTAGATTTGCATGCAGATTGTTTTATAGCGAAATTGTAATGAAACATACACCGTATGATCTTCGGATCTTTCTTTTGCTTCCGCTGCGACTCTGATTAGCGGATCCAAATCCAACAACTATCACAGGTCGGTAGGCTAATCCTACTACACTTTGTCCTGATGGCTCTTCCTGTTCATCTGATGGCTGCGGGGGGATCCCGATAGGAGTGTTGCATAAGATGGATAAGATTAGTCGGTCATTTTTTTGGGGACATGCTGTCCATGAACAAAGGCTGCACTTGGTGGCCTGGGGCGAAATCACACACGAGCGGAGGTTTGGGGGATTGATGCTTCAGAGTTTTCTCCTTCGACTGGTGCAAATGGATATAGCAACTATTGATTATCTTCTGCATAGCCTGAAGGTTGTAGCCCAGTGGATTCGAGCGGAGGCACAACTGACAAGTGATAGTTGGCAACACCGACAAAATAAGGACGTATTGAGTGGACTCACTGCTCTCTTCTGGTGAGTTGTGAGGATGGCAAATGATAGCAGGGGGTTGAGGCCGAAGTTTAACGCTTCTTTTGTCAATACAGGGGCGGGTAAGGACTGAACAAGTCATTGCTCACTCATGGCCTAGGGAACACCATTGGCAATTAAGGATTCCTCCGAGTGTTCACATTTTTATATGGAAAATCTTGCATAATGCCTTACCTACGGCCATGTCGCTGCAAACGCGTATGCATATGGGATTTTGTTCTTGCCCTTGGTGTGGGGAACAGAATGAAGATATTTGGCATATCTTTTGGAAGTGCCCAAGGGCGTGGGAGTTTTGGCGGCAGATAAAAAGTGAATTTGGCCTCTATTTTTTTGAGTGACCTCTTCTTCAACCATTGGATAGGAAGAAGAGGCAAGGTTTATGCCTGTTCCTAGCGATTGCTGTGGCAATGTGACACCTTTGGAAGGCAAGATGTGCCAAAATGTTTAACCAAGTTGGAGAACCGGTGAACCAAATTGTTCATAAAAGTTTAAAGGAGTGTGCCAGGTTCATTCATGGGTTGTCGATCGATGATGGAGTGGTGGTGGGTCCAGAGGTTGAGTACATTCTTTGGGTGGATGGATCTTTTAGTTCATCAGAGCAGATGGAAAATGTTGCGTGGGTTATGGCTTCCTGGAATGGAGTTCTGCATGAGGCAGCTTCGTTTGCTGTCGGGTACAGACCCCCTTACAGGTTGAATTGTGGGGGCTATGTGGAGCTTTTGCAGAGTTGGGACGTCGACGAGTTGGGAATGTTCTGGTGTTAACGGATGCGAAACAAGCTCGTGATGTGTTGGTGCTGGGCAAGGGCAGCGATAGTGAGGTATGTTTTCTTATCGTCACCTACTTACATGAGTGGCAGCAATTGTTGGGGGTTACAGTTCATGGGTGACTCACTCGAGGAATCAGGAGGTGGATTGGTTGGCTAGGGAAGCCTGTCTGTATGGGAAGGAAGGTTTTTGGGATGCAGACTTTCCAGATGTGTGGTGGGTCTTGTGTGGGAAGCCCTTCAGGTCATAATGTAATGGCCACACCTAGAATACCAAAAACAAACCTAATGGATAACCAATGGCCCCCCTACCTTGTACTTATTACTTAACCTACTCGTGTTCAGATTGGATCGGGTCGAACCCGAGGGGTTAACCCTAATCCAACTCAATCCAACCAAACCCAACCCGGGGTCGGGTTGAGAAATCTTAACCCAAACCAAACCCAAGACATCAAGAAACCAATCCAACTTGGCTAAAACTCGGTTTGGGTTATCCCAACCCAAGTTGCAGCCCTACCTAGAGTAGGCAGTAGTTGTTGGGGTGCCCGGGCGAAGTCCCTCAACATCTCGGGTGAAATCAACTGGAAAACTCTTCCAGAGAGTTCACCCGGGGCTATTCATATCAGTTGATTTCTACAACAATTTCTAGAACAGAGATGATGTCCGTTTTCTCTTCGTGAAACTGAAGACTTTCTTTCAAATGGCTATTCATCTCAGTTGATTTCTCATCAAACTATGGCTCATCCGGACTCCTCTCAATCGGGGGACCATATTTCGACGAATGAGCGGTCGATTTCTCAGTTTGAGGATCAGTGATCTTGACGCTTCGACTCATAACCGGGAGGTTTTTTCAAAATTACTCCACGACCAATATGATGTGGAGATCCCTACCTTGGAGGAACCGTTGCAAGAGGAGTGTTTGGTGGCGGAAGACTCTCAACTCGCTTGGAGGAGTTTTCGCCAATTCATGAAATCTTACTTCAGGAGTGACCTAGCTTCGTAGAAACACCTCGTGATCATATGCGGGTGATAGAGGAGGGTCTAGGTGCTAATCTACCTCTCCCACTGAACTTTTTGGATGACTCTACGATCAGGCGGATCGTGAGAGAATGCGAGTTTTCTGATGATCTTGGGGGCCTCCAATCTTTCGTTTCTTTGGTTAAGAGTTTAGAACTGGCAAGGGGGAATCCAACTTGTCATGGTCTGTGATACTCAGCTATGTTGGAGTGATGCACTCGGTCTACAATCGTTTTGGATTGTAGTAGGAATTTTATCAATAGTCAAGGTTTAATTGACTTGCCATTAAGAGGAAGAAACTACGCTACCATCCTTCCTTTCTGATCACACCCCCTTACTTCTGGACTGCGGGTCAGCTAAAACTAAGAATCCCATCTTCCGTTTCGAAAAAATGTGGATAACTGATCCAAACTTTGATACCCTAGTCTCTCGATGGTGGTAAGAACCCCCAACTATGCGAAATTCAGCTCTCAGCCTCGGTTCCAAGTTCTGACATTTACGGCGGCATATGAAGGCTTGGTCGACATCTTGTTTCGGGAACATACATAGAGCGAAGGGCAATATCCTGAACTCGATCAGTGGCTTTGAGGATTTCTTCGATTTGAAGACTTACATCCAAATTATAAACTTCTCTTGGATTATTCTTCTACCGAAGAAAGAAGGAGCTTCCTCGATTACTGACTTCAGGCCGATTTGTCTCCCGAAGTGTATTTATAAAATTGTGGCGAAGATTCTATCACTACGACTCTCCTCCATCATGGATAGTATTATCAATCACTCACAGTTGGCCTTCATCAAGGGGAGAAACATCCTGGGTAGCGTGGCTTCAGCGCAGGAGATTCTATTCCATATCATTGAGAATGGCAAGGAAGCGGTACCTCTCAAGCTCGATTTTGAGAAAGCTTTTGACAACATTGATTGGCTCAAAAGACTTTTATAGTCAATTTTGACTGCAGTTAAAAGTGCTAAAACAATTGTTTTAAGAGATTTAAAAAATAATAATATTAAAAAAACAAATATTTAATTCAATAATATTTTACTAAAGGTATTTAACATACTAGCGTTCTGACAACCACGTGGTATGTCTGCACTGTAAAGCGAGCCACACATGAAATATTATTTTTCATCTAATTCTCAAGAGAACCCGGTATCTAGATTACCGGTTTTAAACCTGGTAGTCTAGATGCCGAGTTTAACTAAAAACCCTTGTGCGAAATTGGCCAAGTGTGGAAACTGTGTGTTGGGTTTCAATTAAAGCTAAGAATACTGGGTCTGAAATCGATAACCCATATACCGGGTTTGAAATTGATAACCATATATCGGGTTCTTCCGAGAATTGAAAGGAAAAAAATCCCTATGCGGCTTGCTTTAATGCAATGATATGCCACGTGGCAGTAAGAGTGCTAGTATGTTAAAATCTTATGATCAAACACTATTAAATTAAATATTTATTTTTTAACATATTATTTTGAAAAAAAACCCTTGTTTTAACTATTGTTTAAAATTTTCTTTTACTTAAAACCTTTATCGGCAGTTCATATATAATAAATGAAGTTTTCAGTCTTCCAACAACCAAATACAATGAGTATATAATTAAATCTGTAATAAAAGGACAATGAATATAGGGAATGGAACATCTAACAACAAAATAAAATGCACCTCAAGAAATTGAAAACAATAGAATCATAAGATTTTCAAATCTGAGTAAAACATCTTTGCTAGTATCTTGGCCTATAACATATTACATGATGACGACAACAAGAGTTTTTTTTTTTGGTACATGGTGGGGCCCTAGTCAGACCCATATGTCACCACCACATGGTGAACAACACACAACCATCGAATCCGAACCCGAACCGGCAAGAGGAATGGCCCACCTGGCCCACATGAAGTCGTCACACCTGTGAGTGAGAGCGCCACACAAAGCGGGGAAGGACCCACCTCGCCCACATAAATTTTCCATACCATTGAGTGGGGAGCTGGTACCGACCCCGGGTTAGTACCCACAAGGAGCAGTAACATTTCCAACTTTTCGAAATATATGACTTTATTTTGATCACTAACGAGTTTCAGCAACTAGAATTTAAATTTTGATCAATGCCAAGTATCAAAATGACTAGCTCTAGTTTTTTTTTTTTTTTTTTTTTTTTTTTTTTTTTTGACATCGGCGGGTGTCCCGAAACCTTTCGGGCAATGACCCACTTCAGGCTCGGACTAATCCCTCCGGGAGTGAAGCCCGACCCACTCGGCAATTCCCACTTCACTCCTGGGTAAATCGAGGGGAGGAAGAGTTGAACCCACAACCTCATCACCAAAGCATCAGTTGCTTGCCAACTCTCCAATCCCCTGGTGGGTGACTAGCTCTAGTTATTAGGCATGAATATGCAAGGTACTAGATCAATGATATCTATTATAATAAGGGACTAAGTGTGTAGCTCAGATATATAAGATAAGATAAAAGATATTTTTGGGTCATTGAACCAAATGACCAACGGTGAGGCCATGCACCGAGATAGGATGATCATACCATTGTGATACATTCCATTAAATCTCTCACCTTAAACCTCTCCCACTTTCAATCTTTCTCACGAAAACAGACGCTCGTTTAGCGATCGGCACTAGTTAAAAAAATCTAATCATGGCATTTGAGGCATCACAATCTCTCTCTCTCTCTCTCTCTCTCTCTCTCTCTCTCTCTCTCTCTCTCTCTCTCTCTCTCTCTCTCTCTCTCTCTCTCTCTCTCTCTCTCTCTCCTTTGTTTAATAACACCACGTACACTTCTATGAGTATGCTACCCTATTTAACCTGGGTGAAAATCAGTATTTCAAATACCAATTTTGATAATGGTATTTCAAATATGGATTTTGAAAGCTGCATGTCAAATATCGATTTTAATTTTTTATATTTTTTAAATTCTCAGTGGCTACTGTTAATTACGAATTAGGATTCAGGGTTTAAGTGAAGCCAGTATTTCAAATATCGATTTTCACGACCATACGAAAAAAAAATCTGACAGCCGACATGGCGGGTGCTTTGCGATGTCGCTCCACCACATGACTGTCAGTGGCCACTTTGGAAATTATTTTTTATAGATGGCTGTTAAAATAATATTTTATTTTTAAAATGCTATTAAAAAAAACCCTTTTATCGTTAAATCCTGATTGTATAAGAAAGAAATTATCATTCTTCCAACAATCAAATACAATGAATATGGCTTTTTTTTTAATATGCCTAATTGAATATCCAAAAAAAAAGGGTTTTTTTCAAATCGACCCTTAGAAACTAGTCAAATTGCGTATTAACCCTAGGGAAGCTTATATTAGCATATCGATCATCCAAAGCATATAAAGTTGTGCATATTCACCCCTATGTTACTATCCGTCAACAAGAGTGACTTAAACATGATGAACTTCTAAGTTGAGGTCCAAATACACATTTTACACATGGTCAAAGGATGACTTACCACCTACATCGAGCACAGGGCCGGATCCCAGTGGGAAGAAGAAGAAGCTCGTGAAGGTTTCGAGTTCATTGGTTATACAACATTAATTAGGTTTTACTTTATGAATTATACTCGACTTTAATCACAAAAATCTATGTGTAAATATAATTGTCATACATAAAATGAAGACCCTTAGGTGGCCACCAAGCTGTCAAGGCAATTTGCCAAGGGGTCTGGGGATCACTGCATGGGGATTTAGACCACACTAGTATAATCCCGATATGAACACCATGGAACAAACTTTCCCTCGAGGCCGTTGTGCCTTGTTTGTGCATGCGAAATCGGCCCATTGACATCATGTTCACTGGATTATGAAAATAATAAATAGTAGTTGCTAATTGCCTCCCCATGTTTCGATCTTCGGGGACTCATTGAGCCATTGCTATATCGTCCAGTCTATTGGAGGATTAGTCCCACCTCAATAAAGTAGAGGGCAAAAACGATATTTATATGTATGATGGGACATCATCTCAACACCTGGGTTTTGGGATAAAGGAAATCTCTCAGAGTCCTCTGAACGCCTAGCCAGTCCAACAAAAAAAAAAAACGAAAAAACAAACAATACAAACACCATGATACTCCAAATCATTTTACTACAATCCCAGTTGTACTGGGAGCAAGCAAAAGGGCTCCTAAAATTTTTCTCGAACTAATTTTTCTTTTAGTCTCATGTCAGTCGGTAGACTTGCTAAATCGATTGGTGTTATCTCTCTTTATATCCTTTGTGTTTATTGGCCTTGTTGAGCGCATGTTAGTCCCACATCGGTAACGGGAGCGGATGATGCGCCGCATATATACCCGTGTTGGACCAAGGATCTGGGGCTCATGACATGTTATCAGAGCCAAATCTGCTCCAGGAGCTCCGCCCGATTCTGACCACGCTTCTCCCGACCCGCTGACCCCCTCTCTCTATGTGCAGGTAGGTATGTCCCGATTGCAACGCGCTCTGTGGGCAGGCAGGTGTTGAGCGGGTGTTAGACCCACATCGATAATGGAAGCAGGTGATGGGCTGCTTATATAGCCGCCTTGGACTTCCTCTTACACGCCGGCTTTGTGAGGAAGCAGGTATCTAAGGATCGGTTCTTGATTAAATCCTTCTACTCGTTTCTCAATTTTTGTGGTACTACTAAAGCTTTGGTTAGACCTTTATAGAAATGCAAAGCCCCTTGAAGGTTAAAATATTTACAAGTTCGCTTCACTGCGATTTCTCTAAGAAAGTTTGGGAGCATTTTAAACATAAATTCAATATTTGTGGTCATCCTTCTTCCTTTACTTCTCGACATGGTCTCTATGGAGAAGAAAATAACACCAAAGGACCTTCTTCAAAGTTGGGTGTTGAGGAGGAAGTCCACCAGTTAGTCCCACATCTGTAAAAGGGCTTACGGCCGCTTTATATATCTTCTGTCAACCTCCCCTAACGATCCGGGTTTCAAGATGAGGGTATCTAACATGGTATCAGAGCTGGGTTCACCGTCTCCCTCTGGGTGCAGCCCCCTTCCGATTGTGCCTCTCCGCATGCTCCGCTTGAGGAGAGTTGTTGAGAAAGTCCCACATCGGTGAGGGCACCTTACGTCCGCTTTATGTACCGTCTGTGAACCTCCCCTTACGATCTGGGTTTTGAACTGTTGTTTTATTTTTCTTTCCTAAAACTTGAATTATATGGTCTGAACTAAGAGACCATAGTAAAAATGCTATCAGGATCGAATGACTTAAAATAGTCTTTCCTGACCATGGAATCACCGTGGTTCGGATCTAGCCATCAACACCTGTCCTCACCCGTTCGATCACCGGGACCTTATGATGGGAGCCCCCTGGGGTTCACCCGGTGCCCTGTAGATCTCAACAATCCGGAACTGCCCATTTGGACGGTAACACCAGACGTCAATGACTGGACCCCAAACCATAGTGATACTATGGTTCTGGGTGACTGGGTTAAGGGCTTTATACCAGGATCTCAATATGTGCAGGAATAAAGAGGAAGAGCACCATCTTCTTCGATAAAGTTGTGAAATTCACCAGAAAAACGATCACAAATAACAATCAGACCATGCCCAAACAATGATAAAAGAACAATCAGCGCAACCGACCGTAAAGCATCGGCGACAAGTTCAACACGACATAACATGTACGCTGCTAAAACCCCAAGATCGGACAGATTAATAAGAAAGAATTGACGCCATAAGTAACATCATCGGTCGATAAATATCGAGAAAGAGTTGTACATTCGGAGGTTCCACGCGAATTGAAACCCAAACACATGTATCACTTGATCTACATGCTATGCAACATCTATGGTTTCAAGTACATGTCAAACAAGTTAATTCTATGGACACGAGTTCCGCGGCTGTCGCTATGGAGTTGGCCTCATGATCGAACCCTGCCATGCTCGATTTCGCTCAACCCTTCGTCGCGAATACTCCAAAACAGGTCTTCAGGCATTCTGCAAAGCTTCAGATCACACCCAACTTAAGCATTCTTTGGCTTCTTCCATTCGAAGGGACCCGATGATGCAGTGCTAATTACCTCCGAAATCAAGCTTTCGGCATATACTATCGCCGAACCTCATTGGTTTCGACGAAGTGAGTCTCATAGGTGCGGCAGGGCACACATCAGCAATGCCGGTTACAAAGGGTAAGCAAGTAGGAGTCATGGGGCCTTCCGATGGGTTGGATTCTGCAATCGATTTCTCAGGAGACATCTCTCTCAGCTGATTCGACAGAATTAGGTCAAGAAACGATTTGCGAACCGAGTCCAGCAAGCGGTGATCGGCCTCGTCGTCTGAATTGCAGCAGGATTCGAAGTTCAGCTGCCTCCGGAGCGGGATCCAGGTCTCCCTCAGTATCTTCTTCTTGGGCGCGACCGCCAATTCTTCGGGTCCGGGGGCGAACGGATCAAATATGTTGTCGGTCGGAGTTTGGCAACCCAAATCCAGGTCCTCATCCTCTGTTTGATCGGGGAACGACGGCAGGCCTGCGCTCTCTCCAACCGGGATGGGGGTTACAGGACCCAAGAGTTTTCCATTGACGAACTTCAACAGCACAACATCTTCGGTACTGGATGAAACAGAATCCACACCGTCCTCCGGTTTCTCTGCCCCAATCCCAGAACCCTTCTTCAAGGCCTCTACTTCATTAGCATCTGAAGCCCTGATGCCATCCAAGCAGGAGACTTTGGGAGAAACGGAGCTGACTGCATCATCAATCATCTCTGCCTCCCCTCCGTTTTCCATTTCAAGATCCCCGGCCGCCAACCGCCGAAACCCCTAATTTCGAGTTTGCGAAATCCACAGAAAGAGAATTTCTTTCGGCGATTCCAGAGTAGAATCCGGCAACGATCACTGTTTCCTCTGCCCTAAATCCAATTCCACCAACACGAAGCAATCAGATCTGTTCTTCTGCAGAAAAAAACCCTAATCGCAAGAGAATCGATAACCCTAAAGAAAATCCAAAGCCTTAATAACCTCAAATCCCAGAAAAACCTCTAATCAAGAAAAAAAAACCCCATTTTTGAAAGGAAAAAAAAGCCCTAAATCCCCAAAGCTCGAAACATTTAGAGCATCAAACGAAAGCCCCGAACAAGATCCCTCGAACTATCAGGAACCCTAAAGAAACCCTAATGGCGGGAATCAATATCCAAGCTCTTTACAACCGGAAATGAAGAAAGCCTACCTGTGATAGCGGCGGCGGAGAGAGGACTGGAGGCGGAGCAACCGACCGAGCACGGCGAGGGGCGGCGAAGGGCGCCGATGTGGACGATGGGGCGATATATATCAAGGCAAAAGGCGCGAATGCGGAGCGGTTCGACGGCTGGGATCTTCAGGTGAATCTCGTGATCCGTCTGAGATGCTCCGGACGAATGAAATGGGACACGTGTCAAATGCCAATAGGTGCTGACTGGCTTAAGCTTGTCGTGTCACTCGGGAGCCAATGTGTAAATGACTGACATAGGAGCAGATCCTCCTTTATTGGCATTAGATTTGGTTATAGAGAGGAGAGAATGGAGTGTCATCCTTATTCCTTAGGGCTGCAACTCGGGCAAGTTGGGTTAGGTTAGGTTAGGTTGGGTTCAACCCAACCTCAATTTGAGTTATAGAACCTTTAACTAGGGGTGCAATTTGGGTCGGGTTAGTTCAGATTTGAGACAACCAGGGACCAAACTTTTATGGTACCCACTTGGTACCGCACCAAAATTCATAGGGACCATCTGATGACCCTATTGTGGATCTCAGGCATCCCCTAAGATCTTCGATGCATGAAAAAAGAGATAGATGGTGGAGATGGATTCGGTATGATACCAAAGTTTTCACGATACCGTAGTGAAACCCATTATATATCATCCTAATTCACTCTGAAACATACTTCCCAAATATCTCTCTCTGTTTTTAGTACCAACAAAGGCGGCGAGGTCCACAAAGCTCCTTCGTTACAACAACCTCATGTGGTCACTCTATGTCCTAACTAGGGGGTGCAACTTGGGTCGGGTAAAACCGAGAGAACCGACCCAACCCAACCTAAATGGGTCGGGTTGGTTCGGATATTTTGACTAAATGGGTTGGTTCGGTTCTAAGTTTTGTGGAACCGACTAAATATGGATCGGTTCTTGGTTGGGGCTCGGATAGACCCGATCCGACCCGGGAACTAAACTCATATATATTATGTTACATATATGTGTCACGGGCTAGACTTTTGAGCTACATCATACTAGCACCCGAGTAAACATTAGTTGTTTGCTAACGTTGAACCAACTACATAGAAAACTCAATGGGTGGCTAAAGCCAAAAGCCCAACGTGGACCTCTGCCTTGCTAATGGCCATTATGTTTTAGACCAACTACCAAACCGAGAACCGACTCGAACCAACCTGAACTTAGTGTGGGTTGGGTTGGTTTAGATCTATGCCCAAGTTGGGTTGGTTCAGGTTTTGATATGGTAGAACCGAACTAGTTCGGTTCGGTTCTGGGTTAACTCAAACCCGAACCAACCCAACCCGAGTTGCACCCCTAGTCCTAACTAGGGCTGCAACTTGGGCGGGTTGGACCCAACCCAACCCAAGCCCAACCCGAATTTTGAGTGGGTTTGGGTTGATGCATTTAGGGATGGCAACAGTGCGGTTTAAAATCGAAAACCACAGAAAACTGCATCGCATGGTGCGGTTTTGGTTTACCAAAATATAAAACCGTCACGGTGCGGTTTCGGTTTTGACCAAAACCGCACTGTTATGGCCATTCCAGTGATAAACCACGGTGCACCGCATCGTGTGGTTTTGATTTTAAATAACGGTACATCGTCGCGGTGCGGTGCGGTTTCGGTATGCATTTGAAGATTGGGTTGGGTTAGGGTTGAAAAAATATTACCCGAGTGAATTTGGGTCGGGCTGGGGGTTGGGCAACACGACCCAACTCGAACCCGAGTACCCATGTACATCTATGAGTCTGTGATAGATAGGTAACAATCACAACCATCCCGAGTACTCATATGTTGCGGGGTTGTAGTCAGAGTCACCCGTTTCACACAGTCCCATATTATTTATTTGCTTCTTGCTTATCAAATATAGAAATTATCCAATGATCTAGTAAATTGCATGAATAGAAATGCAAAAAAAATTATATGGTAATGTTAGCAAGTATTAAGTTCTTTTTACATTTTGATTTTCAAATAGTTAAATTTTAAACAATAAGTATACCCGAACCTACACAACCCGACCCATCCTACCAACTTGGGCTAACCCATGCCCAACCCGAGTATAGAAAGTTTTGCTTGGATTGGGCTTGGGCTGGGCATCTCAAGTTGGAGGTTGGGTTGAATTGGGCTAGAGTTGGGGGTTTTAGTACTTGGGTTGGGCTTGGGTTGACCCCCTAACCTGACCGAGTTGCAGCCCTAGTCCTAACTCCACAGTGTAGATGATCTATAAATAAGGATGACCACCCTGAGACACTGAAAGCAAGGGACCACCTTAAGGATGATCTGCCTCTTTTGGCTAGCCTTCTGACGTGGCAAGATGCGCATCGCCGCTAGGGAGCTACGTGAGTCCTCTCAGCCATTTAAAAAAAAACCTATCCTATCCCTACGTCATGGATGAGGGCAACTCAGACCCGCCGCCACCTCCAACCATACCGTGCAGAACGCCGCCCATCTCCACCGATCACATACCCCACCATCGACTCCATGAAATCCATCGTCATCGGCTCCTCCTCCCCCCTCCTCCTTCCGCCTCCTCCCCAGCCCCCCCCTCCTTTTTCCTCCTCCCCCCAAGTCCCCCTCCTGCCACCTCCTACATTGCCCATGCATTTACAGCCCGTCCCCCTTTACTCTGCACTCGGACATACAATGTTGAGTGCATTTATATCTCATTCGGCCATCAAAAGTCAGGTGCTCAACGGTGGCCGAATGGAGTGTCAATGCACTCGACATCGCATGGCTGAGTGCAGAGTAGAGGGGGTCGGGCCACAACGACCGAGTGGAGGAGGAAAAAGGGGGGAAGGGAAGGAGGAAGGTGGATGGACAACAATGGACGGGAGGCGACCTGCATGGGTTAGGCTAGTGGATTGGCGACGAGCCATAGCGATGGGCGACGATCGGTGGTTTGCACCACATTACTGGGGAGCGAGCCATTTAACTATGGCGTATTCAACTAGTGCATGCCCATGCCTGTCGGCACTGCAGCGGGCCGCCTTCGGCGGTAACACACCTGTTAGCACAGCATCGCGCCACCTTCGGCGGCAAGACAGGCACCGGGCATCACCACCCCACCACACCGTCGTATTCGGCGGCAACACACCTAACCGCCTTTAGCAGTCACACACCCCCGACCGACTTCGGGCCCCCTTTAGCGGCAACACATCTAAGTTATAGTGCATGCCCGTGCCTGTCAGCACTTAGACGACCGTCTTTGATAGCAACACACGTCCGAGCAGCCTTCGGCAGTATCGGCACTGCAGCAGCCGACTTCTCTCTCTGCCTCCCCCCCCCCCCCCCCCCATAAAAAATAATAATAAATAAAATCTCTATCTCTCCCTCTTTCTCAACCCTAAACACACACACACACACACACACTCTCTCTCTCTCTCTCACCAATAAAGTTTAGTTTAACTTGATTTGGTTAAAGTATTATTAAACCTGAATTGGTTTGAATGAGTAGATCTATCAACATATATCTTCACTTGATTAGAACACTCTCTGGCACCAACTAATGGACGACGTGGCAAACCACAATTGGATCGTAAGTAAGTGCAAAAATGATGTTCAAAGAATGAGCACATATTTGCTACCTGGTTGATTGTTGCACTTGCTTACGGCCCAATCGTAGTGCGCCACATTGTTGATTGAGAGAGAGAGAGAGAGAGAGAGAGAGAGATCAGGGGGCGGGGGGGTTAGATCGCAGAGGAGGGGGGGCGATTAGATCGCGCGCGCGCGCGCGCGAGAGAGAGAGAGAGAGAGAGAGAGAGAGAGAGAGAGAGAGAGAGAGAGAGAGAGAGAGAGATCAGGGGGTGGGGGGACGGTTAGATCGTAGAGGAGGGGGGAGGGTTATATTGCAGATGGGGGGGGGGGGGGGGGGGGGGGGGGGGGGGGGGGGGGGGGTAGATCGCAAGAGATGGGGAGAGAGGGGTGGGATTTGGAAAGAGAGGGAAGGGGCTGTGCATCGGATAGCTGTGATACGGGGAGAGAGAGAGAGAGAGAGAGAGAGAGAGAGAGAGAGAGAGAGAGAGAGAGATCCGAGAAGAGAAAGAGAGAGATCGGGATAAGAGAGAGAATAAACGACTGTGATCATTGTTTCTTTTTGTCTAGTCAGCATTTGGTTTCATATTGTCCTAGTCAGCACAAAACCCCCATCCCTTGTTATATAGATTTACCAAAAAAGAGGATAAATTACACTTTACCCCCCTTAAAGTTTAGCCCAAAATCTCTTAACCCCCTATAGTTAATAAATTACATTTTGCTTCCTTCAATTCAGTTTTGATTAGATAGAAATTATCAAAGAGAAAATTTATTAGAGCATCTCCAATCCTATACTAAATAACCCATCATATTTAAATTTGGTTGCAGGAGAGCAAATAAGCTCCTCCGACCCTACACCAGAGTTTCATCAAATTTGACTCTCATCAAATTTCTCCATTAAATTGGCAGGGCTCGGGAGCCACCCATCAAATACCCACGGCTACTTTCCAGCTCATCACAGCTTTTAATAAGATTTGGTGTAGGATTGAAGTACTCCACATCAAACTGACTAGAGTGTTCCACATCAAATTAGTTTTTATCAGATTTGGTCTAGGGCTAGAATGCTCCACATCAAACTGAGTTTTTAACTCAATCCCATATTGGAGATGTTCTTAGTTAACAAAAGGGGAATTCTATATGCAGCAATTTCCAACAGAAAATAAACTTAAGAGGGGTTAAAGTGATTTTGGGCTAAACTTCAGGGCGTAAAATGTAATTTACCCAAAAAAAATACCTCATATAGCCAAACAACTCCATTGAGTGATCAAACAGGATAGGGACACCTTAGTAACTTAATAAAGCTTCAAGACAAAAAGGATAAGAGAAGCCATACAGAGGGGCCTGGATCTATCAAATCAGACGGTCAGAAAGGGATCAGGAGCTGTTGACGGTGATGCCCTGCATCATGGACTGGAATTCACGGAAATCGACACGGCCGTCGCGGTTGCGGTCCACGGAGGAGATCATCTGCTGGACCCGGTCGATGCTCTCCCCCTCATGCAGGCCCAGCTTCCCCAGCACCGCCTGCAGCTCCTTGGCCGAGATGTAGCCGTCGCCGTCCTCGTCGAACACCTTGAACGCCTCCAACATGTCCTCCTCCGCCGCCGCCTCTTCGCCGCCCCCGCCCCCCTCCGCCTTCCCGAAGATCGCGTCGCCCAGGGCGCGGTGGAGGCTCAGGAAGTCCTCGAAGCCGAGGCCGCCGCGGCCGGGACGGATGTAGGAGGACACGAGGGGGGAAATCTCGGCGGCGTCGGACGCGAGGCCGAGGCGGTCGAGGGCACCGTGCAGCTCCTCGACGCTGATCTCGCCGTCGCCGTTCCGGTCGAAGAGGTCGAAGATGCGGCGGAGGCGGACGGCGTTGAGGCTCGATGAGCGGAGGCGGAAGGAGGGGGAAGAGCGGGCCAGGGACGGCGGCGGCGGTCGCTCCATTCGGATCGGATCGGATGAAGAATGGCCAGACGGGAGGCGGAGACTTATTGGACGCCGACTACGTCTGGTGGACTGTTAGGGCACGGGATCCTCTGAGGTTATAACCGCAGAGGATCAAGATAGGTTAAAGCCGAAAATGAATCACAACCGTTTGTTACAATCAGCCCGACCAATAAATTACACTAGAAGCAAATATCAGGCAAAAGGACGGACACTCAGTCCAAATAAACGGTTGTGGCTTTAACCTATCTGACCCTATGAGATTAACCTCAGAGGATCCACACCTCTATTGCATCTCCAACTGATGACCAATATGCATTTGTACGTTGCATAGGCAAAGAACAACCAACTCAACTTATGCATAAGATGAAGAAAAAAAAAATATTCAGCCGACTATACATTTGATGCTTTTACAAAAACTAGCTGACGACGTGTGCTCGGTCGGTGCAGAATCATGACCTATGTTGTGCTCTAAGCATTAACAACTGATGTACTAACCGTGAAAAAAAAATTGATTATACCACCAGGGGCGGGCACAGGATGTGCAAATTTCAATGATTTAGAGGGGCTAAGTGTAAAAATGGGGCACCATAGGATATTTAAACTTTAAAGGTTTTGGGGAGGCAATGGCCCCCCTAGCCCCTATGTATGTCCACCCCTGAATACCATATGATAAAGATAAGTACAAGACATTTTCATTAGGAACTTTATTCACTATATTTTTCAGAGAGAGGTTGCATTCATCTCTTCGGATCGCCAGATGATAATTCCTTGTAGAGCACCAAATAAATGAACACTTCACATAAAAATTAAAAAATAGAGCTGAAATGCAATTCAATAACAAAAAAAAAAATTGGCTTCAACAAGAAAATGTGTAAAAGTTGTGATAGGTATTTTATAATATTTTTTCCCAATCGGTAGGAAGAAACTCTTTAGCTTAACCGTCTAATCTCGTTTTATGGAGGGTATAGAATAGATGTGGATTAGCATTTCTTCCAATGTTTTGGATTCCTTCTTGGCACCTCCTTTGTGTCCAAAATTTCATATGTAATGAACTCTTGAAACAATCAATAGCAACTAAGTTGAACTCCTTTACCAAAAAAGAGGCCTAATTCATATGTGGTACCTGATCACGACTATCTGTTTCACCTCAACCCCAACAGGTGAATCGCACTCAGCTCGACTAGTAGGCAAATGATGACTTTAATCGAATGTTACGTCAAGATGGCCCGATCCAGATGGACAACGGGATGGCTGCATCACATTGCACTTTACCCAATCATAAACATGGGAACACACGAGTTATGAGTTGGCATGAAGACAGTAGTTTCCTGACAAGCTTGTTTACCACTATCATTCTTAGCTCTCGGTCTAGCACAGATCAACACATGAGAGGGAGTGCTAAAAACATCACTAAAGAATAAATGTGATGATATGGGAATGGAACGGTTATATGTCCATTTTATTTATCTACCTTGATGTGGCATGATCATAGTCGTTTGTTGCACCCAGTCCCATGCTAGACAAAGGGAGGGCTATGGCCAGGTGCCATGTCAGGGTGTATAACTAAAATTCGTAAAACATGCTGGCCAGATAGCTTGGTCTATTAGGATACGAAAAATCAATCAAGACACTACAAGAAATAAAGAACAAAATCAATCAAGATATATTACAACTTGTACCAGTAAATAAAAAATATATCGATGAAATGAAGAGTGGAATCCAGAACAAAACTAATAACATATTTGCAAATACATGATTTATTGTGGGAACATGTTAAGATATGATGCAATAGGGGATGAGGCCCGAAAATAAATAAAAAGGGGGACCTTAGTGATTGGTCTTTGACAAAAGTACCTACTTGAAAAAGTTTCTCTGCAAGTTCTGTTTTGCATTAGGTCTCTTCCAAAAACCTATCGATCCAAAAAGAAAAAAGGGACAACAATGCCCAACCAAAGTTCATCAAATTTATATTTCTTGCCATCAAGTGAATCCGAACACTTTCTTGAACAAAAAAAAATTGAAACCACTCCAGACCATCAACTTAAAATCACAAAACAATATGAAAATTTTTCAATATCGGAGAGAGTATTGCAATCGAGAGTCTACAACGCTTTGTCAAAGTGATCATGAGGGTATTCTGAGAGGAGTACATATGTAAGCTAAACAATGATGACATCGCACGACTATTATCCATGGTGAAAACTTGAGGATTCCCAGGCATGCTTGGTAGCATCGACTGCATGCACTAGAAACAAAAGAACTTTCCGATGGCGTGAAAGGGTATGTATGCTGGTCACACGAGCCAACAATTATCCTCGAAGTTGTTGCTAACGAGGACCTCTGGATTTGGCAAACATTTTTTGGATTGTCAAAATCACACAATGACATTAATGTGGTAGACCAATCTCCTGTTTTTTATGGATATTACAAATGGACAAGCCTCGCCATTCACCTTCACTATCAACGGCCACACCTACAATATGAGCTACTACCTCGCAGATGGTATTTACCCCTCCTTATAAACACTGGTGAAAATACTTTCATCCCCACAGAGCAATAAAAAATAGAACTTCGCAAAAGCTCACGAGTCGATCAGTATGAAAAGACATAGAAAGAGCCTTCAGGGTATTATAGGGTCTCTTTATGATTATTCGTAGTCCAGCACGTTTTTGGAAACATGAAGCACTTTGAGAGATAATGACAGTGTGCATTATTATGCGCAATATAATCATCGAAGATGAGTGAGATGCACCCGAGCTCGAGGAATAGAAGATTGTCGAAGAAACCCACATATGCCACGTTTCCATGAGCTGACTCCAAAATTTTTGCAATTTATCAACGCTCACCACTTGATTAGGAATATGAAAACACATTCCCAACTTTAGCAAGACTTGATCGAGCATCTATGGCAGCTTCTCGGAGAAGAGTAGTTATAGTTTGTATTGTTTTCATATTATGTAATCCATAACTTGTGTTATACTTTAAAATATTTTTCTACAATTTAATATAATTCTAGTTTATAATGCTAATATACTTTAATTCAATAGTACGAGGTCTATTTCAACACCAATAGAATATACATAGTTTTAAAAAAAATACAATATAATTAAGAAATATACATCATAAAGAATTAGAAAGACAAGTCTACAGATAGTTATATGCCGCTCGAGCTCAAGCTATGATCGCCATCTAGAGGGCCCTGTAGTTCTCAGCTTGAATGGGTGGTAATTTTTCACACTCGATGCTAATAATCCTCTCCTACTCAGCTATTACGAGTCTTTCTAGATTCACCATGAATTTCGCCACCTCAAGTGCAAGTGCTTTGTCATTAACTCTTGTTCTTTCATTATCGGCTATAAATTATTTCTTTGTATGTTGCAATTATTTCAACATCGGTTATCAATGACTTCTTGTATAAGTCAATCTTTGTTTTTTGCATCCTCTCAAAGAGGCTGAGAGTCAAGCGATCACGGTAGACCTGTTGTACTGTATCCTTTCCGGCCCTCATGCTTGAGACATGCTTATTTGGACTTCTTTCCCGGTGGCTTCTCTATATTGATGAATCCTTCCTCTTCATCTTCAAGGTTGATGGAATATGGAATAGAGGGAGAGGAAGAGGCAGGAGAACTCGAGGTGTGACTTTAGACCCTCTTCGTCGCACTATCCTCCATCCACTCGACTAGTACTGTAACTCGTTCCAACAGTGCTCGAATTGAAACGAGATGGACTTGTTTAAGGAATTATACAACTCCTTAGCTTGTTGGATCTAAAAAAAGGAATAACTGGTACAAATATGCCAAAGTTGGACTTAATTTTGAACAAGTCTAGTTTGAAAATTTAGCTTGTCTTGCTCATTGACGACCGATTGTCGTCTCTCTTCAACTTGAGCGTAGCATGCTAAAAACTTGATCATGTTAGCTTGGATTGTGGTCAACTGATGCATCAAAGATATTTATGTCTATTCGAATTGAAAATCTTTATACTTTTGATAGAAATCGTGGATGCAACTCCAAAGCGACCACATTTTTGTCGGTGTTTTGCACTGTGTCCATGCTAATGTTGATCCACGATGAGATCGACATTAAGTCCTCATTTTTGGAGAAGTTCCCGGTGCATTAGCTTCTCTTCATTGTTGGCGCGCCAGGTTGCTCATAGATCGGAGAGTGAAAGCTAGACGACGAGGTCTCTTGATCCTCAGAAAGCCCCACATTGATGAACATTGCAAAGTTTGGCTCCGAGCGCCAGTAATGGGGAGGTGTAAAATAAGTATGCCATTACCCTTATTTATAAAAAAAAAATCTTGTGGGATTTTTTTTGGATTTTTTTAATAATTATTTTGGGAATTTTTAGGCCCCAAAAGAGGTGGCGGCCATCACTTATTTCAAAAGAAACTACCTGTAGGGCTAGCCGTTGTGGTGTTTGATCACCGACCATTGATTCCAAGAGAAAAGATTTAGCCTTTAAATTAAGGGTTATTTTGACTTTGCCCCCCAAATTTTGCCTTGAATTAGACTTTACCCCCCACATTTTCATTAATTAGACTTTACACCCCAAAACTAACTGTTCCGTCAGCTCACCATCTAAGAGAAATGGTGACCTTACGGAAAAGAAATAAAGGTTTGGAGGGTGAGCTGACGAAACAGTTAGTTTTGGAGGGTAAAGTCTAATTAATGAAAATATGGGGGATATAGTCTAATTCAAGGCAAAATTTGGGGGGCAAAGTCAAAATAACCCTTAAATTAAAAGTTCAAACCAAAAGTGATAAGCAAGTAGGCCAGTTTCGTCCGATCTCCATCATCCTTCATCTCATCACCACGTGTCTCACTTTAGGTCATGGGAAACCATGAGCTTCGATAAAATATATGGGGACCACATCAATGGGTAATCCGTTGGAGCTCAAAATTCGTTTGATTTAATCCATATTGAGATGGGGCGCAAAGTAGGGTGTTTGGTATCATGTCACGGCCACGATTCTCGCTAGGATTCTATGCGCATAGTACAAAATTCTGTTTCATTGGTGGAATTAGGCGTGCCTGTTCCCTATGCCTGAGGCGTAACGTACAGTAGATAAAGAAATTACGGAACCGATTTTATCGCTCCTCGGGTCGTGATAGCGGAACCCGAAGCAGTACCTCTTCTTAATCGATCCCCCAAACCTTATCGTGCCTGACTCTACCTCGAGCGGCACTTCCTTTTATTGCTAAAATCTTAGCGTTGGTTCTTCTCATGCGACTCCCAGATCTCCTCGACGTGCGACGCCAAGCGCTGCCCACCTCAACGTGCGACTCTGAGTGGCACCCCCCTCCAGGTACAGTGATCTCTCTCTCTCTCTCTCTCTCTCTCTCTCTCTCTCTCTCTCTCTCTCTCTCTCTCTCTCTCTCTCTCTCTCTCTCTCTCTCCTGTAAAATTTCTCGGATTTTTTTTTTTTTGAGATAGGAGATGTGTTACTGCATACCAAACACTATTTTTGTATTTCTATACTAAAGAGTTTGGGTTTAGCAAGGTTTTTGTGTCACATACCAAACACAGTTTCTGCACATAATTGTTTTGTCACATTCTGTCTGGAGCATAAACCTTAGGCAAGAAACAGAGAAATGGCATGTGCCTCATGCCAAATAGCCCAATCTGTTGGAGATGCTCTAATGACATAGTAAGTATATGAAGCATCTCCCCAACAGTCTCCTAATAGAGCCCCTAAGGGTGAGCCCCATCTGGCCTTTTTTGTCGAGCCACTCACAAAAGATACTCACAGTGTATAGACCCAAAAAAAAAGGAGTTGTTGGCCAAATACGTACGGTGTACATCTCTCTCTCTCTCTCTCTCTCTCTCTCTCTCTCTCTAAATATGGGCTATACTCCTATCTATCCTATGTGGCACTAGAGCTCCATAAAATTGTTCTTTAACGAACTCCTAATTAGGAGGCTATTGGAGATGCTCTTAAACCAGAAACGTGCATCTTCGGGTCATACATGTAAACAATCTGCATGTGCTCGAAAGTTTTCGTTTCGGCTGCCCTCGGCCCTACCGCGCCTTCCCTTCGTATGGGTGTAGACCTGTCAATGGACTAGAGTCTGATCACAATCCGATCCATCAATTCGGAGTGGACAGATTTTTTACTCCAATAATCCGACAAGGGCATGAATCCTCTAGCTCATTTTATTTAACAAATTAAATATGGATTTAGTCCAATACGATCCGTTAAGAATCTAATCCAACAAAATATAAATATAATAATTTTTTTTTTTATCCATAGTTAAGAAGTTTAATGGATCAGATCAGATAATCGTACCAACATGTAAACAAAATGGATATGGAATCTTTTAGTGATGACCATTCAGATTATCGGATCGACTAAGTATTTCCCTTAATGGATCGGATTAGGACATGTCCTAATTCGGGGAACGTCCGATCCATTGACAGGTCTATCTACATAGAACTACATGCAATCAAATTGGGCAAAACCGGTCTTAGGAGATATCGGATCGGCTAAGTATTTCCCTTATAGCGAGAATTTCATTATACTATTAAGTACAAATTCGAATGCATCTTTTGCACCATGGAAGCAGAAGTACAGACACCAATAGAAAAGCTACAACCGCTACCGATATACATAGACATACATCATATAACGTGGTTCGGCATGGTGCCTACATCCTCGGGGGAGGAGCTCTCAATATTTTTTACTCGTCATATCCAGTTATTAGTACGAGAGTCTCTTATATACACCATTACATCAGGGTGGGCCCGAGCCCATATTTGGTCCGATATTACTACTTACTTCCTATTAGAATTTAGGAATTAACTAGTAAGTTACTAATCGTTTGTTTGCTGTGCAAATGATGTGTGTATATCTGTTTGCACATGTGATATGTGCAATTAAAGTTTCATGTGTTTAGATGAATTTTATTTGGACAGTTTTATGTGTAAAAGTTGTACAAATTGAACAAGTATGCATCTATTTACACACACGTCATGCTCCATTAATCAAACAATTCTAAACTGTCTACACATGTGCTTTTAGAATCACAGGCTAAAAACACAAGAACCAAACGACAAATAAGAAAGTGTAAAAGATGACTTTCTTCTCACCAATATCAGCCAACTTATTTACTTCTAAACATGTGGTCAGTGACAAGCATTTCCATGGCCATTTTTAGCTAATCTAAGGCAGAAAAGGCATAGTTTTATGTTGTTCATGAGCACCACATAATCAAATCCCAATGGTATACCATGGTGCCAAAGCACTTGGGCTTAGGTAGGCCTTCTATCTGGCCCTTGGAAAGAGCACCTTGTCTGGTCCGGTCTGGTCCATTAAAGCCCTGTCCTCCAAGGGCTTGAGGGTTGGGTCGGGTCCAGTTTTCATATGCCCTCCATAATGAGCGGCCAGTCATGGAAACATCCAATCCTACCATGCTCGACCCTGGACAAACACTTATTAAGTGGCTAAGTGGGTCTAATCAGTCATTAGTCAGTCACTCACTGAAACCCTACGGATAGATTTCTTAAGATCAGATATATAATCTATTAGACGTAGTGTGTTAGTATTCTATTAGTCCCACCTCGGTTGTGGTAACATAATGGTGTGCGTACTCTCTCTATATAAAGAGAGGTAGTCTTATGTAATGCAATGTGAGATCAATGAGATAATACAAGGAGATTTTCTCCCCAATCCTATTCTCTCTCCCCCTCTTTTCGTAACATGGTATCAGAGCCAACCCTCTTAGCCTAGGGTTCGACGCTCTCCTCTCCGACCTCGGCCTCCTCGGTCGTCATCGACGACATCGAGGAGGCCGGGAACAATAATTTTTTTTTTCTCTGATCTCGTGAGCCCGCAGCACCGCCGGTCTCGCCCTCGCGCTCGCCGGCCACGTCGAGGCCTACTCCCTGCAGTAGCAGCCCGCCGTCGAGCTCCCCTTGCATTGTTGCCGAGCCACCGTCGCTGCAGCCGTCCGGTTCCCGCCCTGCGCCCGTCGCCTTCTCTCTGGCGCTGCAGCAACCGTGGAACGGGGGGGCCAGATCCGGTCGAAGATCCGACGAGCCTCGTCGCAGCGCCCCGCGCGGCAGTAGCCGTCCATCACGATGTTCCACATCACGACATCCGGTTCACAGCCCTCCGATCCCATGGACCCCACGAGATCCAGCGCTGATCCCATGGACCCGATGCCGGTGTAGCCGGCGAGCATCGAGTTCCACGAGAGCAGATCTCGGCCGCCGGTGCCGTCGAAGACCCGACGGGCGCTTGCTGGGTCGCCGACCGTCGAGTAGGCGGCGATGAGTAGGCGGCGATGGAGGCGGGGGCGGAGGGGTGCACGGAGGAGCAGCGGAGGACGATGGGGAGCATGTAGCCATCGGGGCCTAGCGCCTCCTGAAGATCCCGCGCCCGCCGGCCCGCCTGAAGATTCCGGCCCGGCCCTGCGCCCGCCGTATCCGCCGCGCTCGCCGGATCTGCTGCGCCCGCGCCGGCCGGATCTCCGGATTTCTCTCCCGTCTCCGACACTCTCGCTCTCTCCCGAACTTCTCACTCTCCGATCCGATCGTCTCTCCTTTCTCTCCTTCATTCTCTCTCTTTCCTTTCTCTCCTCCATTCTCTCCCTCTTTCCATTCTCTCTCCCTTTCCGATCTGATCTCTCTCTCTCTTTCCTTTTCTGAAACGAGTCGGCCGAGCGACACACAGTAAACATAGGGACACAAGTAGATGTAGTGTGTTTACTCTGTGTCCCTGTGGTCTCCTCTCTTTCTCTCCTAAAATCCTGGGTGTCCCTTGCAATTGGCATTAGTGTTCCCTTCAATCACAGTCGTCCCTTGCCCTATCTTTTATTCCTTCACTCTCTCTATAGCTGATCAGAGCCATCCGATTTGCATCGAACGGCTCTACACTAGATCCGACCCAGTGATCCCCTTTGAGCCCGTGCAGTAGTGTACTCTCTCTATATAAATGATCACAGCCATCCATCCTGCATCGGATGGCTGTGCTTTACGACTTGCTACATCCGACCCGACACGGCCCTCTACACCCGATCCGACCCTCTTTCACCTGGTCCTTTGCGCTGCCCGGATCCTGTGCTCATAGCATCTCGCCACCTGATCCGGCCCTTCCGTACCTGGTCGGCTCTTTGCATTTTCGCCTTGCGCTCTGATCTGTTGTGCTCTCTCTGCGGCCCTACGCTCGAGCTGCCACTCCTCCTTCCGCTTCAGCCCATGCCCATCGGTCTTGCTGGCTGCCAAAGCCCTAAGCCGTTTGATTCGGCCACCTTAGCGTCCCGCGCCCGCCGTTCGTTGCACCTTGAGCTTTGTCAGCCCGCCTTGCACCCTATGCTCTTGCACTTTGTCGATTAGCCTGCCCCATCGCCTCGCTCTGTGCCCTTGCGCCTTGGTATTTTTGCGCTCTGCGCCCTACCGATCCGCCTTGCACCTTTCGATCCTCTCTAGTTCCGGTCACACTTGTTTTGTGCCGGCTTTTGGATCCTTTCTCGTTCCGGTCACACTTGTTTTGTGCCGGCTTTTAGATCCTCTCTAGTTCCGATCACACTTGTTTTGTGCCGGCTTTTGGATCTTTTCTTTTTTCTCGTTCCGGTCACACTTGTCTTGTGCCGGCTTTAGATCCTCTCTAGTTCCGGTCACACTTGTTTTATGCCGGCTTTTGGATCTTTTCTCATTCCGGTCATACTTGTCTTGTACCGGCTTTTGATCCTCTCTCGTTCCGGTCACACTTGTTTTGTGCCGGTTTTTTGGATCTTTTCTCGTTCCGGTCACACTTGTTTTGTGCCGGCTTTTGGAGATTTTCTCGTTCCGGTCACACTTGTCTTGTGCCGGCTTTTGATCCTCTCTAGTTCCGGTCACACTTGTTTTGTGCCGGCTTTTTGGATCCTTCTTGTTCCGGTCACACTTGTCTTGTGCCGACTTTTGGATCCACTCTCGTTCCGGTCATTCTTGCGCCGGCTTTCGGATCCTCTTCCTTTCCTTGGTCTTGTGACCCTATCAGAGCTACGACTCTTTATCTTCTCCTTTTTTCTTTGTCTGTGATGATTGAGATCTTCTAAGAGGTGTCAAGTACTTGCTTCGGCCGGGTGCTTGCCTCTTATGAGGTCTCACGCATTCACATCTTTTCTTAGCCGCTCTCTCTCCTTTCGGCCTCCGTTATTGCCGGTTTCCATCACCGTCGGCTTCCTTCGCTTCGATCCTTAGTGCTCATTGCCAATTCCCCCGGTTGACCTGCTTACAAGTTGGCCGGGTTCCCCCGGTTGTCCTGCTTGCAGGTCAATCGGGTTTCCAGGACGACTTGCTTGCAGGTCGTCCTGGCACTATCTTTACTTTTCAGCATAAAAAATGGTTATTTGATGTAATTTTTTTTTTCTTTCTTTTTTCATTCTTTCTCCTTCCTTTTATTAAGCAAACTGATGTCGGTTTATACCTTACATCAGTTTGACAGGGGGTATTAGATGTAGTGTGTTAGTATTCTATTAGTCCCACCTCGGTTGTGGTAACATAATGGTGTGCGTACTCTCTCTATATAAAGAGAGGTAGTCTTATGTAATGTATGTAATACAATGTAAGATCAATGAGATAATACAAGGAGATTTTCTCCCCAATCCTATTCTCTCTCCCCCTCTTTTCGTAACATCATTAGTATTATATAAGATTTCTAATACTTTTATATTGTATCGCCGGTCTCAAGCATTTAAAGGGGGAGGGTTTTGAATGACTCCCTAAAACATAGTGGTATCCGGTTAGTTTAGGATAACAAATGGTTTAATCCTTACCATAATGACCTTTGCTCGGCCCTGACCATTGAAGGGTCAGGCCAGGGTCCATCATTTTCTGGCTCTGAAGGGATACAACAAAGACTAGGGCGTTCTCCCAGAACAAAGGATCGGGTCCAATTTGACCCCAACTAGCCCTGGCCCTGCCCTTCGATAGGCCTAGGCTAGGCCCATATGGACTCGATCTCCAATTGCAATAATGCTTGATTTCATGGGCTCTCCCCATATATATAGAGAGAGAATCACAACACAATATCATTGCACCCACATAGCTTTTGATTTGGTACCATATCTTCATATACCATACTTATGCCCTCTTTAAAATAAGTGGCACACCGAACTCAGGCTCTATGGTCAGTGCAAACGCAGGCGAATGGATGTAGGCAGGAGACAATGAGAAAATGAACTTGGAGAGAATGAGGGAGAGGATGATCTTCAGCTCCACCATGGCCATGTTCTGGCCAGCGCACCTTCGAGCCCCGACCCCGAACGGTATGTACATGTGTGGAAGCTTGCAGGCACCGGCTACACCGCCTGCGAACCTCTCAGGGTTGAACTCGTCAACGTCCGGTCCCCAAACCTCCGGGTCGTGGTGCAGGTCCGAGATCGGGATCTGCAAGGTGATGCCCTTCGGAATGAGGATGTCTCCGACCTTCATGTCTCGAAAAGTCTCTCGCTTCACGAAGGCGGTCGGCGAGTAGTGGCGGAGAGTCTCTTGGATCACCATTGTCAACTGCATTTGCATTGAGATTTTTAGATAACATGTGGAAAGAGATGTTAGCCAATGATTATATTTTATACCTACAGATATTAAGCAGTGCTTAGCATATTTCTAAATGGACTAACTATCTGTCCAAAATTTGACTCTCAACGGGAGCGCCAACTAGTTGAGTTGGTAAAATCTCGAGGGGGTTGGTACCCGAGACCTAGGATTGAATCCTGCTTCCATCTAGTAGTTAACTGGTAGAGGTCCCTATCTAATTGACTCTCAACTTCTCTATGGGTGGTCGAGAGTGGTTTCGAAAGGCAAATTGTGGTTGATTAGGATGCCTATTGCCGATTTTTAAAATTTTAAATGTATTAAACTCCCAAATAAAGTCTTTTCTCTTATCTAACTACTATAGATATCTTTTAAAATTTTCTAAAAATTTGACTATAAAATTTTTAAAAAATTTAAAGTTTCCTAACGTTTAAACCCTTAAACCCTAAGCCCTAAATTGTCCAAGCAACCCTCTCAAATTATCAGTCATTTGTTTGATTGGATCAAAACGTTCTTCCCTAAAAAATTCAAAAATAATAAATCTTAGATTTTTTTTTTCAATCGATTCATTTCTTCTTGTTTAATTGATAACATGATGGTAGGGGTGAGCATCGGTTTTGTCGGTCGGTTTCGGTGTCGGTTTTATTTTTTTCGGTTTTCGAAAAATCAAAACCGAAACCGAAACCGAAATGGTCGGTTTTTGTCGGTTCGGTGTGATCAGTTTTCAGTTTGGTTTCGGTTGATATGAGGTATGCTAGAGCCCTTAGCTTTTGAATCTTGATCGTCAGTTCGTCACAAATCAGTGGATGATTGTGTCCTTACATAGTACCAAAATGAAAGTTCAAAGCAAAATCAACCAACGTTCACTCTTTTGAAGCATTGTAGATGTAACATAATTATTTCATACTTGTACTTACTGGAAACAAAAAAATTATGGACATTGGGTTTATGATTTAAAGAGTCGGGTTGGTTTTTTCGGTTTCGGTTCGGTGTTCTATACCCGGGAACCGAAACCAAAACCGATTTAATCGGTTTTGTCGGTTCGTTTTGTTTTCGGTTCGGTTTGATGTTTGGTTCGGTTATTTCGGTTAAATTTTGGTCAGTTTCGGTTCGGTTAGGCAGTTCGGGTCAGTTTTTGCATAGCCCTACATGATGGTGTAATAACATAAAATCTATAAAGATTTGACATTCTTACACAAAATTTAAAATCAATCATTGAATTCATCGGATCTACCGTTCAAAATTTAGGAATCTTTTTGAAGAAAAAAAAAATTGTTCTTAATATTTATGAAATCACTTGAATTTTGGGTATGGTGTACATCTTAGTCTGTTATATACCTGCACAACACACAGTGAAATATGTGCTATGTGGATTTTCACACCCCTACATAGTGTACAAATATGATTCAGGTATTCCAAAACATGTATTTATACTTGATCAACAATTGTCTAGAGTTTCATTAAAAAAAAGGGTAAATTACACTTTGCCCCCATGAGGTTTAGCTCAAAAACACTTGACGCCCCTGTAGTTTATTTTGTTCCAAATCGCTCCCTAAAGTTTGAAATGTTAGCACAATACACCCTTTTGTCAACTATATAATTTCCTCATTTGATAATTTTTATCTGATCAAAACATGTTTTTGAGCTAAATTTTGGGGGGGGGGGGGGGGGGGGGGGGGGGGCAAAGTGTAATTTACCCTAAAAAGAATTCGTTACTTAATCAATATTTATATTATTTTGATCTATAAAACTTCAATATTTCCACTATCGAAATATTTCCATATCTTGTGCTGTCGAAATATTATCAAAATCAAATTTTCAAACCTTGACTAAAGACTGGTTTAATTCAGTATTAAAAATTGGCAGAAGTCTCAAACGATTACTTACAGTTCTCATCTTGCTAAGCATGTCTGCGTCTGGCACTCGGCCCCGACAAACCTCCAAAACCTCTTCACGAGCACGAGCCTGCCACTCTGGATGTGAACCAAGCAACATCAAGCACCAAGATGCTGACAATGCCGTCGTCTCGTGCCCTGCGAAGTAGATGCTCTTACAGTTGTCGGTGATGAAGTCGTCGGCCTTGCCCAGACCGCCGCCTGCTTCCTCAATGATGGATTGCAATAGGTCCTTTTCGAGCGTGGATGCTGGTGATCTTCCTTTCCGTTCCGCCACTATGTTCAAGATCCGCAAGCGGATCTCTTTGTCCAGCCTCCATATCTCTCGATTGCTCGCCGTCGGAAAATAGCTGGCAAAATATTACGGCAAGGAATGTTAATTGATGACAAGTACATTCTAAGAGGGGAAACAGCTATGTTGGTGCCTATGGCTAGAGAGGAACTCTCGGATCTTCCTTGATAAGCATAGTCCTCCCAGAGGTGGTGACAGTCAAGATTATCAACCTAGTGAAATCTTTGGCCCACAGCACTACAGGACAATTGGAGAGAGAAAGTGTTAGCACTTATGGCTAGGGTTTCTTGTATTTTGTCTTCGTTTTTAGTTATATGTAATATTTCCTTTAATCCAATAGTTATATGTTAGCCCTCTGGTACCTTAATAGCTCTAAGCATACCAATCGGATGCACGCTCGGTGGGTAGCCTGATCGGCGCTTAAACACGTCGTATCCCTACTCCTAAAAATATGCCGTCTCAAAAAAAAGAGGGGAAACAACTAGCAAAATTGCCTGCCCTTGGGTGTGGAATGAAGGCATGGAAATAACTGCTAACACAACCCATATTTACAAGAAAAAGAAGATGAAAGCGGGACATCGTGGTATCCGAGCTTCATGTTAGGTTAATTTTTGAAGCTGTGGATCTCCGCTTTCTCGAAGACACTGAGAGCTTTGTTTTCTTCATTTTGTTTTATCAATAAACAGGTGGGGGTCCATGCCAAATCCGCCCTTCGCACAGGAGGGAGTTCTCTAAAAAAAAATATTTTTCGCAACAAGTGGTATCAGAGCTGTGAAGAACCCAGACCCTTGGATACCCACCTCCTCACAAAACCGGCTTGTAAGGGGAGGTCCAAGGCGGGTATATAAAGCAGCCCATCACCCGCTCCCATTACCAATGTGGAACTAACCCGTGTGAGGCAAGACCATCTCAATAAGACCAATACGTTTTTGTAACATGTATCTCAGTGGGGGTTTTGTAGGGATCAACATACCGAGAGCCAGGAATCCCGATGATCAAACTTCGCCTCGACGATGCCCTCTGAAGCTGACGAAGCCTCGAGAATATTTCTTTGCCCTTAGAGTAGTTACTTCCGAAACAAGTTCTTGAGATCACATCTGCTGAGAAGCTCCTCAAGTCCTCACCAACCACTAATTCTGTAGTCCCTCCATCATTCTCAACTCTGCTCTCCCAAGACTTCAGCAGTGGATTAGCTGCCTCCACTATCAAACCCACCATCCCCTGCAAATATGTTCACTCCTCTTAATTCATAAGGGGAAGTTATAAAACACCCCTTATGTTTTTCTGTCTCACAAATACCCCCCCCCCCTAGTAGGGGTTAATTTATTTGTAATGAAAACTGTAGTTCAAAGATCAAGTTGTTCAAACTAGAACTTGAGGGACCAAAGTGAAACAGAATGTAACACAAGTTTTTTCATAAGCAAGCAATGAGCACTCACATGAACTAAGGTTTAAGTGACTATGGAACTAGAGAGTGATGGTTTGAGGGAGAGGGAGATTATATATACCTTGACCTTGTCCATGTATAGTTCTGGTGCTATAACTCTTCTGTGGTGAGCCCAAGCAGCCCCATTAGATGTCATGATGCCTCGGCCGAGAAGAGCTCCGAGCTCTCGATGCAGATACGAAGGCTTCCCCAGATCCAAAGATGTGCAGAGGCCGATCTCCTTCACGAGATCGGAGCGACTCACGTGCAAGTGTTGTATGTTGCCCGCCGAATAGATAAATAGCGGCCCTACGAATCGAATTCCAATCTAATTGGCTCTATAAAATTGACAAGATCAACCAAATTTATACTCAAATCTTTTTTTTTTTTTTTTGAGAAATCCCTCTCGATGTATGGGGGGGGTTCGGCCTAGACCCCTACGACTTTTGTACTCAATCCTACTTGTTCCTAGCTTTACATTTTTCACAGTAAATTTAATTTCAGGTGTTTATTGTTGTAAATAAATAAATAAATATGGAGGCCATAAAATTACCATGCTCTAACACCAAGAATTGAAATTGATACATTTTAAATATTTATTTTAAGAATTAGAGATAAGGGTAAAAAAATAATAAGTAAGCAATAAAATTAGCCGCCAATAATACAAAAAATGATATTTTTAAATGCTAATTTAGGAAAATTACTAGCCCATAACACACTGAATTCAGAGTGATAATATTTTAACATTTATTTAGGAATATATAGAAGTATAAGGAAACAATGCCATAATACAAAATTTGAAAACTGATATTTTTTAAATACTAATTTAAGAATAAGAGATAATAGAGAAACACATATAGATCCAGGTTTTCTGGGAGTTGTTGATTGAGTTCTAGTTCGGTGCATGTTGCCGGTCAGGTCGAGTCGGGCATTTGGGCTTGGGTTAGCAAGTTGGGTCAATCATTGTCATTGCTACCCAACCCACATCAAAATACAAGTATTACAGTCTAAATCGAACCCAAATCATCTGTCCCATTTATCTGTTCCATAATCTGCATCCTGTGTCATAGTCGTTGGTTGCACCCATACACAAAGGGATACAAGGACGGTCGTGACACAGGATGCAGACCTGTGATGGATCCAAAAACTCCAAAATTTAAAATTTTACGACGGTGGGATTTGACGTGTAAAGTTTTTTTAAACCACTCCTCTTCAAATTTTAGAATCACACCATTCTTTCCTAAAACTAAACCGAGTCATAAACCCAACGAGTCAACCGGCCTTGGGATGAACCCTAGACTTAATCCGAACCGATCGAACCCCGTCTGCCGCCTGCCTCTAGTCTCCATTGCTCGCGCCGTTGAGGAGGAAGGAGGAGGCGGAGGCCGAGGTCAACACTCGCCGAATGGAGTAGATCGCCATTGCTACAAAGGGGGGGTTCGGTCTGGTGTCATTTTGGGATTTGACGAGGTTAATTTGGGGTTTCGGCAGCCGTTGCTCAGAGGGGGTGATCTTACCATACTCCTTGCGCCATCGATGGAAGTAAGGGAACATAGCGGGGGAGTAATTGGACGCGACGGCGCACCGCCCGCCGCCTCTGAGCGCCCTCTCCTCCGCCTGGATCCTCTTCATCTCCGGTATGTTCCCGTAGAACAAAGAAGGCGGCGGCCCCTCTATCCCTTGCCGCCTCAGCTCACCCCTCACCTTCTCCGGCCTCAGCCATAGGACGCTATACAAGTACAGGACCAAGCTCAAAAGCCCTGCGGCACACAGAGAAAGCACCCACCACATTTCTTCCATCTCTCTCTCTCTCTCTCTCTATCTCTCTCTCTCTCTCCTCTGCGCTCTGTTTTATCTATCTATACTGCTCTATAAAGGTTGAAGAGATTCTTCATAGGTGATAGGACATGTCCATGTCCTCATGTCCTACGGGCAAATTGGTCCATTTACTAGGAAATGTAACTATGGTTCTATGGATGACCCATACGATGGGTCCCACCCGAATATAGATAATGGTCCCACTAGTTTTTATGCAAATCCATCAGCATCTTTGCATATGGTTTTCCAAATGAGACGCGTGGCAACGCGAGAAAAGGTGATGGCACTTTCGGCTTGAATCATCTTTTTTCTGGCATAATTTGGGCCTGAATATTTAAACGAAGGCTATTAATCTTTGTTGTTAGTGTTTTTGTAAAAGCATCATATTGGTCACCCGCTGGAGTTCTTTTTTTTTCATGTTATGTGTAAGCTGAGTTGGCAATCCTTCAGCTATGCAAAGTACATATGCATATGGGTCATCCGTTGAAGATGCTCTTAGAGAATGTCTAGATGCTTATCCAAGTCCATTTGTACTATAGCTATTGAAAAGATTCTCAACTAAGCTTTTGGGTATCATGACATTTTTTAGTTTCTAGCGGCTTACTCATTTGAGATAATTACAAAACAACTCATGTGCTATTGTAAAATTCCATCAAATTTAAGACGCTTTCGTCCATTGCCACCAAATCAATTACATGTCAAGTATTATATATTATTTAATTTAAAAAAATCCTATTATGAAGATAAAAATTGCTAAAAAATTCTAAATAACAGTAAAAAACTAAGCAAACATTTTGGCCACTTAAAACAAATATTTAATAAGCAAAATTTTTGGACATGCACTCCGAGGCAGCATGCATTTTCACCAACAGCTCGTTTATGTCCGTTGGACACACATTCCGAGGCGATATGTATTTTCACCAATGGCTCTTTTCTTGTCCGTTGAACGCGCACTCCGAGACGGCACGCCTTTTCACTAACGACTCTTTTTTTTGTCCATTGGACACACTCCGAGGCAGCATGTCTTTTTACCAATGGTTCTTTTTTTGTCCGTTGGATACGCACTTCAAGGTTGCCCATCACACCTTATTTAAAACCGAATTGAAGGGGGCAAAATGTAATTTATTAACTATATAGGTTAAGTGAAATGGGATAAACTTCAAGGGGGCAAAATATAATTTACTTTTTTCTTTTATTTTTTCACTAGTAATGCCTGTGCCTGTCAACACGTATAAGATTTCGAGGCGATGAAAAAAAATTCGAGAACGTGACAAATTTTTGAGGGAGAAGACAATATTTTTAGGACGACAACATGTGAAGGCACCCATATTCGGCCGGGGGGGGGGGGGGGGGCGCAAAAGATTTCAAGGGCGCATACTCTCTCTCTCTCTCTCTCTCTCTCTCTCTCTCTCTCTCTCTCTCTCTCTCTCTCTCTCTCTCTCTCTCTCTTGTGGGGGGGAAAAATTTTCGTGTCGATCCGAACACTTCACCTCACCAGTCAATTGAAGTTGATTAGAAGATCATTAGCCGATCTGTCAATTGGAAGATAGGTATGTAGGTTGATGTCTTGGTGACTTTGAGTTACCTTTTATGTTATGCAAACAGAGAGAATGTTGACACAAGATGTGATCTCGGAGTTCAACCGAAGCCTACGTCTCCGTGCTATAGGGTGCAACCCGAATTCACTATCACTTTGCTTGAAGTGACCTCGACAGGCCGAGTATCACTGAAGTATCTTCGATCTCTTCATAGACAAGAAGAAGATCGAGGAGAGTTAGAGAATGGAAAGCTGGAATTTCCAGAGCTCTGGTTTCTGAAATCAGATTTCAGATTTGAAACTGGGATCCCTTTTACATTTGAAGGCTCTGCTATTTATAGGATTTCCTGGGAGGAAATCTGAGGGCAAATGGCGGTTTTTACTGTCATATCCGGGGGATCCTCCAGGTGGGGCTGGTGGGTCCCGCTATCATCTCTGGGGATTCCACAGGCAGGGCTGGTGGGTCCCGTGGTAGTCTCTGTGGGCCCACCAGGTAGGGTTGGTGGGTACCGCGGTAGTCTCTGTGGGCCCACCTGGCAGGGCTGGTGGGTCCCGTGGTAGTCTCTGTGGGCCCACCAGGCAGGGCTGGCGGGTCCCGCGGTAGTCTCTGTGGGCCCACCTGGCAGGGCTGGTGGGTCCCGCGGTAGTCTCTGTGGACCCACCAGGCAGGGCTGGCGAGTCCCGCGGTAGTCTCTGTGGGCCCACCTGGCAGGGCTGGTGGGTCCTGCTGTTTGTAGGCTTCTTTGCCAAAATTTGCACCCACATCTCTCTTGAGAATCCCTCTCTGAGAATGAGGGGGGATTCGGCTTAGACCCCTACCAGTTAATTATGGAAAAATACCGTACAACAATGCCCACGAGACACCAGCACCAAGGGGGGGAACCCCATCCAACATGGGCTAACACAAATTGCCCAGGAGCGTCAAACCAAAAAAAACGAACAAGAAAAAAAAAACCCAAGTCTCAAGACTTCAAAGCTCTTGATCTCTCCAATTCACGAATCTTGGCTAGGAAGGATCCTGAATCTTTTCCTTTAAAGGAGACGCCAATAACCAAAGCTACCTCAAGAATGGTGTTGTCCTCTAGCAAGTTGAGAGGTAGATTCAGCTCCTCCTCATCAAGGGTACACAATTGATCTCGAATGTTCTGAAGGAGGGTAGATTGAGTACCCTCGACGAAAATCAAGCAGTTTGAAGGGGTCAGCCCACCCATGCAGGCCGAGCTAGGCTGAGATGGTCGTTTATGCCCGCCCGATTCCAAGGCTCTAGATTTGGCTCTAAGCGAAGCCCTGGCTTGAATCGATTCTGACCCTCGATTAGCCAATTAAGGGATACGACGCATACTCGATGGGCAAAGAGAGGTAGCTGACTCGACTGCCCGAGAGAATCCCCGATCCACCAGGCTACGACGCATACTCTGTCTCCCGAGGAAGGGACTGCCTCAGGAATCGGAATCCCAATGAGGGCCTTGGAGCTTGCCTCCTCTTGTTGCCCAAAGGCTGCAATTCTACTTTGAGGAGGCACTCCCTTAGCTCCATGGCCTTCAATAACTTGTTGAACTTGCTGATTTTCTTCCTCACCAAGAAAAGGAAATAGAGTAACAACCTGAGCTATGGAATCAACATGATCTGCAACCTGAGCTACGGAATCAGCATGTTCTGCAACTTGAGCTCCATATTCAGCTGCATCACCATCAAAATCAGCAGCCTGATTATCAGTACCTTCAACCGCGCCATTATCCCCCTCCAACTCCTCGCCTATCTCCTCCTCGAGACTCACCAAAACATTAAAACGAGACCCAGAAACTAGAGAATCCTCAGCCACTGAATGTCTTGCATCTCTCTCTCTCTCTCTCTCTCTCTCTCTCTCTCTCTCTCTCTCTCTCTCTCTCTCTCTCTCTCTTAATGGGTTAATTCTATTATATCAACTTGCATGGCAATTCATGAAGAAGTTAACCATGAAAATCAACTTGTAATAACCTCAAAGTAACAATAATGACATAGCACCAAGCAGATACTCTTCATTGAGAAATCATGGACTTGGTATAACTAAGAGATAATGTTATCTCACATTACATAAACAATCCAAAAGGTAAGCATTGTCATAAAGCAGATACAATGCTCCTTGAAGAAGAGATGCTATACACAGATGATTGTTTGATTTTTTTTTCCTTTTTTTCGACATTAATCATTTGAGTTGATCACAAAAAAAAAATTCTCTTTTTCAGTTAACACATATCACTAAATATAGATGCCAAGTACCATAATAATCAAAACTGAAAAATCCAACTCAAACATAATCCAGATACAACGATCCAGATGAAAGAGAGATGTTTGAGCAACCAAAATCAGTTGTGAGAATTAAGAAGAACCGAACATAAGCCCATGAATTTGAAACCCTAGAAAAACCTCGATGATTTGGCCAAAAAAAAAAACCCAATGATTTAGTCCAAAATCCTACATTTGTACAACATGGCTTTGTCGCCGAACAGCCTTAATGCTACTGCTTGCATTTCGAACGCTCTCAGAGTTGCTGTCGAAACCGTGTTCTGCTTGCTCATAACCCAATCCTTGCAATCAGATCCTGGGCACAATACACATTAGATAATATTCACTTTTGTATTCAAAATACATCGAAAGTAATTACATTTGCACATAAGTAGTCGGATTCTACGATAATGGAAGCAGACTTTAGGTCCCGACTTTATTTCCATTTGAGACAACTATTCTCCCTCTGAAAGGTAATATGAGTAACACCATCAATAGCTAGCTACCTACAATCTTTCAGTGATAGATGAAGCATATTAAACATTTTCTATTTAGTGAGACAGAAAGATGTTATCAAACATTCTTTAAAGCATATCATAAACCGGATAACATTCATACATAAATAGTTCAATAGTAAGTAAATGAATAACAAACACAATAGCAAGCATACAATGACAAAATTAGCCAAAAAAAAAACTATTGAAGCAAACATCCACATACATACTTTTGAAGCAAACATTCATGGGATTGTTTGACATGTATAATCGAATTGGCTCAAAAATACATCTTTGGCAGGCGTCATAAGCAACCACAATCACGGCTACAAAGATCAAATCCATCAGCAATTGACAAAGAGAATAAATATAGTTGTGAGAACATGTAAAGAAGGAAAGAAAGGAGATTATACCTGAGGAAATGAAGATAAGAAATAGCATTGCTTCTATTTCCATCTGACACTTTCAATATCAAAGAATTCCTATGACATGTAAGGGGGTGTTTGGCATCATTCCGGAACAGCCTATTTCCATTCCGAATTTTCTGATTTGAAATTAACGGCTAGTATATGTTCCGGTGGAATGATGGACTTGGGAATTAAAAAATCTCACTTTTGCTGTTTCTTTACCAACAGAAGAGCTGGACCATCAAATTGCATTGAAAATAGTAATTGACGATAATAACCCCTTCTGAAAGAGGATTAAGGGGAACAATTGTTTCACATACCAAACACCCTCTAAATCAGCAAATCAAAGAGACTCCAACCATCTCTTCATGTTCTACTTCTTTCCATGTTCTTTTGGAGAAGCAGAATTTTCTTGGGTTAGTAAGGAACACCAAGTAATTACAGAGTATATATGCAAGGAGTTCTTTTAGTGAGTAAATAGGTCTAATTTGCTAGAGCTAAGACATGCAAAATTTCAGTCTAGCATATTCTATCCAAGCTCAAGCATAGGCTTTGTCCAATCACACTTCCCTCCATTTGCACTTGGGTGTAGTTATTTGGAATTAAAATAAAGTTTTAGGTTGAATGTAGCAAAGGTAGGGTGGCAAACTGGCAATGCGTCGTGTCGGGTCGGGTTCGTGTCGTGTCTAGTTTTGAGTCGTGTCCAAAACCCCTAGACCCGGACCCGACCCGTTTAACTAATCGTGTGTAGAACCTAACCCATACCCGACCCGTTTATAAACGGGTAGACCCGATAAGACCTGTTAGACCCATTTACCACACATGTTTATTCAGTTGACCCGATCTGACCCCATCCGACTCGACCCAACCTAACCCTATAGACCCGTTGATACTATATATTACAGTATCGGATTGCGGGTAGACCGTTGAATTTTAAACAGATCTTCCCGGGTCTACCGTGCCAAGACCCTAAATCCGGACCCGACCCGTTTATTAAACAGGTCTATCGTGTCGATCCGTTTACAACCCGAACCCGTTTAGCCCAGACCAAGACCCACTTACTTCGTGTCGGGTCTGCCGTGTCGGGTCCGAAATTGCCAGCCCTAAGCAAAGGGTCGTGCTGATTGCTGAAGTGAAGTGTTGCCAATTGATGAAATAAAACACTGGGACATGTTGCTCTAGGTTGAATGTAGCAAGAATATTATAATGCCTTGTGGAACCCATTAATGGTTCAAGTTATTCTAGGGAAAAAAAACTATCTCCAGTGCTGAGCAAAGCCACTATTGTCAATGGGTTTGCAAGTAGTTTTATTTCTTTTGAGGCTGGGCAAAACTACATTAAAGACTTCAAACTTTAAAGTTATCTATTCTGACAAACCAACCAAGCAAATGGGGAAAAATATGACTTGACAAAGCTAAAAATGCTTCTACTAAAGTCGATTCAACTGGAGTTCAATTGATCAATGTTTTCTTACCAAATGAGTTATGCCTAGGTGAGACCACAGGTGGAGCGATGCCTACGTTAGACTGCAGGGAGTTGGTGGACATCAGACATGTCAACCTCGATGTTAGTTGTAGTCAACTGTAAGCACATAGTAATGAAAGCATTCAACTACTGAGCATGCGTATCTAACAAAAATAATAGAAAGAAAATGAGCAAATGATGATGACCTCCTCTTTCACCATGTCGATTTTCGTCTCTTCATACTAACCAAAGAAAAGAAAATATGATGACCTAAAATCTTCAACTAAAACATTTACATCTAAAATATGCGATAAAAGAAAAGAATAACTCAATGGTGATGACATCCTTCTCCATGTCAACCTCCCTCGTAACCTACTGAAAAATAGTCGCAACCTGCTGAAAAACATAATAAGGGAAGTAACCCCCCCAAACACACACACACACACACAGAGAATATGACCAATCTTGATCCATGGTAACCTCGTCGGTGATGAAAAATTGTTGCAAAGCAAAGAGAAAGTGAAGTTAAAACCTAATGACAACTACTGCAACACATAAACACACACACACACACACACACACACACACAGAGGGAGAATATGACCAATACATGATGGTCATCATTTTCTACAGTGTTAATCGTCATCTCCTCGCTCTTTCTTTCTTTGTTTTTCTCTTTCTTTTTATCTCTTTCAAACAGATGAGTTGGGTGACAGTAAGAGAAGAACGGGTGTTTGGTTTAGGAGGAGAAATATTTTGACGGGATTTTGGAGGGGGGGATTTGGAAGGTTGCCATATCAAGAGAGAGGTTTCAGGGGATCGCTGTGAGAGTGCTTCTCCCTTCCCAATCAAGTAGAGCTCGCGCACCAGCACCTCTCCCAATCCCTTTCCAAATTAGGATTTGAGAGAGAGATATTAGGGATCGATTTAATCGGTTTTCTAATTGGGATTTGAGAGAATGAGAGAAAAAATGAAAGGCATGCGACCGATTTCCTATTTGGGATTTCACAAATGTCGATTGCGGGCAGGCTTGATCAAGACAGAGAGAGAGAGAGAGAGAGGGATCGCGGGAGAGAGTGGGAAGGATCGCAGACAGGCGAGAGAGGGATTGCAGGAGAGCGGGTAGACGTGATCAGAGAGAGAGAGAGAGAGAGAGAGAGAGAGAGAGAGAGAGAGAGAGAGAATGGTTGACCTGATTTCTCTCTTGATGTGTGAAACGGATGACTGTCAGCGGTTTAAGATTGATCTCTCTCTCGGTGTATGAAATAGACGGCTGTGAGAGCAAATGTTTACGGCCCAATCATGGACTGAATTTTTGCAACGGTTGATGACCTCTCTCTTAGTTTTTTTTGCTATTGCTTATGATCCAATCATGGCCTCCTGCATCGTCCAAAAGAAATAGGTAGCTGGATTGGAAAGATATATCTCTATTATTCATAGTGAGTGCAAGTATGGGGGAGGGGGGACCATGAATAGGTGGCAGCCATAGCGAATTAACCCTTGGAAAGAAAATATGTGAACAATCGGATCAATATTAAACATGTCCTTTTTTTTTACATAAAAGCCCTCCAAACGATTGTTAATTTTTTTTTACAATCGGGTCCTTCATCAATTTTAATTTTCCTCCACTTAATTCTACCCCTCCATCTCAACTCCATGCAATCTTAGCCGTTCCCCTCTCTCTAGATGAATCGCACTCACCCTAGCATCAACTTTATCTCAGCCCCTTATTTTTTATCAATCTCCCAAAAACAAATTATGATAGTTCATTGTACCCACCACAAAACCTTATGTTGTATTATAGATGGACCGGCCAAGTGGTTAGATGACAAAGAACTAGAGCATGGGCTCAAAAAGGTCCGGAGATCGAAACGGGTTAGGCAGCAAAACTACTATTTTTATTAACTTTCATAATCTTGTGGATATGACATCTACTGTTTTTCTATCTTTTTTTTTTTTTTTGAATTGTCATAGCGGTCACTACATCTATTACTGTGCCGACACAAGATTGACCAAGGATCGAAACTCACCATTTTTAATAACCCCACATATAGGAAAGCTCGCCAATAAGACAAGAGAGAGTCCCACCACCTAGATAGCACTTGTTCAAACCCTTGAACAAAGCCACACAGGTTGCACGTTGTGCCAATTGAGCTATCAGTTGGATACTAACGGTCGGTGTCTGTGTCATAAAGCATGATTTTGATCATAAATAACTTTGGAAAGTAATTCCACATCTTGTACATTCAATGTATAAAGAATCATGTTCTGGAAGAATCTTACATTTTACAATAGAAATGCATAAATATCTCTGCACTGCTTGTTGGTAGGGAGGGAGGGAGAAAGAAAAACATAGGTATAAGATGAGACATCAAAGCTCTCTCTCTCTCTCTCTCTCTCTCTCTCTCTCTCTCTCTCTCTCTCTCTCTCTATATATATATATATATATATATATATATATATATATATATATATATAGGAGTCAATCAGCTGAATTACCATAATACAGTACAATCGAGCACCATCATTTTTTTTTACATCGGTGTCCCGAAATCTTTCGGGCAATGGACCCACGTCAGGCTCGGATGAATCCCTCCAGGAATGCGCCCACTTGAAAGACCCTATGCAATCGTAGGAAACTCGATGCGGGGAGGAATTGAACCCACGACCTCCTCACCGAAGCATCAGTTGCTTACCAACTCCCCTGTCCCCCCGGTGGGCACTCTCGTTTCATTCTTCCCTTGGTGGAAGACCTGCAATCTCTCCGAGCGGCTTCCAAACAAACTTTCTCCTGCATATCCCCCAATAACCCCAATAACGCACCCATATTCGTCAAAGATATAACGAAAAAGGGAGCAAGAAGAACCAATTTTTACGTGATTTCATCGATCAATTAGAAGAAAAAGAAGCTTTATTACCAGTTACCGCATTCAGCAAGGACCCTGACTTTCGGGCGAAGCGAGGGAAGCAAGGCAAGGAACTGCAACTCCGCCTTCGACAAAACCTAGAGAATAAACGAAAAAAGAAAAAAAATATTGAAGAATCAAGAATCAAGAAAAGCAAAAGTTTTACGAAACTATTGGTGTTAACTTGTTAGGCGCGAAGGAAACTAAACCTTCGCTTCGATTATCCATACGATGAGGCCTTTGGCGTCTGGATGCAGCATGGAGAGCCTGTAATCCACCTCGGGCGGGAAATACCATCTGGCAATCGGTTGTTTTCCAAGGTGGGGCTGCATTTTGGTGTGCAGATGAATGGTGAGAAACGAAAATCTTCTAGCCATTAAGTAGAAATGAATGAAGAAATTCAACAAACCAAAACAAGGATTTGGAAAATTGGCCTTGCACATAACTATTCGTCATAAGATAAGAAAAGGTAACCATATCAGAGTTTTTTGATCAAGAATATCTTGATATAAGAAAAACTCAAGTGATGTGTAAAATTTCATAGCGACGCTCGGCTCATCAACAAATAATAACCCATTCATCACCCTTAGTATGCTGATACTCTCAGCGACACTTGGGGGTCATTTGGTTGCTGTGCAAATGATGCGCATACATCTATTTGCACATGTGACATGTGCAATTAAAGTTTTATGTATTTAGGTGAAACTTTATTTGCACAGTTTTATATGCAAAAGTTGTACAAATTTAACAAGTGTGCATCTATTTACACACATCACACCCTACTAACCAAACAACCCTAAATTGCCAGTACATGTGCTTTCAAAATCACATGCTGAAAACACAGCAACCAAACAAGCCCTTGGTCTATCTCTAGATCTCAGGCAACGATAGACCATTTGTTTCCGGTTTGCGCTATCGGTTCGAAGCAAAAGATGTTCATGGGATGAAAATTACCTGTCATGTTGACCTGCATTTTTTCGACTATGGATTCGACCATGCAAGGATTGATAGAGGCAACTTTCTGTATGGATGCGATCTGACTATTTGAGGGTCCCCATGTGCTGCTAAAACAAGGCGGTCTATAGTAAGAAAAAAAAAATCCCCCTTGTAATTTTTGGGCAAACTCCGTGGATTTTACGATCTACTTTAGGGAGGAGGAAGATGGGAGAATTCTTTAGCTCCTCGGAAAGGACTAACTTTTGGTGAGAACTCTGCGGATTTTATGATCTATTTTCGGAGGAAGATGGGAGGTTTCTCAATGGGCGGGCATTGGGATTGTTATTCGGAACACCCATGGTAACATTTTGTGTATGGGTACCATTACGCTGTTTTACTTTTGAAGTGGGGCTATCGACACACCAAGTATTCATTTTCAAACACCAAATACTTTCACACACCACCCAGTTTTAAAAATTTTATATATTTGCTCATTGCACACCAATTTTTAAAAAATCATATATTACCCTTCTTCCCCAAATTACTCCACACACACACACACAAACCCTAACACGCTACCTCCATTATCAACTGCTCTGACGAGCTCGTCTCCTCTCCGCCCCCCCCCCCCCCCCCCCCCCCCCCCTTCCCCGAGCTCATCCCCAACCCGAGCTTCCCCGCCCCTCCCCGATCTCACCCACCCCTCCCCAAGCTCACCCCCTCCCTGAGCTCACCCGAGCTTCCCCGCCCCTCCCCGAGCTCACCCCCTCCCTGAGCTTCCCTACCCATATGACGAGCTCCTCTCTTCGTCGTCATTTACCGGCATCCAAACCTTACGTTTGACCGACCAGAGCCGAACATTATACAGTACATTCGATCGATCAGAGCCGAATATTATACAGTGTGTTCGGCCACCCAACATGGTACAATATGTTCGGCCGTGGTCGGCCGAACGTACAATACAATGTTCGGCTCTAGTCAGCCGAACATAGTGTACCTTGTTCGGCCCTGGTCGGCCGAACGTGTCTCGAACATAATAATAATAAAAAAACTGATCGTTTTGGTTATTTTACTTGGGGGTAATTTTATAATAAAAAAAATTTTCAAATGGTGTTTGGAGAGCAAATATTGGTGTGCCAATAGCTCCGCTCTTACTTTTGGTGCTTGTGGCAGAAGGATGGGGACTTCGGGCAGGTCTGCTGTGTCTGCAGAACGCACACAAACGGTTCCCTACGGCAGCTCTATGGATGGAAGGAGACTCTCTTTCCACAATTCAACTTATGCATTCTGATGAAGATCTTGACCCGATATTGGAAGACTGTCGTGCTCTGATTCAGCGTGTCTGACTCGGCACCGCATCTCTGACATCGTTCGGGAAGCCAACACGGTTGCGGATTGTTTGGACACTAGAGGAAGATAGTCCAAACACTCTCAAGTTTGGATCAACGACTTTCCTTGGCCGACACTGGAGTTAGCTGGGCGAGACATGAGCATTGCTGGTTTTTTGTGCCATCGTAGATCCTCAGTGTAAGGCTTTGGCCTTTGTAGTGTATTTTTCCCACCAAAAAAAAAGAGAAAAAAAAAGGAAGGACTAAAACTCAAACAAAGCTACCAAACTGCCTCGATCTCCCTCGGAGATCACATCACGGACTGCATACTGGTGCATCGATGAAAAATTGAATAGCAAAGGGGGTAAAATGCAAAAGTTTGGGGAGAGAGCGGGAGGGTGACGTTACGGACGGGGCAGACGGGGTGGATCTTGGTGAGGGTGGCCTCCGGGTCGCCGAGGCCGCGGGCGGTGAGGTCGAGGAACCGGTAGCCCTGGTAGCGGAGGCGGGTGAAGTAGCGGCCCTCGTACCCGCCCTCGTGCGGCGAGTACACCGCCAGGGCCTTGTGCTTCTCCACATCCTCCAGCCACCGCCCCAGGTCCGGCCGTATCAGGTCCCCACCGATCAGGTCCGTCAACCCGCACCTCACCCTCCCCCCGGCAGCCCCCACCGACGAGAACCTACTCCGCCGCCTCCAACTGCGGAAAGAAGACGACGGCAGTGGTGGAGCCGGGCGGAGCGAGGAGGCGGTGTACGACATCCCGAGTGTGGAGAGGAGAGTCTCCCGAGGTACGGGGGCCAATTTGCTTTGGTCGGCGAAGGGAAGGGTGTGGACCTTGTGGTGGGGAAGGGGATAAGCAGGGGCCCACTAGATGTTCGATGAAACCCCTAGGCCGGGCATTTAAAACCAAGATGGGGCCTAGCAAATGAGAACCTAAGCTAGGGTGTAAAACGGGCCGGGTCGGGCCTAATATACCTCGGGGAGTCAGGCCTTGATATCCTAAGCCCGAAAAGGCCTGTCGGGCTGGATCGTGCCGGGCCTTGAGCCTAAGGTATGAGCCCGGGCCCAGCCCATGTCTTTGATGCACATCGAGCCCACCGACCCAATTCGAGCTCAGACTAATCTGTTAGGAATGCAGACTAAGAGCATCTCCAACCGGCTCCGTACGCGAGCTCTGAAGGCCCACGTGGCACTCCGAATAGAAATGGGCGCTCCAACCGGCTCCGAAGGATGCTCTGAAGGCCTACGTGGCATGCCACGTAGGCCACGTGCAGCGCGGACCTCCGAAGCCCTCCACTGCTCCACATACAACAGAGCTCTTTCGGAGCCTCTGAACGAATAAAAAATTCTGTCTTTTTTTAAAAAACCCTCCGGAACTTCATAGATTATTTTATATACTAGTGCATGCCCGTGCCTGTCGGCACTGCAGCGGGCCTCCTTCGGCGGCAACACACCTGTCAGTAATGCAGCGGGCTGCCTTCGGTGGCAAAACACCCCTCGGGCATCACCACCCCCACCCCCACCGTTGTATGCAACGGCATCATACATGACTGCCTTCGGCATGCCCGTGCCGATTGGCACGAAGCGGGAGCCTTCGGTGCGACGACAACACACTTGGCCGTCTGCACTGCAGCAAGCCGCCTTCGGCGGCAATACACCTGTCGGGCTGTCTTCGCTGGCAAGACACCCTTCGATTGGCGCCCCAAACCTACCGTTCTACCGTTCCCCCTATCTTTTATGACCAAACCGAAATGCATGTGTGAGCCAGCTACGACGACCAATTTAGCTTAAGATAGAATCCTAATTAGGGGTTTGGTTTGATAATTCCAGTCCTACCGTTCCCCCTATCTTTTATGATCAAACCGAAATGCATGTGTGAGCCAGCTACGACGACCAATTTAGCTTAAGATAGAATCCTTGGACCTTTTATATCTCCCATGACCAGGAGTACTATCTGATATGTTGGTTTGCATAACAGATTCTTCTGGGGAATCAGTATGCTCTATTGCAATTCCTTTCTTTGCCAGCCTGAAGCCAAAGATTAAAGGGTCTGGCAGTAATATCTCCATAATTGATGCTTGAAGAGATACGTGCGTTGGTGTTGTATAATCGCTGCAAAAAAAACCAAAACAGAAAATCAGGGATTAAAAACAATGATTTCTGCACAGACAAAGAGAACCAAGAGACAAAAAAAAAAAACAAGACACAAATATCAAATTTCTTCCAAGAAATCAAGAAAAAAAAATCAGCAAGAGAGAGATTGGAACAGGATTTCTGACGGGGCTTACGTACAATGTTTTCTGCAGGAGCAATGCTATTAAGCCCGAAGGTTTTCCCAATCACGCTCAACCTGATTGACGTGGCAGCGTGCAACTGGTGGTGTAAACAACTTTAAGGTCGCTACTGGTTTTCAGCCACCAGTTGCACGCTGCCACGTCAATCGGGCCGCCGAAATCAAAAAAACCTTCGGGCTGAGTTGCATTTCTCTTTCTGCAGACAAAAAAAACCAAGATAACAAAGATCTCACCTTGGTATTGAATAACCGCAGCAAAAAAACCAATAAAACCATTGATTAAAAACAAAATCAACCAAAAAAAAAAATCAGCAAGAGAGAGAGAGATGGGTATACATCCGGCCCTTCCTGTATGGATTAAGAAGACCTTCTCAAACAAAAACATTGCCATTGAAAAAATGAATTGGAGCTATTCCGAGAGTTTTAGATTACTTTGGTCGATTATATAAAGAGAAATTTTATCAAAGACCTGATACAAAATTGGAGCCATTCCAGAAATGCATGATTTCCAAAGAGGATGCGGCTTACCTGTGGCCGTGTCGGTGGTAATGGGTTTGTGTTCCGAGGGCAGCTCTTCTCTCCCTTCTTTAATTCGCAAGGGTTGCCGCAGTTGTAGGGACGAAATCGAAGAGCAAAATCGATTTGGGGATGAATGAGATCGGAAAAAAGATACGGAATCGATTTTCCCTTCCATGGTGAAATAGGGGAGCAAAATCATCTGAATTTAGGGGAGTAAAAAAGAAAGAAAATTCATATGAGATCGGCACAAATATACGGATCGATTTTTCAATGAAAGGGGAGCAAAATAACCTGAATTTTGAGGATTAAAAATGGAAAGTTTTGAATGTGATTTGGGGACGATTGAGATCAGCAAAGAACCTTTTCTTCCATGGAGCCGTGACCGCAATCTGTGGGAACGACGAAAAACGAATGGAACGACCTTTCCTTCAACGGTCTGGGCTCGAGATTTTGAGTGGTGACATGGGTGGAACTAGAGTGCCTATGATTCTATGAAACACGACCTTCACAAAGTCCACGCTCGATGTCGCAAACCCTTTGATTCCATCGACAACGGAAGCTACAGCATGAACGGCGTGCGATGAGGTGAGCGTGAAGTGGGGCTCGAGATTTTGAGGGGTGACGGGATATGAGGGGCTGATCTAAGGAAGAGGGGAGCGTGAAAAGCAGGCAGCGCGATGAGGGGGTGATCATCTCCCTCGGGACGGCGTCGCTCGGGATGGCGCGATGAGGGGGGGCCGATCTGGGGAAGAGGAGGGCGTGAAGGGAGGTGTGAAGGCCGCGCGATGACGGTGACGTGAAGGGTGGGGCGTGAAGAGCAGATAATGAGGTGGGCGATCATCTCGCACGGAAGAGGCGGGGCGCCTCGAGGGGGAGGGGGTGCGTTGAGGGGTCCGATCGGGGGAGACGGTGCGATGAGGGGCGGGAACAGCGGGTCGAGGGTGAGGGTTTCCCAATTTGGAGGGGTTGGGCTATTGGGTTTTCTTTTTTATTATTTAGGAGCAATAAAATTCTGTTTTAAAAATTGAGCTGGACTCTCTTTTTCTATTTTTTTTTGGTCTTGTCAGCATTGTCTAGTCAATGTTTTTTTGTCTAGTCAACATTTGGTGCCATTTTGTCTAGTCAGCATACAGACCGTCGTGCCATGTTATTTAGATATATATCAAAACATGTACTTTTTAACAGATTTGGTGTAACTTTGGAGACTTTGGATAACTTGTAAATATATAGGGTGTTTCATGCAAATGGCTCGGATATCCCGTTCGGAGGCCGTTGGAGCTGAACCTCTCAACAAGGACGTCTCCGATGATGTGGCAGCAAAATGCAGGCCCCGGCCCCACTTGCTTCGGAGGTGCTCCGAGCTTCAGAGTTCAGAGCAGGTTGGAGATGCTCTAATCTCTGAGGAAAGCACACCAACCCACTTAGAATTTTTTCGAACAGTATTCTATCATATCTCCTCACGCTGAGAGAAATCCGGACAGGATTTATTTCCCCTTGTCGTCACGTTGAGAGAAATCCGGACGGGATTTTTTTTCCCCTTTTCTCGTTGCCTCACGTGATATCAGATCCTATCCTTCCTATCCTATCGTACGGCTGAAAGTGTTGTCGGACAAAAAATTTCAGCTCCTTTCAAAATCTATAGGCCATCCAAATGTGTTGATCAAAATGACGATAAAAATTAACGACCGATAAAAATCGATCACATTTGGACGGCTTACAGATCTTGGATAGAGCTGAAATTTTTTGTGTGTGCTATCCAAGATGGGTGATCAATCATAAAAAAAAAAAATTCCAAAAATATCCCAGAAGGGGGTGGCCGCACATTACCCAGCCGCAATCTCTCTCTCTCTCTCTCTCTCTCTCTCTCTCTCTCTATATATATATATATATATATATATATATATATATATATATATATATATATAGGGGCATGCTATGCTGCGGCATGCGGTGCGTGCGGCATCGCACCGCAGTCGTGTGATGCACTGCTGCGTGCATCGCATGCACGCAGCGCGTGCATCACACGGCTGCGGTGCGATGTCGCACGCACCGCATGCCGCATTCTAGCACTTTCCTATATATATATATATATATATATATATATATATATATAAAGATCAACCAAACAACAGTTTTTAGAATAAGACAAAAATACCCCTTGGGTTACAAATCGTTAATTTTTGACTAATCTCAAATCAAAACCATCCGAATCTCTAGAACTTTGTGGAGCTCTCTCAAGAGTGCACAAGTCTAGTAAAGCCTTCACAATCGGTAGCCCCATAAAACAAAGGCAAAGTTCAAAATAAAAACAAGCATGAGGGGTAAAAGGAAAATTTGCTAATTATAAAACATTAGAAAAAATTCTCAAAATTACGGATTGTTATAGCTAATGGCAGTGTATCGACATGATCAACAAGTATGGGTGTAGAGTCACCGATGTGTGGTTGATCGAGGCACTAGTAGGCGCAGTTGCCTAGTCACCGATGGATGGTGGATCGAGGGGTTGACAAGCATGGGTTAGAGTTGCCAATGGGTGGTTGATCAACACACAGAGGGGCATGACTATAGAGGCATGACAAATATAGATACAAGCAGCGAGGCACGATCGTGGGCACAACTGTGGGAAGCAGGGTATAGATTATCGCTTTTAGGCTGTGGACTGGAGACCACTAGCGCGAAGACAAAGACCACTGATCTTAATGGTCGATGGGGTGTTTATATCATGAAGTGCTTGTCTCTTGATGGAAGAGTTGATTACGTCTTACTCTTGATAAAGCACCCTCTAAGATGGTTTAGAGAGGTGAATTTTATTCTATGATTTGAAAGATTATTACTGTATCAGGTCCCATGGACGAGTATGTCCAAAACCAAGATAAAAACTTGGGATGCTCTCCAAATGAATTGTTTGGTGTTTGTGGCTAACTAGATCTCCCATATTTTGTGCATGCATGGCATCAAAGAGCTATTCTTTTCAAACAAGAAACATGCTTGGTAGTTTGACCTAGATGAGTCATTATACATTTCTAACCTCTGGTGTTTCTTTAAGGTTATATAAATTATTAGTCTTCTATTCCATATATCCAATTTTGAGTTTTTTTTATTTATTTAAGAGAGAATTGGTGTTTGGTCCTTCAAATAGATAGTATTTAACAATAAGGACGAGCGAAAAGATGCTATAGCGTAGGTCATTTTATTTGAAAAATATCAATTTTACCTCAACATATAGCTGAACAAAGAAATCACATAAAAAAGTAACAATTCAATAAAAAGAGTAAAAAATTTTGAAATCACATTTCACTATAGCCGCTATAGTGATTTCACTGTGGCAGCTACAATAATTTCACTGTAACAAGTACAATGATTCATTGTAGCAGCTACAATTATTTCATTGTAGTTGCTATAGTTTTTTTTTTTGCATCCATCTTGCTCTTGTGATTTGACTGTAGCAATATTGCTACAATGATTTCACTGTAGCAAAGCGGAACAATCACATATTGTTACTATTCGCTACATTACTTTGCAGATTTTTGCTACAGTAAAATCATTGTAGCAATGAGTAAAGATTGTTACTCTTTGCTACAATGAAATCACTCTTTCTAGAGAATTGTTACCTAGCAATAGGCAGGAGTGTGCCGATTATGAGTTCGATATCGACGCCTTAAAGGTGAAAGTTAATTTAACTCAACTCATTGCCGCACAAAATATTGCAGATTTTGTTTTACAACTATTTATTGGTGTTTGAAGTTTTGTCAAATGGATATAGGTGTAAGTAGGTGATAATACTAACCACATATAACATACTAAGCCAAGAAAAAAATTCTCACATTAACCTACAATCTTTTTTTTGGTACATAGTGGGGCCATATCTAGACCCAACTACACAACCACATGAGAAAGGCCCACTTGGCCCACAGGAAGCCACTACACTATCGAGCGGGAGCACCACATTGAGCGGAGAACGGGTATGTATCCCGGGTAAATGCTCACTAGGACCGGTACCACTACCAACTTTCCAAAGCAATGGTTAATGTAGAATGACAAACAAAGAACAAGAAGATATTAAAAATAAAATCAAAGAAGATGTTGATTCCTAAAACATGTAGATTAATGTAAAGAAGAAGAAAAAGCACAAGTAAAATGAATTCAGGACAAAACTATGTAAAAGTCAAGGAAGAATCAAATAGAGGGATGCATCTCGTCAGATCTCTGACCCGATGATTCCAAAAGGAGGAAGAACTTCCAAAGAAAAGAAGATGAGAGTATCATCAAATCAATGCATACCGAAGGAAGATTTCCAATTGCTGAATTGAGGAAAACAACTTTAAATTGAATAAAGAAAAAAATGACTATATTACCTCAAAGATCTTTATGGATGAGAAGAAGATAGCTTTTGAGATGGAAATCACTCCCACGAATGAGAGAGAGAGAGAGAAGAGAGAGAGAGAGAGAGAGAGAGAGAGAGAGAGAGAGAGAGAGAAGATTGGCTACAAAGAGGGGTAAAAGGAGGGGTTTTTAAGAGAGAGGCGTTATAATAAAAACGTTTTTTAATCACCCCTTATTGATTGCATGTCTTCACTTATGGAGATAATGACGGAGCTATCCTGATGCATTGCATCCCACTAGGAGTTCAAAGTTAGGCTCGTGCTCCATCCATCAGATAGAAATAAATATGATTTAGAATTATCCCAGGTTGACATAAAATGCGATTCATAATTTCAAAGGGTAGAGATAGGGAAAGAGAACGCAAGTTTGAATGGGCCGTTCTAAACAGAACCATGATAGATTTTTAGTAGGATTTGAATTGATGAATGACTTTCAGTCTTTATAGTAGGTTTTCAATAGAATCTATATCTAATAGTATAATACTAAAATGGAACCCTATCTCCCCCGTTGTGACACTTGGACATTTTTGAAGAGCCAGGATCCTTCTTCCATGTGTGAACACGGCTTACATTTAAATCCTATTAAAAACCTACCATAAAGATGATAAATACTATTCAATGGTATTTAATAGTCATTTGATGTCAATATCTCTCTCTCTCTCTAACAAGTGAATCACACTCACTTCGCGTATCACACTTCTTTGAGCAGTTCCGATATCATCTGTACCAAATGGCATGCATAAAGCTTATCCGGGCATTGTCCGAGTTTCTTACTAGTATTTATACTAAAATGGAAGCCTCTCTTCCATGTTGTGACACGTGGACGTCTTTTATAGAGCTAGAATTCTTCTTCCGTGTGTGAACGCGGCTCTCTTTTAAATCCATTTAAAAACCTACCATAAAGATGATAAATTTTTATTCAATGGCGTTTAAAGGTCATTTGATGTTAATCTCTCTCTCTCTCTCTCTCTCTCTCTCTCTCTCTAGCAAGTGAATCACACTCATTTCAGATTTCACACTTCTTCGAACAGTTGTGATGTCATCTTTGCCAAATGGCGTGCATCAAGCACATTCGGGCATTGCCCGGGTTTCTTACTAATCTATATATCTATACTAAAATGGAAGCCTCTCTCCTGTGTTGTTACACGTGGACGTCTTTTAAAGAGCTAGAATTCTTCTTCCGTGTGTGAACGCGGCTCTCTTTTAAATCAATTTAAAAACCTACCATAAAGATGATAAGTTTTCATTCATTGACATTTAATGGTCATTTGGTGTTAATCTCTCTCTCTCAAGTGAATCACACTCACTTCAGATTTCACACTTCTTCCAACAGTTGCAATATCGTCTTTGCCAAATGGCGTGCATCAAGCACATCCGGGCATTGCCCGGGTTTCTTACTAGTCTATATCTATACTAAAATGGAAGCCTCTCTCCTGTGTTGTGACATGTGGACGTCTTTTAAAGAGATAGAATTCTTCTCCTGTGTGTGAATGTGGCTCTCTTTTAAATCCAATTAAAAACCTACCATAATGATGATATATTTTCATTCAATAACATTTAATGGTCATTTGATGTTAATCTCTCTCTTTCTCCCCCTCTCTCTCTAACAAGTGAATCACACTCACTTCAGATTTCAGACCTCTTCGAACAGTTGTGATGTTGTCTTTGCCAAATGGCGTGTATCCAGCACATTCAGGCATTGCCTGGGTTCCTTACTAGTATCTATACTAAAATGGAAGCCTCTCTGCCATGTTGTGACACGTGGACGTCTTTTAAAGAGCTAAAATTCTTCTTCCATGTGTGAACGCGACTCTCTTTTAAATTCATTTAAAAACCTATTATAAAGATGATAAATTTTCATTCAATGGCATTTAATGGTCATTTGATGTTAATATCTCTTTCTCTCTCTAACAAGTGAATCACACGCACTTCAGATTTTACACTTCTTCGAACAATTGTGATATCGTCTTTCCAAATAGCGTGCATCAAGCACATTCCGGCATTGCCCGGGTTTCTTACTAGTATCTATACTAAAATGGAAGTCTCTCTCCCATGTTGTGACATGTGGACGTCGTTTAAAGAGCTAGATTTTTTTTGTGTGTGAACACATCTCTTTTTAAAACCATTTAAAAACCTACCATAAAGATGATAAATTTTCATTCAGTGGCATTTAATGGTCATTTGATGTTAATCTCTCTCTCTCTCTCTCTCTCTCTCTCTAACAAGTGAATCACACTCATTTCATATTTCACACTTCTTCGAACAATTGCGATGTCGTCTTTGTCAAATGGCATGCATCAAGCACATTCGGGCATTGCCCGGGTTTCTTACTAGTATTATGAAAGATGGCTGCTCTCACACCGGAAAAAAGGATTCTTGTTTTAATAAGAGGTCCACGTGTCAAAACACGGGACAATGGGATTCGTTTTAGTATAGTTATATTAGATTTCTAATATTTATGTGGTGGCAACTAAACATTGTTGTGCCATGATAATCCAACCCAAAAAGGTAAACGTAACATCCATTAGTTTGAGCACTACCTCAAGGTTGGTGGAGCTTGAAATTCAAAAGAGTGGCGAGAGCCGCCTATTACCATTCGACTCCCACTACTACATTCAAGTTCATAAACTTCAAAATAATAGTACAAATAATGATATCCACGATACTCAATACATGGGACCCACAATGAGTACGATAGACCTCAAGCTGATAGCTCGATTGGCAAGACAAGTGGCGAGCTTTCCAGCCCATGGGGTTATTAAAACTTAGGGTAATTTTCTCGTTCTTGGGCGAGTTTTGATCCTTGGCCTATCTTGTACACTAAGAGGATTCCAACAGCCTTCGATTTTCCCGTCCTTAATCATTTGTGAAGCCACGCATCCGAAACCCACTCCAACAACCACCGATCTCGATCATCAAATTTGACGAGCGATCGCTCACTTCCATGTAGGCCGCCCCACCCAGCTGGCACCGATTGGGTTGCTTTTATATGATTTTTTTAAAAAATAGCATTTAAAAAATAAATAGCTTTCATAATAACCATTTGTCATAAATAATTTCATAAGTGACCAAACTGACAGCCACTTGGTGAGGCGATGCCGTAGCCCCGCCACATTGGCTGTCCCTTTTTTTTTTTCTGAGTGACCGCAGAAGTCGGTATGCAACTTACCAACTTTAAATAAGCAAAAGTCTGAAGTATATACAAAATCCAAGGTTTTTTTTTTTTTTTGAAGAGTAAAAAGCTAATATATACATAGACAAAACTGTTACAACCACGACTTACTCAGAAAGAGCAAGTAGAGACCAATGGCTTCATATCCCTACAATAGGCAGACCAACAAGGTAGCCATCATAGGATCCCAGCCCCAACCCATATCTAAAACCAAGAAAGCAAAATAAAAACCACACTCACAAGTCCCATATCTCTTCCCAATAGGACTACATCCCCCCACTTTCTCGTACTCGAGGATCTAGGAGGGCATGGGCCTTCCAACTCACCGTTGATTGTAAACAAAGGGAGGTTGGTCCATACAAAACCATAGAGTCTTGAAGTCGGTATTTGGAATACCGACTTTTGCGATCACCCAAAAAAAAAAAGAGTCGATGTGGCGGGATGCTTTGTGGCGCCGCCTCGCCACGTGGCTATCAGTTTGACTATTTCTTAAATTATTTGTGATAGATGGCTATTATGATAGTTATTTATTTTTTAAATACTATTTTTTAAAAAATCATTTTTATATTATAAAAACTAATAAAAAAATTTTAAAAATAAAAAATAGAAAAAATTGGGATTTAGGGAGTGCTTTGAGAGCATCTCCAACGGGCTCCTCACATCTAGAGTCCTTAGCTACAATAGCCAAATTTGGAGAAATGACCTCCAACCGGCTTCCAGCATTTCCTCATTTTGACTTCCATGCTATTCCTCTCGCCAGAGGTGGCGAGACGATTCTCTCGCTATCCGTTCACTGTCACTGGTCCCCACTGCTTGTGCAAATAATTCTGGTCCCCACTGTACGACATGCCAAGCATCTCACGAGCTCCACACAAAGCATCCATTATCAAACAAGCAAACCATTATCACACATATGTCATTCCAGCATGGTTTGTGTATGATGTTATTTCACATCATCGACGTCATAGCCAATCCCCGACCTCCCTGCTCACGATTTGAGGAGCCCCGTCGAAGTGTTATTTGATCCTCACTCCCTACCTTGCCTAAGTGGCAGCTAAGAGCCCCTAGAATATGAGAAAAACTTCGGTATAATCGTGATACACATCATTGTTTGTAACAAATAAATCACAAATGCCCAAACACCCTATGTACTGCATCATAGCCACATGATGGCAGCCACCACCATCTGTGCATCGCACTCAGCTCCAATTGCACCTCTCTTGTCAAGGATCCTATGAGGTGTAGTTCGGGCTGAGTGCGATGCACCTATCATGGTGGCTGTCATCGTGTGGCTATGATGCAATGCATATGGATGTACGGGCCTTTGTAATTGACACGTTACAGGAGCTGATGTGTATCATGATTACACCAAAGTTTTTTTTTCTAAAATAGGGAAGGTACGTAGGAGCCCATTGGAGATGCTCTCAAGGAGGTTTTTTTTTTTTTTTGTAAGGAGTACCATTACAATCTAGCTATGAAATGCGTGAGAAAAAACACGGACTATTATCCCAGTTGTTGATCTCTATTAGCTGGGTAGGATAGTCCCCGCGAAGTCGCACAGGATCACAATTGTCTTGGGTCATGGTTGCAAGCAAGTCTGCCGCACAATTGCCTTCCCAATAGATGTGGGACACCTACAATGGTATGGGCCGCAATCCTCCTCATAATGTCGTTAATGAGGTTGTGGTCACCAATTCCACATGTGACCCAACTAATGACCATAAAAGAGTCGCATTCGATCCAAAGGTGGGAAGTAGCAAACTCGTGGATGGCATGGATCCCTTCCCTTAGCCCCCTCACTTCCTCGTCAATAACTGAGTCCGAGCATATAGGGATGGCACCGGCTTCAAGGATGGACCCCAAAAGATTGCGGATGATATAGCCCGATCCAGCGATCCCTTTCTCTTTGTTGACTCCGCCATCAAAATTGATCTTCAGCCGGTCATAAGCTGGAGGGGTCCATTTGACTCGGGTGATCGTCTACTCCTTGGCCCCCACCTGCAAGTCAGGGAGCCACACATTACCCACTAGTAATTCATGTAATTTGGATAGACATATTTTTCAGAGAGATGTGAGGTTTAGGGCTTCTTCCCTTAAAGATTTCCATGCTTTTATCTTTCCAAACAGACCAAAGGGCAGCCACTAAGATACTCCTAGTGGGGGAAAAGGAAGTATGTTGGCTCTTGAAGTGATCCCAAGAAATGCACCAATCTCTTAGGGATCTGATGGTTCCCAAATGTATGCCTTGGGACGATAATGCTTTCCAGAATGGTTCGACCTTTGGGCATGTGAATAACGCATGATTCAAATTCTCCTCTACCGTGGCGCATCTGGAACATAGTGGTATTAGGTCCATTCCTCTGTGATTGAGCAATGATTTGGTGGGAAAACTCCCAAGAATAGCCTTCCAAATAAAGGTCAGCGCCTGAGGTTGGGTATGACACTTCCACAAGGACTTCCACGAGTGAAAATCAGGCTCAGTATTCAATTCATCATTGCTCAACAGCTCTGCATTAGCATTTTTTCCTTTATAAGCAAGTGTAAGGGCCTCCTTAGAGGAGAAAGTAGATGAGTTGTTAGAACCCCACAAGCATTTGGTCATCATGTCAGCCATCAAAAATGGAGTCTGGGTAACTCTTACCCAGGCAACATTTGCGCTCCCAAATAGTTGACGGATGAGATTTACATTCCGTTGGTCCCTATTGTCCAACAAGTCCCCGACATAGCGGATCTGCGCACAGGAGACCGGATCTAGGGGCATTGGGGTTTTAATCAGAGGAGCCGGAATAAACCACGACATTCTTATCGTATCAATGTCAGAATTGGAATAAACTCCAAATTTGAGTTGCTTACAAACAATTGGAACACCATTGCAAATGGCTTTCCAAACTCTAGAACAGTTCCTAGCTTTAGGTCACTCCAATGGGTTACATCCCACCATATACTTGGGCCTCACAAAAGACCACCATAAGCCATCGTCCCCCGAGATAAGTTCATATGCATTATTCCCCATCAAAGCTTGAGGTAAGGGACCAAAGTTTCTAATACCAAGCCCACCAGTTGCTAAAGGGTGACACACCATATTCCATCCCACCAGATGGATCCCACGCCAGTCGAGTTGCTTTTCCATAGGAAAGATCGCATGACCTTCTCGACTGCGTTGGTGATCCTTTGAGAAACCCAAGAGCAAAAATAGGTTCCTCTCCCATGCAAATCCTACGTGGCATTGGGAGCTCTTGATGCTCGTTAGCGGGCGATGTACTGGGCACGGTGGGGATGGCGGATTGTGTACGGTACGTTCAAATCTCTCCGCTGCTGTACGGAAAGGTGACGAAGAATCTGGGCTTCCTCGCAACCTCTCGGCTTCCTCGCAACCTCTCCCTTCTTTCTCGCGAGCTCTCTTTATCTTTCTCCGAGCTCGAATCTCTCGAGAGTTCCCACAGATCTTAGGTATTTTCTTTAGTGCTCTTGACAAAATTGCTGGATTTAGATATTTTCGTCCGTTTTCCGAATGTTTTATGAGATTTTTTTTTTTTTGTGCGACAATAATACATTGTGAGATCTTCGATCTTTGCTCTAGATAAAATCTCTAAATTTATTGGAGATGTTCTGTTACTGAATTGAGGTGTGATCCTGCTGTTGGACGGAAAGTGATCCAATTTTGTTATTGTCTTTGCTCAAGGTTTTAAATGTTGATTTCCATGTCGGTTTCGGTTAGTCAATAAAAGGAAATTTTTCGGATTTCGGTTGAATGTCGGCGGAGATTTTGTATTTTTTAAGGGAACACTTCGATGGAAATTCATTGGATTGGGTCAAATTTTGATCAATTCCATGTTAAATATGGGTAACATGTTGTCTGTTATGAAAAATAATTTCGGAATTGAGGAAAAAATGTAATTTCTAACGATAAAGATGAGTTTTTTTACTAAAAAGATGAACATTTTCAGCGAAATTTTCTGAAAAAAAGACAATGTCGGATTTAGGTCAAGTGTTGGTCATTTCGGCGGACATTTCGTTTTGTCGGACAGGAATTTGGTACTATTAACAAAAAAGACATTTCGTTGATTTCGTAGGAAATTTGTTGACATCTGATTCCATTCTCCTGCGGGGATTTATATGATTTTTTAGGTTGTAAGAGCTCTTTTAATTTGTAATTACGGCTTATTATGTTCTGATTCTCCTGCCTTCTGGTTCCTTGCAGGAAGTTAAATCGATAATTTCAAGACTGCGGCTTGTGGGATGTGTAGAGATTTTGATTGGGCCTTGGGCTCTAGAGAGAGATAAGAAGGAAATGTCTCTGTTGTCGGTAATCATGGAGTGTCAGGGCGGCAGGGGAGCGTCGATCCTTGACACTATGAAGTTCGCCGTTCTACCCATTGCAAAGGTGTTCACGATGTGCTTCTTGGGGTTTCTTATGGCCTCCAAGCATGTGAATATCCTCCCAGCAAGTGGCCGGAAACTTCTTAATGGGGTAAGCAAAAAGCCATCTTTTTTCTTTTAATATTTTCCCAATGAAGAACATTGAGGGAGGAGAGAGTGATCTACTTATAAATGTTTAGTAGTAGAGTGGATTTGCGTGCGAATAGGGTTGACCTTTTAGCAGTTCTGTATTATTCTTTCCCTATAAGAACTCACCTACTTCGATTGCTGTAGTAGAAAGAGCATTTGAAATATGATTTGTAAAGGGGAGACATGTTTCAGGAGGCTAGTTTGTTTCTTCGTTCATATTGGAAAATGGAGTAATCACTGAATTTATATTCTAAGTGCAAAGGAAGTTTGTAGAGAATGAGTGAAAGATGATGAGAATATTTTTTTTGGTTTTCTTTCTGCTTTGCTTAATTGGTGGAATGAGATAAGTTTGTATAGAAAGAGCTTTCAAGTGCATTCTTTCTTTCTTGATGGTTTTATTAACAACAAAATGGAAAGTTTATATTGTTGTGAAATTTGATGACTTCCAAATTTGGTTAAATGAATATAAAGCGATCCATTAATATTTAGTTTTCCTCTTGTTTGGATGAAAAGTGTCCATTCTATCCCTTTTGTTTAGTCCCACATTGCTAAATCAAAGGACCTTGCACTTCCTTCGTGAGGGAGAAGAACTTGGGATGGGCACAAGGGCACTCACATGGGGCATCCATGACTGATTAGGCCAGCCTCTTTTTCCTTATATACATGCCCAAACTAGCCCTTCTCTGAGGCTGAGCACTTGGAATTCATGTAGTTTTCCTTCTTCATTGCTTCCTGTTTTTCTCTTTCAAAAATTTTCACAAAGAGTTGGTTTGAAAGCCGTGATCAACGAGTGCTCGCAGAGAGTAGCCTAAGAGATTCACCGTATCTTGAAAGCAAGACATCCAAGAAACCCATGCATTAGCATCTATTGTTTTAAAGTCAGTGTCTTTACATGCACCTTGAACCTACATTAGTTATCTTGGAGTTCTATGTAATCATCGGTGACCTATATTTGTGCATATTTTTCCAACAATTTAAGAGAAATTGACTTCACTTATTTTGCATAGGATTGAAAATTTGTCACCATGCCAAAAGTAAATATGGGAAGCCCGATATGTTTGAAGATTGGTTTTCAAGCGTTGGAAGCAAAGAATATCATATTGGCTGACCACCTTGAAACTGGCCTATGTTGTAACACAGGACCTTCCTGCTTGGATCCAGAGGAGTATGAGCCCATATTTTATGCTACGATAGATAAAATCCAAGTGCATTTCAAATTGTCATGGACAAATCTTAAGGACCTCGCTCAATGACCTATACAAATATTTACAACAAAGCAAAGCTCCTCCAAAGAACTTTGGACCAGGCTAGAGAAGAAATATATAAAAGAGGATGCCAACTTCGAGAAATATCGTGTAGGTAACTACATTGACTTATACATGGTAGAAGACAAGTCGCTTACTCAAGCACGCGACTCTTTAAATTTGTCATCAATATTGGCATACCCTTCAATGGGAAAATTCAAGTTCGGATTACCTAGTTCCTGGAGGATTTTCAAGTCTTTCTCAAACCTAAAATAGAAGCTTCGACTCTGGATGATCCGATGTCTGCTATCCAAACAGAAGAAAACCATAGAGAGAAACTGAAGCAATCCAATCATCTAGAACCAAGGGCTAGAGCTAATTTAGTGGAAACACAAAGCCTAATCCTGGATCCCACAAGCAAAAAACTGAAACCCAGTATATTCAAGACTCAGCCAAAGACCCTTTAGGTCTAGAAGAATAAAGGAGCATACTATGACGGTGGCAAATTTGGATATCTGGCCAAATTCTGCTGCCACAGGAAGGACAAAGGGAAGTGTAATCACCCCCTACAATTGCTCCTCCACTGCAAACGAACATTCTGTTTGCCACGACCGCAACTGCTGGAACTGAGGACATGTTAGAAATCTCTAAACTTAAAGCAAACAAGACTACCTACTGATTGATGGGTAAATACTGGAGCAAACTTGTGGGCTAACTACTCGTCTTGTCCAAATGGTTTGAATTATTTTGAATATTTATTTTATTCCAGTTTTATTTGGGTGGTTGGGTCGAGGGGTGCTTCCAGCCACAAGTTGGCTGGGTGAAATGTGTCAATAGGGGTGTCTGGTTATCTTTATATGCCCATTACTTCTCCGTGTTCAAAAACATAGAGCTCTTCCTGTTTACAGAATGAAGAGAACTCAGAACTCCTTTGGTTTTTTCTTCTTCATTGCTTCCTATTTTCCTCTTCCAAAATCTTTGCCAGGTATGGAACTAATACAAAGGGTTGGATTAAAGACCGTGGTCGACAAGTGACCGTGAAGATTGACCTAAGAGGCTTGCTTTATCCTGGAAGCAAGTAAGCTGGGAGGCCTATGCTCCAATGGCAACAACTGCTTTAAAGTTAGCGTCTTAGACACACTTTGGACCTATGTCAATTATCTTGGAGTTCTACTGCAACTATTGGTGAACGATACACAAATTCTTAACCTATATCTGTGCATATTTTCCAACCAAATATAAAGATCAATTAGCACAATCTGTTAAGTGAGGGAAGACCACCAAACAAGAATTCATGCTGCATGGGAAAATGGCCCCTTCTAGTGCCTAAAATGCACCATATGTGAACGTTGAGCTGATGGCAACAAAGTAAAAATGGGATGTAATACTTGGAGTGGATCCTAATAACATTTAAGGTACATCTCAGCCAGAGGGGGTTATCTAATTTGTAGGCCATTCTAACAATCCAGGGTTGCAAGCTATCTAGTGCCCTTTAAGAAGATGACAAATTGATGCATTATTTAAAAGTATCTGTATCAATGAACTCATATCTTGGAAGTTGATGTGTGATTATATATATGTTTTCTTCCATGTTTTAAGACACTTCTGATTTCCTTGTCACCTATTTCCAAAAAAGTTGTCGCCTACAAGGGAAATTTGCCATCTTTACAAATGCATTTATAAAAATATTTTGGTGTCAATGTTTTAGTCATGATACTGATTCCCTTTACGGGTTATTAAATGCATGTGTTATAAAAACTAAACTAAAAACAAGAATGAACATAGAGGGCTAACGTAACAGGAAGAATTTGGTAAAATCAAGCGTATGCATGATATTGTCATTCCATACATTCTAAGTAGTCTGAGTGTTGTTATATTGCTTTTGGCTTATTTCTCCAATTCCCCATCAAGACCATTAACAACTTGTTTCTAATCTTGCAGCTGGTCTTTTCTCTTCTCCTTCCTTGTCTAATATTTTCTCAACTTGGACAAGCGATCACTTTAGAAAATTTGCTAGAGTGGTAAGAATGCATCTTGGCCTTTTTCTTGTATGCTATGTTCTATTATGTTGTTTCGTAACTTCTTTTTGACTTTGTTGGTAGCATATGAGTAATAATTTGGCTTTGATAAATTGCAAGTTATTGTTTAAATATTTTAATCAGATTTTTCTAGGGTATCTTTAGTCAAATTTTTGATACCTCTGTAGTAGTAGATCTAGAATAAAATTTTGCTCTTTGCAGAATTGAGTGCCTTGCCTAAGTCATAATCACGGTCAAGGCTTAAAATTTCATTATCAATGATGGTTTCAACCAGCTGAAAACCAAAACTATCCGATCAAAATGGATTTATTTTGATTTACTTATTGAATATTTTTTTTAATAAATTTATTAAAAATATAATGACATGTTTTGAGGAGCAACAAGAAATCATATTCACATTTCATAACAAAAAAGGAAAAGCATCGCATTACCGTTTTGTAAGATTGTACGAGAATATTTTTTCAGAAGACTACAAGAGAAAAAAAAGGAAAATTAACACCACAGTTTCACGGCGGCACATGACATTTGTCACTCGTCCTTTTCGTCATAGTTCTCATCAAGGCCATAATTCATAAACTAATTCCTAATTGCTAGGCTTCATTCTAATGCTAACGATACCAATTGTGACAGCCACGACATAGCCACATGCTTCATTTCAGAGAAAACTGGATGCTTTAAACTATCCATCTGTCCCTTGTATCTGGTCCTACGAGTTTATACACTTAAAAATAAAATCATTATCAATAAATTATTACATGACTATGTTTGAGTAGAAACTAAGAGGTTTAGCTTGACTACTATAACTTGATATTAATTCACTGGACACAAGATACCAAAATTGAAATAATCACAATCCATATCACGACTTCAATGTTGATGTACATATCACAACCATAACCACCAAATCTTGTCCTACTTATTTTGGGGTTGGCTTTATGAATCTTTTTTCACCTCCCATTTGTATTGAGGGCTATTTTTATTGTCAATGTAAACTTTTTCATCATTTTTCTAACAACTTCTGTCAATGTTATTTTAGGTCTTCCCCTCCTCTTTATTGACCTCTCCGTATTAATCTGAGGCCTCTCATCATTAGGATTGTCTCTGCTTTCCGTGTACAACCCATATCATCTCAAATTGTTCTCATTCACTTTGTCTTCAATTGATGCAAGTGCATTGTTTTAAAACACAGTAAAACTCGTTCGAATCGACTTTAATTGAACAAATTTTGAGCTGATCGAGTTATTCGGCCGGGTCAGACCAAGTTGGGATAAAATTTGATCGAGTGGACCAGTTTACTCAACTCGACTGACTTTCGAGTCGAGTTCGAATTCCAATTTTTGAACACCAAATGAAAGTCCTACACATCCTCTAATGTACTTATTTGACCATATCCCTCTAGGTTTTCCCGCCTCAAAATCCTTATCTTTGTCAAGCTCATCTTGTGTGCTTGAACCCTTTTTATGACATAACATTCTAAATCATACATCACTGCATTCCGTATTTCAGTCTGTTAAAGTTACCTTATATCACCCCCAATCCTTTCTCTACTCTCTAGTTCATCCACCCAACTTTGATTATATTGGAAATGTTCTCATCTCTCTCCATCACCTAAACACATAGATTTATACTCATCAAACAATGCTTCAGATATCAATTATAAAATAAAATGACAAGTTGGCAACATCCATTTTGGTTGTGTGATTGGTAACTGCTAAAAAGCGCTTGGTGAGGATAAGAAGCTCTACTCGTTGAGAACCGGATCCAATCTTTTCCCACGTCCATTTCTCTTATGTCGAGGCTTCTAAATTGGAATTCAAAGTGAGCCTCTGTGCATTTGGCTTCCAATTAGCATGTTGATGCTCTGGAGTCTGGAGGCAATATTGGCTTATGACTTCTGTTGCATTTAGAAGGCTAGATTAAAAGTAATCAATGTCAACTTCTCCTCCTCTGTATCTCAAATTCATAAACAATATTCCAAGTATGCATCATGCATTATATTGTAAATGATGATAGTTAAACATTAAAAGCATGTTTTTTGGTCAGTCTCCTATGAGAATGTATGAGGACCTCTCGGTGCTTTATATATAGTCTGATCCGGCTAATGCAACAGTTCAAAATTTTCACTTATCAAACCAATTGTCAATTTGCTATAACAAAATGATAGGATGCTTGGTGGATATGTTGTTGAGTTAAGTTAAATAAATACTTGGAGTTTTCCCATAAATTCTGCTTTAGATAAGCAAGTGCTAGTGTAATAATTTATCTCCAACATATCTCATAAAGTTTTGTAAGAAACCTTTTGTTTTGTGGTGTTAATGTTATGTATTCAGTTGAAAATATGATTTGTAATTTTAAAATACACGTGCTTAATGTTATAATAATTTGATATTTTTAACATATTTATATAGAGTTCATTTTTTTTTATCATGAGAATGCTTACATCATCTCACAGTACAACATACCAAAATTTTAATATGTTAAGATAAGATATGAATATATGTTTATTTTAAATATTTATGCAATTTTGTGGTGAAAATAGTGAAATTCTTCTCTCTAACTTGCATGAATTATTTCGACTTTAATGCGTGCTTTGATCCCTTGTCATTTTATGCAACTTGGAGAGAAGATTTTCCATATTTTCACGTAAATTTCTCAAGATTTGTCGAGATTTATTTAAATATTGTTAATAAGTTATTGAAAAGTTGAAAAAGAAGATATGGATTCTATAGGGAATCTTATCACATAGATTGGGGATTATCCATGCTAAATCATCAATAACCCTCTCTTCCTCCTATCTCGCTTGATCAAATCCAAATGAATGTCAAAGTGGTGGAAACAAACTCACCTCGTTTTATGCACTTTGTTTTAGAAGGACCCATTTGTTATAAGACAAATAAGAGGGGCTCAATTCTAACCTATTAGAACTAGTGTTTTAACTATCGTTATCGCCAAGTGTTTCGGGCAAAAAATCTGGGATTTATTGCTTATTTATCGCTATTATAGCTACAAATTGGGGAGAAGATGGAAGAGAGGTTAAAAAATAGGCAAAGTGAGGGGGGGGGGGGATTTTTTACATATCCCTTTATGATGTTTACAACCATTATAACAAAAAAACAATCATATATTTTAGGTTACACTCAAATGAGGCTATATAGATGAGTCTGTGAACTATCAGACACTTTCCAACACAGTCAGTGAATTAGATAATCACATTAAGATATTAAACTCTTTGAAACAAAATAAACATCTATATGAAAACCATAATTGCATGGACTCTCAATTATTTCATCTTAATTACATGATAAACATGTTGAATCACATCAAACTTGATGCATAACATGTTTATCATTAAATTTTGGACCTTAAGAGAAATCCAAAAAGAAAGGGATTTTAAAAAAAAACTCAACTTTGAATGTTTGAAAAATCTCCAAATCCGCAAAGAAAAATCCCAAATTCACCAAGAACAAGTTATCGATGCCTTATATTAGGTTTAGCTAACAAAAAAGGGAATAAAATGGAGATAACCCCCTCTCCAGGGGAAACTGGGCGACTTTTCTCCCAATGGCGACAACTTCATATAAACTGTAGGGCAATTTTGGCAATAAAATGGGGATATATTGGGGATATCGATGATAAAATGGTGATATTGGTGATAAAATACGGATATTAGCGATATATCAGTGATAATTTCCTGATATCACGTGCAAAGGGGAATCCAGATGGATATCGTATCGTCGCCTGGCAATAAGGGGAAATATCGGCGATAAGCCGATATTCTAAGCCATGCTTAGACCCAGATGTTTGCTTTTATAGATTTGTTTTGTTTTTTGCAGGCTACAAATCTGAAACATTGCAGGGAAATTATAGACCATTTTATGGCTGCTTAGAACCATAATTTTGAAGTATTGGCTCTCTTATGCATGCTTATCTTACCTTTAATACCAATGGGCCTTACAACTTTTTATTTTTGTACCGTGGTGAAGATTTGTATGCATATGTGAGATACGTGCTAACTGCAACTGGGATATTGTTGTTAGATCTATTTGCTGTATGTCAGTAATATGAATTCTTTCATCATCTTCTAATAAAAAAATACAAATAAACTACAATCATGATGAAGCTAATTATCTTTCATGTGCAGGTGGTATATTCCGGTCAATGTTATTATGGCAACACTATCAGGATCATTGATAGGTTTCATTGTTGCGTCTATCGTTCATCCCCCATATCCATACTTCAAGTTCACTATTATACATATCGGAATAGGTAATTTTCTTATAAAAATAGGGCATGCATAGTCTTTTATGAAAATTTATCTTCCATTGTTCTTATTGTCATTCTTTCTTGGTTATGTACCTATTTTAGTATTTTTTGATCCCAAATTATGTGTGTTTAAGTTTCTTTATATTATAGTTCTTTGCTATCTAATTGGATAAACAGGTTTTACTTGTGTACTTAAGAACTTGGAATTCTGTGTATTATATGAATGGTCCATTCTGGAAACATATCAGTAATCTTCGGGGTGAGTTATTGTTTGATGCATTATCCATGCAAGCTCTAAAGGAAATAGAACATTTTGAATCTGATGGCCTGCATCTTTTTGGGATGTCAAATGAAGCTTAAAAGAAATGGTTACTTACAGAGTAAGTGGTCAGGAACGTTTTCTAGTTCTTCAATTTAAGATAAACATGAAAAATCAATTTTTCTTTTTTCTAGATGATCGTATCTGTAAGATCATCTTACCTGCCACGGTTGACTAACTTCTAATCAATCATATCGGAAATTATTCTATTTGAATTTTGAACCAAATTTGTTGCAAGTGGATTTTTTTTATCCAAATACAAGTATTTATTATCGTGGCAATGCAACTTATCACTTCAACCAATTTTACTGCAACTGATCACTTCAACCAATATTATTCTAGTTTTATCTTGCTGGCATCTTTCTTCCCAACAGCTCTGCTTTGAAGAGTTGAGTTTCTCTCTTAAATGCAAGCGTACAAGTGCTTCTCCCAGTGCATTATTGGGTGGACTTTATTGACTCTATAGCATTTTGCATTTCCCCCCATGGAAGATTAACTTGTTTAATCTTGGATACAGGAAACATTGGAAACATACCTCTTGTCCTAATTGCAGCTTTATGTCGGGACAAATCCAACCCATTTGGTGACTCTGAGAAATGTAGCCAAGATGGTAATGCCTATATCTCATTTGGTCAGTGGGTAGGTCTTGATGCTCTTGGTTGGTACGTTTTTTATCGGTCATACCTGAGTTTTTTGTCATTATGTCATTGAGTAGTAACTGGTGTCTTTGCTCATCAGAATTCTATACAAATATTGGTCCATATTTTCCTTTTTCTAATTGCTACGCAAGATAAAAAGCTTTATGTCCTCGTCATTGTCTCTGATGCTGCATAGTGTTTTCACTTTTTCAATGTTGTTGATCATGCTGGTTTATATATGAATACTTTTTCTTTTTCAATGCTGTTGGTCACGCTGGTTTATATCTGACTACATTTTCTTATCACATTGCCCATTCTTCACTTCCTCTAACTGCAGAAGTTCAAATTATAAAAGTAAGATATAAAGAGTAACATCGACTGTTTGGATCATGTGAAAGTTGAAGGCAAACTGGAATAAGCAGAAGTTTTTCTTTAAATTGGTGTTCATCTTTGGATGAAGCTAAGACATACAATTAATTTTGTGGACGAAGTGGATAACAAGTTATTCATACACTTGGTAATGACAAGGTGGAAGGCACTATTTAAAACTCGGCCGAGTCAACTGGACTCGGTTCGGATTCGGGTTGACTCTCCCATCGACTCGGTACGGTAACAACTCTGACCAAGACTCGGTTGGCTCGGACAAAACTCTCTTGAGTTGATCCAAAACTCGGTTGGCTTGATCCAAAGCTCGGCTGGCTTGCTCCAATATCTCCCGGATTATAATTTTCATCAATCTATTTGTATATGTACATAAAAATTTTAATAATCTGTATGTTGGGATCAATAATATTCAATTTTGTTCTATATGTAGGTATAAAATGAATATTTGTAATGTATTATATTTTTATCGGGTTCTATGTCATGGCTCCGTCGAATTTTGATGAGTTTCAAAGTGCACTACTCGACAAGTTTTTGGGTCGAGATTCTGGGATTTAAAATTATGGTGGAAAGAGAGGGTGTTATTCATGCCCTTGGCAATTAATCTATATAACATGTTACGTCTGTTCACGATATTTATGAGCTGCCATCCTCAAAATTTCCTCATCAACAAAAACGATCAGGATAAATCTAATTGTCGATCAAGATCTGAAGAGAGAAAGAAAGAGAATTTGAAATTCGGGCCAAGATAGGAAGGGAGATGAAAGCCCTTATCTCCCATAACAACCTGCCTTTCAAAATCCCCCGAATCAACACATGTAATGCTCCCCCGCTCCCATTTCACATTCCCCCTTCTTTGTCATTCCATCAGAACGAGAGAGTGAAAGAGAACAAGAGACCGAGAGAGGGAGATCAAGAAGGAAAAGAGAGAGAGAGAGAGAGAGAGAGAGAGAGAGAGAGAGAGAGAGAGAGAGAGAGAGAGGTATTAAGAAATCTTAGATTCCATAGTTCACTTTAATTTTTAAACCAACGTTTAGTCTCTTGATGTTGGAGTATACAACCAAAATCTTAGATTGAAACCTTTGTATGATTATGGTTAAATTGGAAAAAGCATGTAAATATTTAAAAGAATTAGGTATTAAGAAACGAAAGTATATTTAAAATACTATGGTTGCAAAATTTAGTGAAATTCTTTTATAATATCACACTTGCATGCAGACAATTAAGATTTTTTTTTTAATCTTACAAGTAACTAATAATTGTATAGCAATGTTTTCAACTATGATAGATATGCTTAAGTGTAAGCATAATCTTCGCTAGGAAAATAAAAACTAAGTAGCTAAAAACGTAAAACTTGGCAAACACAATATAGAAAGGAGTTGGAAAAGGGGTTGAAGTGTACTACATATCATCAAGGGGAGGGCACGGAATATGTTTGTATAATCCCAAACCCTAATCCCAAAAGAGTAATGTTGGGGCCTTCCTAGAGTGTCGGTTTGGATGGGGTGAAAGGGTGCCGAGATGCCAATGTGCGTAGAACGTACGGTCGATCACCAACAAACCGTGTTTACGCAAGCGGGCAAGATGCAAATCACAAACACGAGAGACCAAGATTTACTCAGGTTCGGCAATGCTTGCCTATGCCCTCCCTTCATGTCCGAATCCACTATGCTTCAAAATAATGGAGCAACTGCCTGATTATAAGAGTATCCCTTTTCTCTCTTTCACAAGCCCTCAAGGTTCTTCCCAAACCCTAATCCCAAGAGTAATGATCTCTACTCTTTTTTTTTTTCCTTCTGTAGGTTCTACATCTCTCACCCTTATATTCTTAGGGTTACAACAGTTTAAAGCCTAAACCCGTACAAATAGTATTCTTGAAGTTGAAACAGTCAAACCAATCGGTCAGATGGGAATTCCGATCGGTCGGTTTAACCCAATCCTAACTACACTGTCGCGAGTAGTCAAGTCCGATTGGTCTGTGAAGATCCGATCGGTATTCCATAGGCCTTGATTCTGATCCCTAGACCGATCAATCGTTTTCCTAATTCGACCGGTCGGCCAATATGTTTCCCATGGATCCTCGCGCTCAGGCATCACATATATAACATTCTCACCTGCATTGACACTAACTAGATTGGTGATACTGCTGTGCTGATCAATTTCTAGCATTTCCCGCTATTATCCATTCATTTTCTGAGTTTCATCATGTCAGTAGTTGCTCCTCAAGGAACACTAATAGATATTCGGATGTATAATTTGTTTACCTGCTTGTGGGTTGATTTTTTTCAAATTCAAACGTGATTGGCTCTATATTTCTCTTGTTCTCATTCATTTGTAACCAACATGAGGTAATTTGTTTCTTCTTATATTCACATCCATTTATAACCTGAATGTATGTGGCAGGTTGGTGCAATCATTTTGTATACATATGTGTTTAAGATGCTTGCTCCACCACCTGGAGAAACCTTTGATGGAATTGAAGAAGAGAAACTCCCGACCAAGGCCCCCATTAGTAACGTTACGCCTGAGCAAGTGTCCTTGCTAGCTTCAGAAGGGCTTGAAGAAACAGGGCTAGAGTCTCCAAGAAGAGTAAAAGTAAGAAGAGACTTTTCTGTGTTTGTTCTTGTTTCATTTGCCTTAAGAGAAATGTTGCAGCTATATTGTGTTTTCTTAGTTAGCTGGGAATGATATTCTGAATCTTTAATTGAAACAAGAAAACTCCCTTTGATTATTTTTCTTAATCGTGAATATCATTTTTTTACATTTTTTTAACTCAAGGTATTTGCTATCTCAAAATCAACTTTCTATTTACAACCGTATGGAAATTGTTAATTCTTTAGTTGAATGTCATTTGCACAAACCAGAATTACCATTAGATGGAGAACTGCATTAGGAAAAGGAAAGGGTGCTAGTCATCACGGAATCTTTTCAATCATATGAGAATTGATTAAGTAGGAAGGTTACATGATGGATTTGTTCCAGCTATGGGATTCTAGTTTGGCATTTATACGTTCATCACTGTTGCTGCAAAAATCTGGTAATCCTAGATATTTTGGGAGTCCTACGCCCAACAATATCTAAACTTCATAGTTCTCTTACCTTGATTTCAATGTGAGCGGCCAGTGTTCTAAAAAGCGGCCCAGGCGGCCGCCTAGGCACCAGGCGCCCCCACCGCATCGCCTAGGCCCTAGGCGCTCCAGAAAAGCGGCCCGACTCCCAGGCGGAGCTAGGCGGGACAAGGCGGTCTAGGCAGGGCAAGGCGGCGGTCTAGGCGGGATCAGGCTGGCTAGGCGGACCAGGCGGGCTGAGGCTGGCCAGGCAGGATAGGCGGGTCAGGCAGGCTGAGACTTGCCAAGCGGATCATGTTTGCTTTTGTTGTTGTTAATCACTCAATCTTGAATTATGGTTATATATTTGTTCTTTAAAATAATAGTTTGGGATAATCTTAAAATTATATTAATTTTTAAACATATATATATATATATATATATATTATATAATATCAAAATAACAATTAAAACAATTAAAAAAAAGGCAAAACGCCTAGGCGCCGCCAAGGTGTTAGGCGGCCCCCCACCGCCCTACTAGTGCTTAGCGCTTTTTAGAACCTTGTGAGCGGCTGCATTGCATCTATTTGTTGATATATCTCCTCCTTCCTGGTAAACCTCCTACCGCCACTTTATTATACTGTAGTGATTTGATAGATCATGTAGATTAAGAAACATGTAGTAAAAATTGATATCGGAAATGAACATAGAAGAATTCATGAATACAAATATTTATGTGGACAGTTCTAGACGTATTGCAAGGAGCTTTTTATGCACTTTGTCTTTCTACGCATGCGTAAGATCTCGTTCGTGCACATAGGTACAACATTTATGTAGATAGATTCAGAAGGATCTACTTGTAGATGTGACACCACATACTGTTGAGGCATCTTGGATTTCCAAGTTTTCAAAATGATTGCCTTTATCCTAACCTTATTTAGGGTTTGGAATTAATGCCGTTTTTTTTCAATGGAAAATTTCTGTTTGGTTTTACAAACAGTTGGGTGTGGAACTGTTTTTTTTTTTCATTTGGTTTCATCCTGTTTCAGATGAAACAGTGTTCTCTTTCTCTAAACGGTTGGTTTTAGATGAAACCAGACAGGATAATCCAAAACTCTCCGTAAGTGATAGTAATTGAAAATTTGAAACAAGAATGAACTGCCACTGTCCACGTAATGGACCAACATTTTTTAGCCATTTTGGTTCTTGTCAAAACATCAGACCTTCCAAGTTAGTCGAAACATGGAACTTTAATGCTATATCAACCATGACCAGGACTCGTGGAAATGCACTCATGCACAGACACACACTAGTAGACTTAGCCCACTGAAATTAGAAATAGCTGAAGTTCCAAGGGTTCAAGGCTTGCCGCTTGCAATGCTGTGCTCCTTGCTCCAATCTTTAGTATGCTTGACAAGAGGTCATTAATTCTTACCCATTATAGTATTAATTTTATTTCAACAGAACCTAGTATATATGGAATTCTCTTTAGGATTCATTTTACACTATTCCTAATGCAGTTACTTGGGATGTTAGTATATATCATGCCTTTGACAGTCAATTTGTAGTTGATTTTATTTTGCTTGAGTAAATTACACATAGAGCCCCTATAGTGTGACCGACTATCGCTGTCACCCCCTCATCTTTATTCCTACAAATACTCCCACTCTCCTGTAGTTTGAAAAACATGTCACTCACCCCTCATGGAGGGTGGAACATATCACTCACTCCCTCATGAGGGGTGGTTGTGCTAACAAACTGGAGCTACGAGGGGGTATTTGTAGGGAAAAAAAGATGGTTGGTGAAAGTGATAATTGGTCAAACTACATGGGTGATGGGTCGATGTGTAATTTTTTCTTTTTTATAATGAATTTGTAGTTGAGTTGCAGCAATTGTCTTCCTTGACAATTATATTATATGGCTGTGTTTGGCCAAGATTTTGAGGATCGCTGCCTCTTTTAAGGTTTTGTGACCCGCTATTGGAGGCGTGTTTGTGTTTGGCGGAGCAGGAGAGGCAAGCCACCCGGCTTGCTGCGGTGAGCCGCTCGCAAAATTCCACTTTAATGCCACTTTTCCAGATGCATCATTTTCACGCATTTTCAAAGATGCGGTCTGGTGGCTTAGGGATGGACACGCCATCGTGGGTGGGAACTGGAAAAGCTTAGGCAAATAAGGCCTAAGAGACATAACATGTGGGAAGAATCCTTGTTGAAGTCTACATGATATTATCATTAGATGAACAAGTGTTTCTTTTATTTTGGAGGTTCTATTGAACAGTTATATTTGGTCTCTTACATGAAACAGTTAACATTCTGCATCATTGAAGTTGACTAGTTTGCCTCTTGATGCTTCTAATTGGCTTAAGATTTAACCGACTTATCGACTTTCTTCCTAATGCAGATAATCGGTCAACTACGCCGTCTTATTGTGAAATTGAAGATTAAACAAATGTTTCAGCCTCCCATTATTGCCTCTGTAAGTAATCTATTAGCACATAAATATATGAACGATTTATTTGGTACCTTCAGTTTCAAAACTTTCTGCTGTATTTGGCACCACTTTTATCATCTTAGTGGATTTTTTTTATCAGGATCATCATTTATGTGATTGCAACTGTTCTTTATCTGTAGTGTTGGGACTTCAGTATAGTGTGAACCTCCTCATCTCAGTTTACTTGATTTTCTTATGCTCTGATTTTCTATAAATGATCATGTAGTCCATACTAATAATTGACCTGGCTTATATTGTAAAGCATCAAGGATTTGGTTGAGCGACTGAGTCAGATGCAAGAACTCATATGAATGACACAACCCTATTCCAGTTATTTTGGTAAAAATGTTGCATTTTTTTTTGTGCTTTGCAAGAAATTCCTTCATATTTTGACGATCTGATTTTCAAATGAAACTGGTATACATCATTTACACATGGTTGCACATGAACTTAAGATAGTCTGCAGTTGTTTTCTTTTCATGGATACTAATACTTTTAGTAATAAATATGACTGATTTCTGTGTAGTTTGTAAATTTGAATGTGATGATTTAACAGACTGCGGTCTTTGCTGGATTGTTGTTCGAGTGATAGAATAATTTCTGGTATGTTATCACCATTAATTTGTATTCATGTGCTTGTCACAGTTCCTGGCTATTGTCATTGGTGCTGTCCCATTTTTGAAGCACTTGATTCTAACAGATGATGCTCCTCTTTTCTTTTTCACAGACAGCTGCCTCATTCTCGGGTATTTGTTCTCTTCTGCCCCTTGGTATTCTTTATGTTATGTGAGCTGTTTCACTGTAGATGATTTGTTTGCTGTTGGAAGTGATTTCTTCAGCCTTGTTTGCTGTTGGTATTCTATTTAAGCTGCTCATTCAATAACCCATCAAGCAGTAGCAATGACGAGTTAAGTGAAATAGGACCGACTGTCGATGTGGTAGGGCAAACTGATCCAACTTGATCAATGTCAATCATCATATTCTTTGCTCATTGGAATTATATGTACCTGGAATAAAAAAAAATTTAATAAAAAATTGTAAAGCTTACTGTATCCTCTTTGGAAGAAAATTATCTAGGTTCTGGACTGAATAAATTCATTTTTCAAGAATATAAACAAAGAGAAATGAGTTTAGTACTAAATGAAACTTGGGAGCAGAACTTGCTTGTATTTGGGCCTTGTGGCCAAATATAGAGTGGGTTGCGGCGAAATAGGATGGCTGGGGATTGGTGGGTGGGGCAATAAGGAGGACTTGCGGGTGGTGGGAGCCGGAGGTGGAGGGGTTGTGGGCAGTCTTGCTGGCAGAGAGGTCGGTGGGTGGGGGGAGCCTGAGTTGGAGGTCACGGGGTGGAGATGCCAATGGTGATGAGACATGGAAGGAGAGTCCAGTGATGGTGGCGATGGTGAGGCTGGTGAAGGCGAAAGTCGGATGGCATCGATAGATCACAAGACCCTCGGGAAGAGCCTTAGGTCTAATTCCATGAAACTTGGGGGGCAAACCTTGCTTGTATTTGGCCTTTTGACCAAATATATAGATAAGTATAAAGGGATGTGGTTATCATGGGTGAGTATACCACACAAATATAAAGGAAACACAATAATGGATATCTCTCTCTAACACTAAAGTCGACTATTTCCTTTTAAAAAATAAAGAAAATAGACAAGGTCACTTCAAGGGAACTCATCCCCTATTGTTTCATTGAGAGCAAACCTTGGCACGATTTCTTTTTATTGCACTACATGAGATCCAAAATTCTAAATCTAGTTGCAAAACCGATTAGATAAAGTTGTTAGCTCCCTCTGAAAAAGGAAGCACTCTTTCAAATACTATAATTTTATGGGATAAAATATCTTAGTGTGTTTCTACATCAGTAAATCTCATGACATTTTGCAATGGAAGTTAGAGGGAGTATGATAAACTTGTCCAAAGAAGGCGCTTTCTGGTAGAACTAGAAGGTAATGGCAGCTATAAATACCATGAAGGTTTTTAATCTCAATTTCTTGCGAATCATGTTTTATCAAATAAAAGCCAATACTGATATTTTCTGTATGATAGGTACTTGGTGAAAAGTAGTGATCTTTATGTGTGTTTTATCATTTCTCCCTAATGTTCCCCAACTATAGGAGCTCATCTGGAAGCCACAAAGACATGCTCACATTAAACATGCAAAGTGAATAATATACTGTTACTTGACTTATTTCATTGCCATTAGCTCTATCTGAGATAGACGAATATAAAAGAGAAATTATATACATTGCTCTCTCTCTCATACTTGGGGTGGAGACCAATGGGCCATAAGATACATCTGGGGTTAGAGAAAATAGCCAAATGTGAGTTATTGGTGATAACATATATGTTCATGTGGGCTGCTAAATGAACAAGAATGATGCATAATAGATCTCTGTAGAAGTTGATTTGGTGGATGTAGACTAAATTGAATACATTGATAATATGTTTGGCCTTTCAAGGATGCTTTAGGTGGCAACACAGCATTGATTGAAACTTTGAACTAGTTCTGTTGTATACTTATTACAGAATAGGTTTGTGATATTTTTTAAAGTTAATCGCCCATGAAGTGAATAATGTGTGAAGCTTAAAGTTCTAAGCAGCACAATAAATCCCCATGGAGATGGAGATCTAGGTAGTATGACAAGGATTCGTTTTTGTTGGTTGTTGCTGTATGAAGTATACTACTGAGTACTGAAGTATCTACTGAACCACACCCTTTGTTTTGGGTAAAAACATACTGTTTTGTTGCTTCAGCTCCATGGAGATGGAGAGCTAGGTAGTATAACATACTGTTTTGGTATCTAGTATGACAAGCTAGGTAAAAACATACCGAAGTATCTGCATATCAATCTCCTTTGCACCTTCTCAACTCAAGCCACACCCTTTGTTTTGGTGCTTCAGCCCTAGGATCTTGCATCCTCAGACCCAGGCCACACTATTCTACTCCGGTCGACTCCATTATTAATGGCATTGCCTTGAACAAAACCAATGCCCCCCCTTCTCCGTTCAATTTGTGTCATTCCTGCCACGTTGCTGTCTTGAGCTCCTTGTGTCTATCGATCCACACTCGACCGGGTTGCCATCCTGTTTGTGCAAGCGATGTAAATCTGTGTTCATGGTAGATGTTCTCCAACTTTGCTTCGTCCATCGACCTTGGTATATCCCACGGTCTCCAACCATCAACTTGATTTGCTCTCGTGCCTTCATAATTAGAGCCAATCAACTTCAGACTTCGCATCCTCATATATATCATATCTTGTGCTCTGCCCGTGCCTTGCTAAAGCCGTCAGGTGTTTGCTTCGCTAACTTTGCCATTACTGTCATGCATATACCATAGGTAATCCACCCCCTAAGCATCGTTGACCTTCCTCCTCGGCTAAATCTAGGATCATGATTATCTATATATGACCTTGCTTATGTCAGCACCTCACACATCCACTACATGCACTTGGCATACATGCCCTTTGCAACCTTGCTGCTGAACGCCCCACATGTTTGGCCATGCCCATGTAGGAACCGCAGCCTTCATGGCCAAAATGACCATGCTCTGTTCAAGTGCTTGCATTTTTCTCTTTCTTATTCGCCTGTCAGTACTAGTGAGTGTGTGCCAATGCCACTACATGCTCCTATGCCTATACATACTCATGCTTGTAAGACCTTGTCTTATCAGTGTGAGTGCTCACATAGTTTTTACTTTTTAGCATTTAGTACCTTCATCCCGCATGTCAAAGTGCATGCATGCTTTCATCCAAATTGTGCCCTTTTCTGACCGGCTAATTCAATTGTTGACTTTGTCCGTGGTTCATCCATTTCACCGCCTTCTTGGAAAACTCTCAATCGATTATCCGTTGTGAGTGTGCTTACACGCAGCAAGCTATCTATCTATTATCCGCTGAGTGAGAGAGGAGTGTGTGTGTGTGGCGACGCGCATGTGTGCGCATATAGCTTGCATGGTAGACATGGGGATTGCCCTAATGCAAGTTTGGTCGTTTACGACCACCATTCCCTCTCAAGTCTCAACTTTGCTAATAAAATCATCCGATTTGTTTATTGGATATGTTCCCAACTTTTCAAGGCTTATCTAGTTTTCCACTTTGAGAAATATGGTTTGTATTTCAACTGTGTTTTTATATAGTGGGTTATACAATTGTGTTTTCTTGGAGGGTCATACTATGTATTCTACTTCATGTTATTCTATAGACCACTATCTGTGATAGATAAGCAATATATGTGTCTATTCTCCTTCAGGTTAGAGGGGAATACATAGGGGGCTTATACAGTTGTGCTTATACAGTTAGTGCTTAGAGCACAATATAGACTAGGGTTCGAATCATACATGAGCACAGATAATACTGCCATACAAGAGCACATATAAGCCCGTCGCACAGGCGAGAGATAAACCCCTCCACAAAGGCAAGAGGAAGGCGCATGGGATTCGATTACAGAACCTTCCAAGTGCAGGACAAGTGTTTTGCCTCGGGGATACGACCTCAATCACTATTATACAATTGTTATTAAGCCGAATTCTGCATGGTGATTAACAAACTGCAATAACGTAGGATGCACATTACGACTGAAAAATATGATCTATTTATGTGGTCTACTTTAGATTTACGGAAAATACTTCTAAATTTTAAAAATTGTTCATTCTTTATACTCATTGAAATTCCGTAATTCCATGATTTTCTTACAATGCATCTCTTGACTGCCAGGGAAGCCATGATCCCATGCATTTTGCTCTCTTTGGGTGGTAATCTGGTCGATGGTAAGTATTTCTTATTGTGAAATCATTCTTTGCTTACCTTATCTCAAGTGCAATTTTTGCAACTCTGGAAATCTTGGTCTTGCCCAAAAACCTAACGGCATAGGTCACCTTGCATTCAAACTCTAGTGTTTTCTTCATGACAGAAGTTCAATACTATATATAAAGAAGGATAAATTACACTTTGCTCCCCTGAAGTTTAGCTCAAAAACACTTAACCCCCTGTAGTTTGTTTTGTTCCAAATCGCACCCTAAAGTTTGAAATGTTAGCACAATACCCCCTTTTGGCACTACTTAATTTCCTCATTTGGTAATTTTCATCTAATGGAAACTGAATTTTTTTTTTTTTGTCAAAATAAAAAAAAAAACTGAATTGAAGGGGGCAAAATGTAGTTTTTTAACTAAGTGTTTTTGAGCTAAACTTAAGGGGGGGCAAAGTGTAATTACCCTATAAAGAAATTTTATAAAGAAATTTTATGCAGCATGCTTTAATTGGTTCCTTCTTTCGAACCGATGGTTGAACCTCTTTGGAGTTTGGACCCAACTGGCTTTCTTTTTGGTTTCATGTCCCGCCCGTCCCTTTTTAAAGCATTGGGGGTGTTGAGTGATTGAAGAGTTGCGCTGACATTCTGATAAAAGGAGCAGATGGTTGTCATTTGTTTTGGACTCTGGATAGTTGTGTTCAAGGTGTATTTTTTGGGGGGTTATTAGTCGAAGGCCCCTCTAACTAACCCTATAGTTTGATGACCGTTTTGTAGTGCATTTAGTCCCTCCCTCCCTCATTTTTTTTTAAATGATAATTTTGCCCCTCTAACTACCCCTTAGAACCCGATGTATAGTTTTTTTTTTACATACATTGTACAGTAAAATCTCCAAGAGTACACACAAAACACTGTATCTGCTACAGTGATTTCACTGTAGCAGTAATATTTCAGAATATAAATTTGGTTACTAGCTTGCTACAGTAAATTCGCTGTAGTATATACTCGAATTTATACTTCGTAGCTGCTACAGTGATTTCAAAGGTGTATGGGTTGTATCTAGTAAGAACCCTTAGAATGCACTAGTACTAATCCCGTGCTATGCACAGCTCGATCTGATCGCACATCCTGCTCCCCATTTGTTTGTTTGTTTGTTTGTATGTGTGTGTGTGTGTGTGTGAGAGAGAGAGAGAGAGAGAGAGAGAAGCTGACATGATTTATATAGATTACATGATTTTTCTCTCCATCGAGTACAGGTCCAGGTGCAGGAAGTTCGAAGCTTGGATTCCGGACGACAGCTGCTATTATATCTGCACGGCTGCTGTTGGTGCCTGCGGCGGGGCTCGGCATCGTCACTTTGGCCGACAAGCTTGGGTTTATCCCCGGGGGTGACAAGATGTTCAAATTCGTCCTCCTCCTCCAACATACAATGCCCACTTCTGTTCTTTCAGGTATCACCCTGCCCACGACACCCACACACAACCCCCCATCCATAAGGCCTCAATATGGATCACTAGTAGGGCTGTTAATGGGCCGGATTTGGGTTGGGCCACCCCATACCCAGGCCCGGCCCAAACTTATGAGTGTGTGTGCCCATACCTGGCCCAGGCCCAAATTAAATTTTTTGGGCATGGCCCAAACCCAGCCGAACTTTCTTATGAAGCCCAAGCCCAAACCTGGCTCAAATTAAGCCCATATTTCTAATACGGTATACTTATAAATCTTTTTTCTTTCTCTTTATCACACAATAAAAGTAGAAAATAGCATTGATTACGATATACATTGAAAGGATATATGTGAAATAATGCTCCTAATGTCCGAGGCAATGATATTTGTAACGTGGGCACTTTTAAATTATCTATTCATTGTATATAAAAAATAAAAATAAAATATTTCGGGCTTTGGTTCGAGCTTCGGGTCAAGTTAGTGGTTGTCCATACCCGGCACATAACACAATCGGGCCAGAATGTTCAAGCTCAGCCCGGCCCAAAGCCCAAGCCAACTCTGTCCATGCTAGGCCCAAATTAAGCCCGGCCCAGTGGGCTTTGGGCTGGTCTGAGCCCATTAACAGCCCTAATCACTAGGACATCAGCGCATCCTATTAAAGGCAACTTTAGCTGTGTTCATTTTGTGTTTGTATTGTTGGGCTGATTTCAGGTGCAGTTGCCAATTTACGAGGATGCGGGAAGGAGTCGGCTGCTATTCTGTTCTGGGTTCACATCTTCTCGGTCTTCTCCATGGCCGGATGGATTGTTCTCTACCTCTCCATTCTCTTCGGAACAAATCGATCACCGGCCTAATGTTTGGTACATCCATCGATTCTTTTCTTTACATTCACTCCTTACCGCTTCATCGCTGATCTTGTAGAGAAAAGAAAAAAAAATATCCCAATCAATTGATTCGCAATTTATAGTGAACTGTGAGCTCCTCTCACGGTACACATTTGAGTATGGATGATGTCTACAGGAATCATTTGGGAACAAAGGAAGATCCATGCACTGTACAACTAAGGTTATAGACAGTAACTGTGGGCTCAAGGCAGCGGGTCACGAAATGCATCGCCAAGCATGCCATGGGCCGGTCAGCAACTCTGGCGCACCGGTGCCGGGGGCCTGTCCTTTGCGATCACGGAGAGCACGAATCCAGAGCTGGATGGGGTTTCCGCGGGAATTGTGCTGCTGTGTTTCTTATCCTTCCCATCCTTCCATTAGAGTATTGTAGAACTTCAAAGCATAATCTCTGCGTCATATGAAAACATATCGCCTACGATTTTTGTCTTAGCATCTCACCGATAACAAAGCTTAGCTAGCGCACTGATTTAGTATATATATACCTCTCGGGGTGCACACCATGAGCTTATATGGTCGATTCTGTGTGGTCAAGAGATACATATTCTTGAGAGCTTAAAGCTGTGTTCTTTTTCTAGGGCTTGCAACTCCCAACAATGGCATCTTCGGAAAACTAGGGTGAAAAACTGCATCCAGTATGCAAACTTGGTCCACACACAATGGCTCGCATGCAAAACTTGACCCGTACATAATGGTCCGCATGTACAACTTGACCCACGAGTAGCGTGTAGCGTTCTCACCCAAGCTCATAGAGAGATGGAAAAGGCCAGCCTCGGATGCGATGACCCAACACCCCCCGCAACAACATATCCGCTCGTGAACGAACGACCCATTGCCTCCAAGTAAAATATCCGCCCTAAGATCATCCACCCTTCACCGCTTGCTGCTCACAATGGATGTCAGAGATGCAATCAAGAATAAGTATGGGATGCCAAACTTGCTTTCAACAGAAACCATCACAATTATCACTTGCAGTGAAAGAAGCCTCCTGCGAGTACGAGATAAGCAAAGCCCATCAGGGTCCCATCTGAGGAGGGTTAAGGCCGGAACCCCTACAGCTTATTTATTCGATGAAGGCGGGATTCGATACCAGGCCTCGGGTACAACAACGAATAGACTTTACCAACTGGGCTAGCTGCACCCCCAAATTTCGCAGGATGGTCGATATAACAGCCGGGTAATGGTGCACTCAGGGCAATCTTGGGCTTCCACTAGTTCTATTCCCCTGATCGAGGACTCCTAAGGGCCACCGCCAATGTCCGGATATTGAACTGGTGGAAACCTTTTTCGGTGATCCCCGGTCAAATCAATGCCCTTCGGATGCTGCTGAAGGCCTGATTGAGGTGCTTAATTGAATTTTTTCTGTTAGAAAAAATTCTTGTTCTGTGATTTATAACTACATAAGACTGATTCCCCCTGTTGTTGCCCGGTATTCAATAGCATTCAAGAAGCTATCAGGATTCAGGAGTACCTTCTCTCACTTGCCCAGCATTCCTTCTTCCCTTCCTCTTCCGTCTGAAATCGGCTGGACCGATAAGCTTCGCAGAGCTCGAGTCCATCTCTTGCAATAAATTCATTGCCTCCTCAAACTTCCCGGCCTTTTTTAGATCACTGATCAGTGCACGGTAGACATAAACCGACGGACGGTGGTATCTTTTCATCTCGCCAAAGATTCTCACCGCGTCCTCAACACGCCCTGCCCGTCCAAACGCATCAATCAGTGAGGTATAAGTTCGTAAATCCGGCTCAATCCCTCTCTCGAGCATTTCCCTCGCAAAACCTTTGCACGAATCCAACCTCCCGAGCCTCCGCATCGAGTTGACCAATGTGTTATAAGTAATAACATCTGGATCGTGCCCGAGCTCCTTCATCGACGCAAACTCAGACAGCATCCGATCCACACGACCGGCCCTGCCTAGCATTGCTAGAACTGTGTTGAATGTAACTTTGTCCATTTTACGGTCCAAATTCTTCAGTGCTTCGAATATCATCATGCTCTTATCGATTTGCCCGGATTTGGCAGTAACGAAAACGATCCTGTTCATCACAGTGGGATCTCTCTGAACCGTTAGTTCCGACACTTTCATGATGAATTTCAGTACGAGACCCGAGTCGGCCACTGAATAGAAAGCCTTTGCGACGTTGACATAAGAAGTAAAATCAGGAGGCTGCTCTGAAAGTAGAAGATTCTGGAAGATCTCAGAGAAAAGATCAAGATTGTTTGCTTCGCTGGCTGCGGCCAGAAGGATGTTATATGTGTTCAGACTCGGGTGTAGCCCTCGGTCATGCAAATGATTCAATAAATAGGCAGCATTTGATAAGTTGCCAGATCCACAGAGGTTCTCAATGTACATACTATACATTTCCTCCCTAGAAATGGCCTCATCTTTCCCAGTAGAAAGAAAAAGTTCCAGGGCCTTGAGCAATTCTTGTTCATGAACGGAAACCGTTGTAATCATCGATCGCCAATTGCTCTGTGCGGGTGATAGCTTAAACCGAAACACGGGAAAAACTAAGAACTGAATATCCGAAAAGGGGCTACAGATGATGTGTTTCTGCATGAAATAAAATATAAGTCAGCAATCAGCATGATGGTTTTGAAAATCTACTACAGATTTCACTCACCCAAAGCTGCAGGAAATGAGATCAACAGACAGCTAACCTAAGACAATAATCGTCTGAGATCCCAAAATGCTGAAAAGAAACATCGCATGTTCAAAAGACTTGCAGATGCACCATGTTTTTACTTGTAAATCATAATCTCGATAACTTAAAGAAATGGCTGTGAAAACTTATTTAATGTTGATAAAGAAACATGAGATCATGGTTCAAAATTTCTCGAAAAAATGAAATGTGGGGGGTCAGAAATATTTCGGAATTTCCCTAAACCCTAAAACCATAAATACTCTGAGGAGCTTGTTTGACTTCTCTAACGTGATTTTTTTGTGAAAAAATTATTTCGGGATGTTAGATCTGACATCTAATACCAATGTGGGGAGATCAAATCAATGAAATGCATTGAATCGTTCGTTTGATTGGATTGAAGCGTTCTTTGTCAAAAAAATTGAAAACAATAAATCTTAGACTTCTCTCAATTAATTCATTTCTAGTTGTTTAATTGACACTATGGTGGTGTAAAAACTTCAAATCTATTAACATTTGATATTCTTACACCGGATTTGAGGATCAATTGTTGAATCTATTAGAACTACCATTCATAATTTTGGGAATTTTTTTAAAAATATTAAATCTTAAATTCTTAATATTGATCAAATTATTTCAATTTTGGATATGTTGTAGATCATAGATTTTTACGGATTTATACATGTATAGAAATACATGCTATGTGGTAAGCACAGCCCTAATTATTGTAGAAATGTGATTTAAGTGTGCCAAAGTATGATCTATACTTGATTTATGATTTCCAGAGTTTCATGATAAAATTCCATTATGCTATCAATATTTCTACCATACCTTTAATTTTTCAATATTCCACACTGTCGAAATATTTTCACATCCAACAACGTGGTAATATTGGTTCAAATTGAAATTTCAAACCTTGGGTGAGATTAATGGCAATATGTCTGGGAAGCTAAGAATTGAGTCCAGTATTACGGAAGGGAAAAAAGTTCTGATGCAAGCTTCCGCACAGTTGCTGAATAGACATAGCACTAAAAGTTGTAAGATCCAAAGTATGTATTCTTCGAAGACTAAATAACAGAGGATGAAGCTTTACTTCTTTTAGTTTTCCTTTTCGTGCTTTCGGTTTCATTCGAACACCTAATTAGAGAGATGGCTACTTGGCATTGAAATTTGTATCTTGTTTTCTATCCTCCTATCCAATGAAGTTTTGGGTCAAAGGGGAACAAAATAAAGGAAATCTTGTTTTCCATCCTCCTATTCATTCAAACACCTACTACTTTAAGTCTTCCCCTCTTTTTGATCATACCATAAAGCATAATCATCGAGCCTTGTCCATCTTTATGGGGTCGGCCTTATTATTCCGTTTGTGCAAGTTATTTTTGTTAAGGATTATTTATGCTGTCAATGAAAGTTTTTCCATATCTTTTCTACCATCTTCAATTAATGTTATTTTAGGTTTTCCCCTTCTCCTTGACCCCTCCATAATCATCTGAGACCCACTCTTCCAAGGGCCACCTATGCTCTTCACTGTACATGCCCATGCCAACTTAAATTGTTCTCCATCACTTTTGTACTCGATTGGTATAAGTTCAACACTTCCTCTAATATATGTATTTCTAACTGTATCCTTCCTAGTTTGGTCACACATCCCCCTCACACACCCATCTTATGTGCTTGAGCTCTCTTTATTGCCTAAAAATCTTAACCCGACAACATTGTGAGCCTATTGTTGCTTATAAAATGTAGCCCATGCCAACTTAAATTGTTCTCCATCACTTTTGTACTCGATTGGTATAAGTTCAACACTTCCTCTAATATATGTATTTCTAACTGTATCCTTCCTAGTTTGGTCACACATCCCCCTCACACACCCATCTTATGTGCTTGAGCTCTCTTTATTGCCTAAAAATCTTAACCCGACAACATTGTGAGCCTATTGTTGCTTATAAAATGTAGCTTAAAAAAATCCGTCGATTGCATAGCACTCCCAAAGCTCCTCTTCACTTATCCAACCAACTCTATTTCTAATAGATATATCCCCATCGATCTCTCCATTCTTTTACATAATATCTTGAAAATACTGAAAACAATCACATTGTTATATTTCTTGGCTGTAACTCCAATTAGGCCATCATTATCATTACTATTTCAACTAAGATTGTATTACATCTCTATTACAGTTGTTTGTCACGCTAGTAATTGCTATATCATACATGTAATCAATCGCTTTGAAATAATCTTGAGGCACCATTTCCTTCCTAAATCCCACCAAATTACATCTTGTGGTAATCTATTATAAGCTTTATCTAAGTAAACGAAAACCATATGAAACTTATTCAAAATCATTTTCACACATAAATTTTACAATTTCATTGCAGAATTCAATTTCAACAGCAAATTGTACAGCCTACTGATCCTATAAAACTTGTTAATACGTTGAATTATACCATAAGGCCATACAGAAATTTCCAACAAGGGGAAGAAGAGGAAATAGGGATACCAATCTTGCACGGGCGTCTCGATGACGCCGAAGAAACCCTATTTCTCTAGTAGAGTTGACCTGGGAGCAGTCCGCTTTGCAAACCCTAGCCCGAGCGCCGCCGACGCTACCGAAGATGTCTCCGGCGTAGGGGCAGTGGCGCCTGGATCGGGAGAGAAGCGTCGCCGAATCTTGAAGGGTTCGGAGCCATCTCATCTCCTCCTCCTCCGCCGCCGCCGCCGCCGCCGCCGCTCCGCCGCAGCTGCAGCCGCCGTCGCCGTCGGATTGATCTCTCGTGCCCTAGAGCGCCGCCGAGGAAGCTTAGGGGGGAACGCTAGGACCGGGGGTCCCCCATGCCACAGCCTCTCTCCCTCACACGCTCCTACGGGGAGCGCTACAGTTCGATGGCAGTCACCGGGGAATGGGGGGAGACAGTGAGAGCGCTGATATTTGAGCACACAACGGGACATAAATCTTTTTTAAAAAAAATTTTAATTCCCTCTTTACCCTCATCCCCAACCTTCATCAAGTTGCCAGCTCCATCTAGGGCTGGCAATTTCGGACCCGACACGGTAGACCCGATACGACCCAACACGAAGTTAGCGGATCTGGGTTAGGGCTAAACGGGTTCGGGTCGTAAACGGGTCGACACGATCGACCCGTTTAATAAACGGGTCGGGTCCAGGTTTAGGGTCTGGACACGGTAGACCCGGGAAGACCCGTTTAGTTTTCAACGGGTCGTGTCGGGTCGGGTCTACCCACAATCCAATACTATAATATATAATACCAGTGGGTCTTTCGGGTCGAGTCGGATTTGGGTCGGATCAGGTCAATTAAACGGGTCTTATCGGGTCTACCCGTTTATTAGCGGTTCGGGTACGGGTTTAGGATCTAGACACGATTAGTTAAATGGGTCGGGTCCGGGTCTAGGGGTTTTGGACACGACACGAACCCGACACGACACGACCCATTGCCACCCCTAGCTCCTTCGCCCTCTGACTCAGTCGCCGTCTTTCTTGATGACACCATCTGCCGCTCCTGCCTCTTCCTCCGTCGTCCATGTCTGATTGCTCAGCCCACCGCGACTGTCCTTGCCCCATCGCCCTCCTTCTTTCTTCTTCCTCCTCTTTTTAGCTCATCTTTCCCACACCGGAACCCTGATCCGCTGCCCCTTCTCCCTACTCTTCCTCCTCCTCTCTCCATTTTTCCCACGCCTGAATGTTACGTGCCTAAATAGTTATCAAGCCCGGTCTCCAACAGCTTCGATGTTTTTGGGAAAACGGTCGGGTTCGTAACATTTGGTATCAGAGCCAGGCCCATGTCCAATGTTCGAATCCCGGAAGGGGCGACCTATAGGCTAGACTAAAATACTGGTAGATGAGTGGAAGCCGCCAAAAAGGAAAAAGGGTCAACGAAGACGTCGGTCGCGGAAGCATGGTGGTATGTTACGTGCCTAATTAGTTATCGAGAGCCCAATCTACAATGCTTCAGGGCTTTTGAAAAAACGATCGGGTTCGTAACATTTTATGTTTGGCCATCCGATTGGGGATGGTAGGCCGAACTCATGTTTAGTGTCGTTCTCTGCAGCTTAGAAGATTCCTTCCAAAAATAAGAGATAAATATAGGAGCTTTTAGAAAAACGGTCGGGTTCGTAACATTTGGCATCAGAGCCTGCCCCACGTCCGATGTTTGAATCCCCAAAAGAACAACTTATAAGCTAGATTAAAATACTAGTAGATGAGTGGAAGCCGCCAAAAAGGGAAAGGACTACCATCGGGCCAGCATCGATAAAGTGGGCTAACGAGGACGTCGGTCGCAGAAACATGGTCGAATGTTACATTCCTAAATAGTTATCAAGCCTGATCTCCATCATCTTTGGAGTTTTTGGGGAAAAAAATGGGCGGATTCATAACACTGAACGTGTGGAGAAGATGAAGGAAGAAGGAAGAAGGAAGAAGGAATGGGGAGGAGAGAGAAGGACCAAAGGCTTATGGCTCTGGCGAGGGAAAGACACAGTGAGGAGGAGGAGGAAGGAAGAAGGAGAGAGACGGGGCGGAGCAGAGTGTGGCGGGTATATGGACAACAACAGTGGGCTAGGGGACATTTTAGGATTTTTATTAGTGCCAATGGATCAGGGGCCAAGAGTAATTCTATGGGTGCGAATAGAGCGTCCCTCGCGGATGCTCCACATCTGCGTTTTTTCTCCATGTATGTCCTGTTCTATGTTCATAGGGGTGGACTGTACTCGGTAAGCCTAAATCTCGTGCCCCGGGTGTAGAACGGGGCGGGCCGGGCCGGGCCTAGAATACCTCAGGCCAGGCCTAGTTAGGCCTATAGATGTCAAGCCTGAATAGGCCCGTCGAGCTTGTCGGGCCGGGCTGGGTCGGACCTTGGGCCAAGGGTCTGAGCCCGGATCTGATCCGGATAGACATATATGTAAAAATTTCGGACCGGGCCGGCCAGATTTAGACAACAAAAACACTTTTGTTTAAACGAAATCGTGACCACTGCATCTTTTTTTCTTTTGTAATTTATATTTATATATATATATAAAAGAAATATACAGTATATGGTGGGGGTTTTTCGGACCAGGTTTGTGGGCTTCCTTTTGGGCCGGGCAGCAGGCTTAAGGTAGCAGCCCGAGCCTGGCCCATGGTGTGTTCAGGTCGAGCCAATGACCAGGCTGGGCCAGATTCGGGCGATGGTCTTTTTTTACACCCCTACCCCTTTACATGCTAGAGCGTGTACAGATGACTCATTATCCGGCTCACCAACCGCCCGCCCACCCACCCATTTTGCTTATTCTCTCTCAAAAACGACCTCCAATCATCCAATGGGCTCCGTAGCGGTAGGGTCTCAACAACCGGCTCAACAATGTTGCTGAGCCGATTTGATCCGCAAAGCAAAATTCCCCCACTCTTAGCCTGTCATTGGATCGGATTATGCCATATCCAAATCTGATCCGTTATGTAAACGGGTTATCCGATTCGGATTGTTATCGGATCAGAAAATCCAATCCATATTCGTTTCAGTACGGATCAGATCAGAATTCGGATTGTGGACTGTACATTGGATAGTTGTGTTCAGCAATTCCGAACTTAGGACTCAGAAGGACCAGGATCAACATCCGGTCCATTGACAGGTCTACCACAGTCCCTATCTTTCTCCACGCATCATGTTAAACCTCTTGATTGTGATCAGACGGTGCGGCAGCCGCAGATCGGTTGTAATTTAATTTGTTGGGAGGGGCAAAACAGTCCGAGTGCTAGGTGTTATTAGGTGAAAACACGAGGGGCTGAAAAGTAAATGGATTATTTGTGAGTCAACTGTATGCTCCCCATAGGTGAGGGACTCACCAACCAACTGAATTGCTGAACCGCAGTTGGTGAGTCCGCTGTACATGCTCTAACATTGCCTGCGCCCCACATCCCAGTTGTCTGTCGCACCCATCCCCGATCGGTGAATCACACTCAGCCCTAACCGGCAAGCAAAGGGACGCCAGAGATTGTACCAACGACATTGACTCCTGCTTGACACCTGATCACAGAAGTTCCTTGGCGCGATTCACCAGATGTAACCTAAGGCATATGGAGGGTATATTTGTCATTTTATTAAAAAAATCAAGAATCAGAGGTAGCAGGATTTAGTCAGATTTGTGAGATGTGATTAAAATTTCTTTTTTTTTTTTTTGGTGGGGGGGGGGGGGGGGGGGGGGGGGGGGTGTCCTTCACTAATATCATGGAAGAACATCTGGAGAGAAAAAAACTAGCAGCAATCTTAGTTCTTTCATGCCTACAACCATTATTCTCTCCCACAAGCCTCTGATCAGTACAGTACATTACGCGAAAGATTGTGAAGAGTTTGTATTAAAAAATTAAAGAGACAAGAATCAAGGTAGACATCGTTGATCGAATTCCTCAACTTGTATGACAAAAAAAGGATGGGAAAAAAACAAAAGCTCACTCCTCGTCCGAGCCTGATCCTTCTGAGCTTGAATCCCCGTCTGGAAGGGTAACAGCATTGGCCGCCGCCTTGCTGCTCTTCTTGTCCTTCCCATCATCCTCGTCATCGCTGTATTCACTCTCATAGTCATCATACTCCTCTTCCTCCTCTTCTTCATCCTCATCAGCACCCTCTTCCATGACCACGCCTTCTTCCGCCACGTGGCCCCCCCTCGTCCCTGCCCGGCTCCGTTTCAGAACCTTCAGCTTCAGGTTAGTCTTCCGATCACACCCTAGCCATGCATCACACAAGCAGCAGGAGCTCAGACTGTAGTTGCCCTCCGCGGGCGCCTGAAACTTGCCCATCACCAACCTCGACCCGCTCCTCACCTTCTCGATGGCCTCCCTCACCGCAGCACCAATCTCCTTCACGCTCGCCCCCAGACTCTCCTTCGTCTCTTGGATCGCCTTAGATGCAGCGGCGACGGCGGAGGCCTCGTCCATGAAGCTCACCTTCTGGAACATCCACACGTCGTTCGTGTCCGCAAGCAGCAGCCAGAAGCTCTCCTCCTTGTGGAAGGGATAGTGGGGGGTGTGGGGGAGGGCGCCGGTCAGGCCGTTCCCGCGCCGCAGCGTCACCCAGGCATACATTGTGACGATGTCTCCCTCTTGTATGCCTTCCTCCCCTTCGGTCTCGAGTGTGATCTCGACCGTGATGGAAGGGATCATCTCGAGTACGAGCTCCACGTCGTGTGCTTCGGCGGTAGAGAGCCCTGCAGCCTCCGTCAGCAGCTCGGTTCGGTCCTTGATGCTCATGTCTCGTAGCTCTTGCAGTGTGCGCACCTTCTGCTATAAGATACAGGCAATTTGAGTGAAATTTAAGCAGAGAATGAAATAAGGTCTTTTCATATTTTATTTTAACAAAAAAAGTACTATTTAGGTAAAAGTTCACCCTATATGATGGTCCACAATCAAACTTTTTATGAATTTCCCAATCTCAACAGATTAAAATCAGTAATATATTGCAGCCTATATTTTTATCAAATGCAACTAAGGTAAAGCATAAAAGTAATATATTGCCGGTTATATTCACTTACCTTGCGAGCAATTTTTTTGACGATTGCCTCGCTGAAGTGCGGGAGCTGCAAAAAGGGTGCAATGCCTTCTGGGTTTCCGCCAGTTGCTTTCCTTGCACTGAGAGGAACAGCCTGCACCACATATTCCAAAATAATGTAGTATAAATGGATTGCACTTATTGAAGATAACTAGCAAATGAGCTTAAACAAACAAAAGCAGCACTTTGTTTGAGTATGTAGAAGGGCACAAAAATCAAAGGGTAGATTTGGATGATTCTGATAAAAGCTGTGTGAGTGTGTATAGGGTTGGGATATGTGAACATGTAAGTTGTTGTCAAGTAAACCTACATGGGGGTTTTAGAATTCACTGAATTTAATAAGAATGCTCGCTCTATCATAGATGGCATATCCACAAAAACTCAATCGATTCTGAAACTTCTAGATGCATCAAATGTACTAAGGCTTATCAATCGTCCGTTTTAACTGTTGATTTGAAAAGCACATTTGACGCACCTAGAGGATTCAATATCGGTTGATTTTTTGTGCATATGCCATCTATGGCAAGTTGAGCATCCTCACAAAAATTGAGCGAATTATGAAACCTCCATGTTGACATGTCAAAATTACATATCCACCAATCCCGACCAATAATATATATATATATATATATATATATATATATATATATATATATATATATATATATATATAGGGGCATGCTATAATAAGGCATGCGGTAAGCATCGCATGCACACAACGGTGCATCAGACAGCTACGGTGCGGTGCCGCACTTACCGCATACCGCATTATAGCATGCCCCTATATATATATATATATATATATATATATATATATATATATATATATATATATATATATATATATATATATATATATATATACGTCTTGCTGCATGTGCCTCACCTTGAGGCGCGCCTTACTGCGCCTTGACAACACCGGACGTGTTACAACCTAACCCAACTTTGGTGAGAAATGAGCAAGGGGTTTGTTAGGCCGTTACCCGCAAGTGGCACACCACAACATAATCCGATTGTGGTGAGAAACGGGAAGGGGTTTACTAGGTCGTTACCAGTAAGTGCGTGCTGCAACAAAACTTGATTGTGGTGAAAAATATGCAAGGTTGGATAGGGTTAGGGTGTCTCTTAGAAGCGGCACATTGCAATGGCGACCAATTGGAGCAACTGGAAGACAGATTTTCACGTGAACGAAAATAATCTCACAAAAGAGGAATGTTAGATTTGCTACATGGACTGTTAGGACTTTGACTGGAAGAATAAAGGTTTAGTAGATACAATGACGAGAAGAATAGTCAACATTGATTGCTTACAAAAAAGCCAAATGGAAATGAGGAAAAGCTAAGAAAATTGGTGGTGAGTACATGCTTTTTTATGTAGGCAAGAATAATAGTAGAAATGGAGTTGGATTATCAGTGGATAAAGATATGACGGATAATGTTATCGAGGCTAAAACGATAAGTGATAGGTTATTGGCTATAAAATTAGTCTTAGGTGAGGATATTATTAATGTAGATAATGCTTACGCATCACAAGTACGACTAGATGAGAATGTCAAAAAACAGTTTTGGGTAGGTATGGATGGATTAATGCAAGGAATTCCAGAGGGAGAAATTATATATATATATATATATATATATATATATATATATATATATATATATATATATATATATATATGTGGTAACTTAAATGGTCGTGTTGGGAGAAGTAATAGAGGATCTGAGTACATGGTGGACAAGGTTTTGGAGATAAAAATGCAATTGGAGATTGTATACTAGAGTTCGCGGTGGCCTATGATCTAGCGATAGCAAATACTTATTTCAAAAAGAGATGAACAATTAATTACTTACAAGAGTGGATCAAGTATGTATATATAGATTATTTTCTATTAAGAAGAAAAGAGAAATCTAGATGCAAAGATGGTAAGGAAATACCATGAGAATGTTTGAAAATACAACACGAGCTAATAGTTTTAGATGTGTATATTAATAGCAAGAAGAAAATAAAATAAGTTAAAATAAGCCCCAGAATATGTTTGTGGAATTTAAAAATGAACGATATGACATTCTTTAAAGAGAAGTTAGTAAAAGAGGGGAATTGGATCATGGAAAGTACACCAAATATGATGTGGGATCAAATGGCACGCTCTATTAAGAGAATTGCTAGAGAATCTAGAGGTTATCGGCGTGGGGTTAAAGATACTGGTGGTGGAATGATGAGGTCCAAAAGACAATCAAGGAAAAGAGATTATGCTTTAAAGAATGGCATAAAATAAAGGTCGTTGAGGACTTAGAAAGGTATAAAAGGCTAAGAAGGATGCTAAGAAGCTAGTTAGTAAGGCTAAGTTTGCAGCTTTTGATAACTTATATGATAAACTAGGATCTAAGGAATGAGAGAAAGAAATATACAAATTAGCTAGAATGAGGAAAGGGAAACTAGATATATAGATCAAAAGTAAAGGCAATACTATCTTGTTGAAGGAAAATGAGATTAAAGACAAATGGAAAGGATACTTCCAAATATTAATGAATAAGAACCCCACTGGAGGAGTGTATTTAGAACAACCAATCTAGGGATTGACATTTTTATCGTTCAATTAAAATAGCTGAAATGGAGGAGGCTTTGAAAAGGATGCATAAAGGTAACTCACTAGGCCCTGATGAGATACCAATTAAAGTTTGAAAACTTTGGAAGAACCTTAATTAATTTGGTTAACTGTCTTGTTCAATAAAATCTTTAGAACAAGGAATGTGTCAAATGATTGGAGGAGAAGCATTATGGTATCTATATATAAGAATTAAGGCGATGTTCAATTTTTTTTAATTATCGTGGAATTAAGCTTATGAATCATACCATGAAATTATAGGAGAGAGTGATTGAGTAAAGGTTAAGAAAGATGACAAAAAAACCGGAGAGCCATTTCGGATTATGCCAAGAAGGTCTACAATGGAAGCTATTTTCTTGTTGAGATAACTGATGGAAAGATTTAGAGAGAAGAAAAAGAATAAGCATATGGTTTTTATCGACTTAGAGAAGGCTTATGATAGAGTACCACGAGATATGATTTGGTGGACTTTCGGAAGAGAAGTGGTGCGTCAGGGTTATATTAAAATGATTGAAGACATGTATAAGGGAGCAATTACTAGTGTCAGATGTAAATGTGGTGGCAAATAAATTTCCAGTAACTGTGGGGCTCCACCAAGAGTTAGCTTTAGCACATATCTTTTTACTCTTGTCATTGATGAACTCACTCTAACATTCAAGAAGCAGCACCATGGTGTATGTTATTTGCAAATGATATGTTGTTAGTTGATAAAAACAAGGATGGGGTTAAATACTAAATTGAAATTATGGAGGAAATTTTTGAATGATAAAGAACTTAAAAATAAGTCGAAGTAAAACGGAATATATATAGTGCAATTTTAATGAAAATAATAATGATAATGAAGCTCATTTCACAATGATGACCAAGAAGTACAACAATGTGATTGCTTTCGGTATCTTGCATATGTCATACAGAAGAATAAAGAGGTAGATGATGATGATATATCCAGTAGGATTAGAGCAGGTTGGATGAAGTGGAGAGGAGCCTCGGGAGTGCTATGTGATTGATGAATGCCTTTCAAGAATCAAGGGTAAATTTTGCATGACGGCAATAAGACTTGAAATGTTATATATTTCAGAATGTTGGCCCTTAAAGAGAGCTCAAGCTCATAAGATGGGTGTGGTAGAGATGAGGATGCTAAGGTGGATGTGCGAAAAAACTAAAAGAGATAGAGTGAGGAATGAGTGTGTTAGAGAAAGTGTTGGAGTGGCACCAATTGAGGACAAGATAATGTAAAATAGATTAAGATGGTTTGGCCATGTAGAACGTAGAGTAGAGGCAGCCCCAATAAGGATAATGTCCCAGATTAGTGTGGAAGGTCTAAGGATGAGGGAAAGACCTAGAATAACATTAATGGAAGTTATTAGAAAAGACATGGAAAAACTTTCAATGACAACAAATATAGCCCTAAATATAAATTAATGGCGAAGAAGGATTCATAACAAGTAAATGAGACATGGCTTGATGGTTATGGTAAAGCCTTCTTTTTAATGTAACAACTACCAACGGTTTCTTTTTTAAATTCACTACTAAAAATTGTTAGAAGTCATGACTTTCTAATGATTTCATGTCTTCATAACTATTTTACTTGCTACTTGCATGCGTAATACATGTCTGATCCAAAAGGACCAAAACTATGAAAACAATCCCTTACATAAGCTGAATTTAATATACCATAGAACAAAATATCAAAAGATGGCACTGATAGGAGGTAATTTTCAAGACAGTCATACACCAATTTTTTTAGAGTTTTGACACGATATACAAGACTCCAGTGTATGTTAACAACATAACATAGAGTTCTATGGACACGTCTACTAGTAAATTTTAATTTTCCGACAAGTGTCTTAGTAATATGACCATTCATCTTATTTGGGTACAAATTCAACATGTGTTTTCCTAGAAAATCTACAGAGGTGAACATCCAGATAAGCAACTCTACATATTGTTGGTGAAAAAATCTATGGTAGTTCCCATTGCAGCTACAAATTCTATTATACACAAATGAAAATGTATAAAAAAAAATGAACAGTATTTAGGTATACAGAATGTTCTAAGATGTATTTCAGAAAATGGGAGAAAATTGTTCAAATTCTAAGACCACAATTTTTTGTTGTTTGGCTTCATAAAAAAAAACAATTTTTATAACTGGCATCACTAGGAATTACTCTAGCAAAAGAGCGTGACATTGTTGTACATAATAAAAAATTGAAACATGAAATGGTAACTAATAAAGCAAATTAATGAAGAACCTGGATGATGCATTGTGAAAGCTCTACAACCCCAATCGCAGGCCTAAGATATCCATGTCCTTGAGGACTACGTGGGATTACAGCCATCTGCATGCCACAAAAAATAATTGTAGTGTAAGTATACAACATAGCTCTTACTAAAGCAACTGTGAATAAATAGGTCAGAGAATGAATGAGAAAAGGCGACAAAAGCAATTTTGAATATATAGGTCTAGGTCAGAACATGAATGAGAAATTAAGGTCTTCGACACAAAAGCAATGGAGAATTGCAAAAAATAGACAGACATGAAGTACAGCAAGTAGCTCAAGTCCACTTCGAGAAGTTCAATTCCAGAAAGTTTCTTCCAAGGAAGAAATTTCATATACGCAATCTGAGCCAGTGCGGACTACAAGTTTGCTCAATATTTTACATTAGAATAGACATGTTAGCTCGAAAATAGAGACATAATGAATGTCTTAATGCGTCTGTTATAAAGCACCATGTTTTTTAAACAAATTAAGTGCTCTTATAAGCTTAGATATATCCGCATGCACTATTCTTTTACCCTGGACATGAAACTTATCCTGGACAGATTTATCAATGACTTTGTCTGCTGTCTTACTGAAGTGGAATGTGTTATGTCTAATGCAATAATGCCTTACTGCATAATTGAAACTGGAACATGATTTTTTCGTGCATATCTGTTGTTCAGAATCTTCAGAAGTTACTTCACCCTTTCTATAGCTGCAAACATTTTTTTGTGGCAACATAATTTTTTTTTTTATGAAGGATAATATATGAGGATAAAAACGAAAAAAAGGTAGGATTCACTACAACAAAGGATTAAGAAGTAAAATAAGAAACAAGAAGTCACCACACTGAGATTACATTCCAGTCCCCAACAACCTCAGAAAGCCTAAAGCAAGAAAAAGGGCAGCAGGACTGATTCTGGAACACCTCCCACGAAAGAATACAAAAGCCACTGCAAGAAAGCAATTGTCAGTCAATTAACCACACACCACTAACCTTTCCAATAAGCTCTGCTACATTTCTGGCCCTGCCCTCCAATCTAGTGTTCCTCCCAAATAGTGCATGCACATGTATCAGAGTACATCCATGATTGCATGGATTCTGATGCATGAGCTATACCTTTTTATTAATTTCGGATTATTTTGTATCTGATATTGTAGTTGGATTAGATTTGATTATGAGCCCAAATAATAGAGTTGGCAGTAGCAATCTTTTTTAGATTTCTAGTCAATTTAAAGAGGCTTAGTCCTCTTTTGTGCAATCATTTATTATTGGATGAATGAAAATCAAGAGTGGAAATTATTGTGATTGCTTTTTCCAGAAGGTTCCCCTCATTCACTCTGAGAGCGTGTCCGGAGTGAGGTCGTAGGGTGTGAAACCTTGCAAAAAAGAAAGCAAGAACATCAAATAAGAAAATCAGTCTGGTGGAAGAAAGAAAAAGAATAAAAACAACAGAGTTTGCTAACTTGGTGTCACCACCCACCATCGATGCCTCCGTCGAACCCACATGTGATGTCACCCGTTCAGCTATGTACAGCCGCTGCAAGCAACCACAACAGGAACACCAGTATCGGCCCCTTGCTACAGTCGCATCCACCCCCATCCACATTGCTACATGCCTCATCAGTCATCAATCAGTTGTCGCCATTTTGTCGCCTCTTTTTCACCCCTCTAATTTACCCTTTTAAGAAACCCTAGCCCCAAAACAAACCTTAAGCCCAATCTCGTGCCTTGCTCTTTTAACTAATGGATTTTGAACTTAAACCGATTAGGTACCCAACCCAAGTTAACTACAACAAAGGATTAAGAAGTAAAACAAGAAACAAGAAGTCACCACACTGAGATTACATTCCAATCCCCAACAACAAGGCTAAAGCAAGAAAAAGGACAGCAGGACCAGATTCTGGAACACCTCCCAAGAAAGAATACAAAAGCCACTGCAAGAAAGGAATTGTTAAGAGTCAATTAACCACACACCACTAACCTTTCCAATAAGCTCTGCTACATTTCTGGCCATGCCCTCAAAGTCCAATCTAGTGTTCCTCCCAAATGGTGCATGCACATAGAAGCCATTCCAAGCATAGTCAAGCATATTAGGTCCTCATCTAGGATGAAAGTAGCTCAAATTTCTAGTATAGTTACCATATGTAAATTTCATAATTAGTTTCAATGTCTATCCAAGGTTCTAAAAAGAGCTAGGCGCTAGTCGGGCGGTGGGGGACCGCCTAGCGCCTAGGCGGCGCCTAGGCGTTTTGCCTTTTTATTAATTATTTTAATTATTATTTTGATATTATATAATATATATGTTTAAAAATTAATATAAGTTCAAGATTATCCCAAATCATTATTTTAAAGAACAAGTATATAACCATAATTCAAGATTGAGTGATTAACAATAACAAAAGCAAACATGGTCCGCCTGGCCAGCTTCAGCCCGCCTGGCTCACCTATCCTGTCTAGCCAGCCTGAGCCCGCTTGGTCCGCCTGAGCCCGCCCAGGCGGCCGCCTTGCCCAGCCTAGACCGCCTAGGCGGCCGCCTAACCCCGCCTAGCTCCGCCTGGGAGCTTGGCCGCTTTTCTGGAGCGCCTAGGGCCTAGGCGAGGCGGTGGGGGGCCGCCTAGCGCCTAGGCACCGCCTATGCGGCTGCCTGGGCTGCTTTTTAGAACACTGTATCTATCATGTTAAAAACAGCATTGTTGGTCCCAAGACCAGAAGAGAACGGTTGAGAGTTTATGTTCGGTTGCAAGCTATTCGCAAAAACCAACTAAGACTATGTAATGAATCCTAATTTAATAAACGTTAATTCTAAATCAACACCGGTTGTAAGTGGTGCACCACAACCCAACCCGATTGTGGTGAGAAATGGGCATGGATTTGTTAGGGGCTCCCCAGTAAACAACAAAGCACAAGCTAAACCGGTTTTGGCGAGAAATTGACTATGGTTAGCTAGGGCGGTCCCTGTAAGTTCTGTTACCAAAAGCTCCGATTTTTTGAATAAGTCTCGACTAAAACATGACTTATTCAGTAAACGTTTGATATGCGACTCTTTGTCGATTTTTGAAAAAATCATGATTTTATGAAAAGTCATGATTTTCACGTTTTAATCCCGATTTAGTCGTTTTAATCCTAATTAATTGTGTTTTAATCCCGTCATGTATTACTCAAAAAACCTATTATAACATCTATATATAAATATGTTCTAAAATTCTACCGCTTGTTTCCAAACTCTTTCTCAACCTTTCCAACTTTTTCCCAATTTTTCCGACTTCTTCCATAGCCGATTTTTTCCCAACTTCCGACTTGGTAACTATGCATGTAAGCGACGTACCCCAACAAACCACAATTGTTGTTGGAAATAGGCAAGGATTGGTAAGCCAAGAAGACGAATTTTCACACCAGATGGAGCAAGGGGGAACAATAAAGATAGTAGTCTCACAAAAGAAATATCGTTGATGTGCTACTTGGAACATTGTGACATTCTAAAAGAGTATTGGTCGATACAATTAAGATAAAAGAGTCAATATTGAAAATATCAGTAATGGAAATTGGTAGAAAAGTATGGAAAACAATCCTTACCAGAAATGAAAAGAGAAGAAGCTATGGTTATGGTTTTGTTCATCATAAACATAGATAGAGTCGTTTCTTGATGAGTTTTATATTTAATAAGTGACTAGATTTCTACCAAAGGTACAAAAATGTCTTAGAAACAAAGTCGTACAACACGTTAAATCCCTTTTAGGATTTGATATCATGTTTAAAATTTTGATGTTATTGTACGTAAAACGATGTAGCATAATGAACATAAGATGAATTGTCAGACCATCAAAAAAGTTCTTTGTGGTAGATCCAACAATCTCTCACACTAATTTCCCTTTTTAACTCTAATTTATACATAACTCCTTTGTCCAATAATAACCATTACAATCCCATTCCAACTACTTGGGGTCATTTTATGAACCCTTCTCGGACATGTACAAACAATTATTTTGTAAATCTCGTTGTTGTCGACACAAGTTTGAGATTTCATATTTGGGTTTGGGCAAGACGTAAAACGAATCGTTTCGACTGGTTCGAGTTCAAATTCGGTTGTTTTGGTTAAAAATATCTAAATAAATAATAAGAAATAAAGAATAAATGAGAATAAAAGATATAATATACAAGTCTGATTCATCCAACTCGGGCCTAAATCGAGCTCGATTCGAACGATCCAGTCATTTCATATCAAACCGGTAAGTTACCACCAAATCGACCAAATCAGCCGGTTCGGCGACTAGTTTGATTCGGATCAGCAGAAAACTCAACTGTTTTGGCTGAACAATTTTGGGTTCGGTTGAAGCCTTCAACCATGGTCTCCGTAACCAAAAATTCTAATTTTTTGAATAAGTCGCAATTAAAACACGACTTATTCAGTAAATGTTCGCTACACGACTCTTTAACAATTTTTTAAAAAAAATCATAATTTTCATGTTTTAATTCCGACTAATTGTGTTTTAATCCCACCATACACTGCTCAAAAAACCTGTTGGAACATCGATATATAAATAAGTTCTAAAATTCTTCCGTTAGTTTTCTGACTCTTTTCCGACCTTTCTGAATTTTTCCTGATTTTTCTGACTCCTCCCCTGACTGATTTTTTCCGGACTTCCGACTTGGTAACTATGACCATGGTTGACAGTTGCATCATTGCATAAAGAAATGTTAAGTCATTTCAAGTTTAAAAAATTAAAATAGACACCTTAAGAAGGCAATAGTAACATATATTTGCAACCACAAACTCCTACACAACTGCAACTAAAGACAAGTAAACAAAAAGGTTGGTTATCCTTCACCATCTTCCATTTAATCCACCTCCACTATAGAGAATTATGTAGTTCATTAAGTATTTCCTCAAAGTGCACATAAACATCTATGCTCTTTCATATAGTTTAAACACAACATAAACAGCTAATAATTCAATAGAAAGGTTACTCCTTCAAATTAAGGATTCATGGCTCTATAAAAAAGTTGATGAAGGCAAGACTTATTGAGATCACCTTCATTAATTCTTCAAGAAGACGAGGTGCAAGCTCTAGCATACGTCTATAATCACTCTCAAGAGCTGAAGATAACATAGCTGATTCATGAGTTAAATGGGCCTGAATCAATAATTCCATCTGTAAATTAACAAAAAAGGGCATACATGTAAGATTTTGCAAGACAATGTTGACTACAACATAACCAAAAAAAAACTCAGTAAAGACAATGTCACAGAGCTAATAGAGCAAGTGTGTGGAGTCTTAGTTGTCTGCCTTGCCCCTGTGTGCAGTGTCGGATAGGCCCAGGATCTGGTACACAAATTGTTGAAGCTCAATAGGAGCCAGACTAATGGGCTGTGAATACAAGCATATGTATTTGGTCTTCTGGGCAGAAGGTGTAAAGCACTAGAGCCTCATAATAGAATAAACAGCTGAATACAACCATACATATTTACCTTAACTAATGAAGGATGTTGTTTCCAAAACTTTGCCTGCTCTGTCCTGATGTTCTTAAGGTCCAAATTCAACTCGCTTCTAACTGCCACAAATAGCTTCTGAAGGGGTTCATCATCACTTCTACGAACCGGCATTTCCATGAATTCTGCAGCCTTAATGAAGACGTCCATTACCTTGCTGTGCATTATAGAAAATTCATCAGCTACAAGTGGAAAAACTCATGGCAAAGCTTCCACAGGTAATTGTAACTAATAAATCACTGGTCTGAGAAATGAGCACAGAAACATAATAGAAAAGACAAGACGTAAAACTCCCATCAAACTTCACCAGCATTTCTAAAACCATCCAAATGCAGGATGTAGGTCACCAGAAAACCAAAAACTAACATGTTACTTGAACTCAAAACAGATTATTTTGACACAACCCACTAAGGCACATACTGGGTACAGCGATACGACACGACAAGGCTAGGACACAACAAAGACTAACATCTGGATCTATGAAGCAAAGACACGGGTACGGAGATACGACACGACACATACACGGCGACACAACATTTTCTAAAAAAAGGTAGAATACGACAAGGCTAGGACACAGCAATTAATATATATAAGGTAATAATATATATTATATGAATACTACATAGAGATGCTTAACTTCAAAGAAGAATCCATAAAACATGCTCCAAGTAGATGGAAAATTATTTGATGATTATGTTTAAGAAATTTCAATGGTAGCATAATAGAATACCCCCTTTTGACAACTACTAAATTTCTTTTTTTAGTAATTTCAAATGATCAAAACTGAATTGAAGGGAGCAAAATGAAGTTTATTAACTATGGGATCGGGTTTGGCACTATGGGATCCTCACTAGAGGTCATAAGGCTAATAACAACAGTCCAATAAAGTCCACAAAATCCACCAAGTTCTAAAATTAATGATAAAAGATGATCTTAATACTTGTAAGAGAAACCGCATTAATTATATCCTATGAGGTTATAACCTCAGAGGTTATAAGTTAAAGTCAAATCTTAATCATAACCGTTCGTTACACTGAGCCCCAAACAAATAATCCAACTCAGCCCTGATCGCATGCAATGAACGGTTGTGCCGTGTCCGGGACAAAAAAAAAAAAAAAAAAACAGGACACTTCGAAGCCGTGTCCGACGCGTGTCCGGGCCGTGTGTGTCCAACACGTGTCCGACATTAACATGGGGCCCTCCAAGAACTGTTTGTGCTTCATAGATCTGGATTCAGGCCTCCATCCCAACCAAAGAACCCACCCAACCACACACTCGCACCAGTACGCGCGTGCACCACACACAGGGTATGCAACAAATTTCGAATTTCCTGAAACAGTGAAGGCAAATGAAGAAAAGGTTGAGGGAGGTGATGAAGAAAAACTTGTCCTACCCAAGATGTGGTTAAGACAATGGCCAATGAGGACAAAGGACCTGGTATTAGAGATGAGAAAGATATGAAGCAGAGTTGTTAATACATATAGACATAGAGAAAGAAGGGCTTCTCTTTTACAAAGACAAAGGTGAGACTACCAAGGCATATCTCGACTTCATACCTATAGGTGTCATTGTTATTATTTGCAGAGGGTACTATGAATCCCATCAATGAATATTTTATGCAACTAGGGCTTAAAGAAACAAAAATAGCCCAACAAAATCCCAAATCAGTGGCCAGGAGGACAAAGGGCCAAAAGGACAAAGTATTGGTCTGTGCATATTGCATTCCTCAATTCTCAGGTGGAGATTCACTTAGGGCTTGTTTGGTTGGTGTGTTTTCAGCATGTGATTTTGAAAACACAAGTGCAAACAGTTTAGGATTGTTTGGTTAGTAGGGTGTGACGTGTGTAAACAAGTGCAAACAGTTTAGGATTGTTTGGTTAGTAGGGTGTGACGTGTGTAAACAGATGCACACTTGCTAAATTTGTACAGCTTTTGCACATAAAATTGTGTAAATGAAGTTTCACCTAAATATATGAAATTTTCATTGCACATGTCATATGTGCAAACAGATATATGCACATCATCTGCACAACAACCAAACCAATGTTATTAAAACCGGACCGGACCGGCCAGTCCGAACAGGAAACCGGTAGGGAAACCGGTCCGTATGCGATTTGAACCGGTGTTGGAAAACGAACAGGTATTGAACCGTCGGGCCGGGCGGTTTTAGGTATAAACCGGACCGGGCCGGGCGGTTTTAGGTACAAACGAACCGGTTTTTTTTTTGGTGCACAAATGCTCTCTCGCTCTCTTTATCTCTCTCTGTGTTTGACTGTGTTTGTTGGGCCGGTGAACCAGACCGGATCGGCCGGCCGAACCGGACCGGTACACAAACCGGTTCGTCCTCCAGTTCGATTCTGACAACATTGAACCAAACAACCCCTTAGAGTTGGTTCTAAACAAGATTGTGCCTATGACATCTCTTATATACATCCCATGAGGGGAAATAAGTAAGCATTCTCTCATAAGAGTGGTAGGATTGTCCTTCCACCATCGAAGTTACTAAAATGCATCACCATAGAAAGGATCGAACCAATTCATCCTAGCACTCCAAGTCATGGAGCATTCAACAAAGAATAGTCGACGGCGTCCCAAAATCGATGCTATCAAGAAAGAACATTTAACGAAGCTCAAAGGTGGAGAAGTCTTCAAAAGATGGCGGCACGATATATTTTTCTATAAATTTTATTGTTAAAAGATATTATTTTATAGTTCTCCATGGTTTATCTGTAAATAGCCATGAATGGATGTTCAAGATTCTGAGAGTTTATGGTGGCCCTCGAGTGGGAAAAGAGACCTTTTACGAGGTGATCCAACGATCCATTCTTTTAATTTCAAAAGAAAATGATTAGTATCTCACCTTATATAGGCCCCTTCGTAGGTCCCTTAACGTGGCAGTCAAGCTTTTTGGTCAGATGACCATATTACCCCTCTATTAAACCAATTTTAAAACCCACATGAGCTGTCAGATTTTTTAAAACAAATAAATAATGAGATGTCATATTTTCTGGGGAGGTGGGTTACCCATCTTAAAAAATCCAAAACTTGCATTATACATATCCAAATTTAAAAAAAAAAAAATATTTTTTGAATCTACTCATCGAGTTCTACAAAACTAGAGTGGTGACTATTAAATTATGAGAAAAGAAATCAGATATATAATATCACGTTGGAACCAAATGCAGCATAATCTAACATTCATTGTCAGTTGATCTTTTGTCTATCAGTATAGGAACATTGAGTAAATGTCACTTAATATAATAATTATCAATTTATGTGACATTTAAAATTGAATTATAACGCAACTACTGATAAATGCCGCTTAATTTTATAATTGTTATTTTAGGTGAAATTTGATTTTCAAAGTGATATTTAGTCTGTCAGTTTATGTGGTAGTTAGTAAATGCCACTTAATTATAAGTTTCACTTTTAGGTGACATTTACTTTTCTGATATTCTGTATTTGATTTTTTTTTCTTTAAATTTTTAGAACCTACTCATTAGCTCTACAAAACTAGATCCATGATGACTATTAAATTCTAAGGAAAAAATCAAATATAGAATATCGCGTTGGAACCAAATGTCACCTAATCTGACATTCATTGTCACTTGATCTTTTGTTTGTCAGTTTATGTGACATTGAGTAAATATCACTTAATTGAATCTTGTTAGTTTAGGTGACATTTGAAAGTGGGTTATTATGCAACTGCTGATAAATACCACTTAATTTTATAACTGTCAGTTTATGTGACATTAAATATTCAAAGTGAAATTTAGTCAGTCAGTTTATATGAAATTTAGTAAATGTCACTTAATTATAAGTTTGTTAGTTTTAAGTGACATTTACTGCTCCAATATTTTGTATCCGGTTTTTTATCATAATTTGATAATCATCATGGATCTAGTTTTGAAGATCTCGGTCGGTAGATTCAAAAAATATTAATTTTGTAAAGATCGGATATATAGAATTAAAGTTATGATTTTTTAAAGAAGTAATGATAAGTAAGCCCTGTTATATAGACCACTTTGCAGGCCCATATATGTAGCATTCATCCAGCACGCCACCTTTTTTATGTAAGAACGATGTTTGATTGCAAATGTAAAAAATACTCTTTTAAACTGAATTTTAAGTCTATTTTAAAACCATTAAAATCTATCAAATCAAAGTTATCAGATATTGTGGGGAGGTGAGTTACCCAACTTTAAAAAATCATAACTTTAATTCTACATATCTGATATCTATAAAATTAATTTTTTTGGAATTTACTCATCGAGATCTTAAAAACTATAGACCTAGGACGACTATCAAATTCGGAGAAAAAAATTGACTGCAAATATCGAAACTTAAACTGACAGACTTATAATTAAGTGACATTTACTACATGTCACCTAAACTAACAGACTAAATATCACTTTAAAAACCAAATGTCACCTAAACTGACAATTATAAAATTAAGTGACATTTATCAGCAGTTGCGTAATAACCCACTTTCAAATGTAACATAAAATGATAATTATTAAACTAAGTGACATTTACTTAATGTTTACCTAAACTAACAGACAAAAAATCAAGTAACAGTGAATGTTAAATTATATGACATTTGGTTCCAACTTGATATTATATACACTGTTCTAAAAAGTGGTCCGGGTGGCTGCCTAGGCGTTTTAGGGGTTTGCCCGCTCCGCTTCAGCATTAAGCGGCACTGCAGGTGGGTTGAACAAAGGCGAGCGCCTAGGTGGGTCTCACTCGCCATCGCCTTATCTACTAATCAAGGGAATTTCTAAGATTAATAGTATATACAAGAAACAATATGATACTTTAAAATAGAGAAACTATATTATAGTCAGATTTTTAGAAGTTCATACATGTCAATACTAGGCGGAGTTCCATCATTCTCCATGATGGATATTGATCATTACATTTTAATTGTGGTTAGAGCTGGCAATGGGTCAGATTCGGGTCGGACCCTACCCCAATCCATATTTATACCCATTCGGGTATGGCATGGTCCATACCCGATCCATACCCATTCGGGTATATAGGGTCCATATCGGACCCATACCCATTCGGGTTTTGGGTTTTGGCTCAGGTTTCAATAATGAATTGGGTTGAAATTTTCTCTTTATCCACCATATGCAATTGCTTGAGGAAAAAAAAATTTCAATGTATTGTGATGAAATGTTTAAGAAGCTCTTACGATTTCTTACTAATATTGGTTCTTGTATGATAAGAGTTTGGATAGAATTTGGATAACAATATATGATTGGTTGGAATTTGGGTACATCACAATAAAGTTGGAGTACAACTGTATTATCTAGTATACTCAAGTTAGAGGGACAATCGGGTATACGTATTGAGGTAACCATACCGAAATACCCCTACCCACCCAATCCCCTCCTCCCTTTTCATAAAACTTTTATAATCAGATCGGTTGTTTTGATGTTCGCATATATACAACTTTCTATTATTGTTTTTTTACATAGAATTATGAATTTATATATATACATACATATATAATATATATAATATATTTTATATAGGTGGGCGCCCGCTTTTTTCTCCAGGCGCCAGCCTAGTCGTTTGCCTTCCAACTTCCGCCTTGAAACCACTTGACCGCCTGCCTTCCGCCTTCTGTTTTTTAAAACATTGATTATATATCTGGTTTTTTTTCTCAGAATTTAATAGTCATCATAGGTCTAGTTTTGTAAAGCTCGATGAGTAAATTCCAAAAATTCAAACAAAAAAATCAGCTACAGAATATCACTTTGAAAACTAAATGACACCTAAACTGACAATTATAAAATTAAATGAAATTTATCAAAAGTTGCGTAATAACTTACTTTCAAATGTCACATAAATTGATAGTTATTAAATTAAGTGACATTTACTTAATGTCACCTAAACTAGCAGACAAAAGATCAAGTGACAGTGAATGTCAGATTAAGTGACATTTGGTTCCAACGTGATATTTTGTATATGATTTTTTTCTCAGAATTTAATAGTCGTCATGGGTCTAGTTTTGTAGAGCTCGATGAGTTGATTTCAAAAATATTAATTTTTCAAATTTTGGTTATGTATAATGAAAGTTATGGATTTTTTAAGATGGGTAATCCACCTCCCCAAAAAATCTGACAGCTCATTATTTAATAGTTTTAAAAAATCTGACAGCTCATGTGGGTTTTAAAATTGGTTAAATAGAGGGGTAATATGGTCGTTTGACATAAAGGCTTGACTGTCACGTCAAGGGTCCTGCAAAGGAGCCTATATAAGGTGAGATACGAATCATTTTCCTTTTAAAGTTGGATAACTCACCTCCCCCAAAAATTTGACAACTTTGATTTGACAATTTTTAATTGTTTTCAAAAGGAATTAAAATTACGTTTTAAAAGGTCTTTTTGACATTTGCAATCAAGTATCTTTCTTACATCAAAAAGGTGGCGCACTAGAAGAATGTCACGTATAAGGGCCTACAAACGGGCCTATATAACTGGGCTTACTTACCATGATACCCATGTAGGAAAGGATTCTCTCTTTGATTGACCGGTAATGAAAAGGTCTTGAAGAAAAAAGGAATAGGTTATAAAAGGCATGTTGAAGAATTTGCTCAGATAGATTTTGTTTGTGATTAGTCATATCAAATCAACATACTCATATTATGAGGCATTTCAAGGATCTAAGCGATTCAGTAAGGAAACAGGCGGAAGGGGCATGGCAGAGTAACTGAACCCCACCCCCTCATCTCTATTTCTTTGTTGACGAAGAATTGTCCCTAGACTCCCTACATTATAGAAATCAATTGGCCAGACACAACCATAATGTTATCCTTCCCTTAGTTGTGCCTATTTTTAGGGATGCTATTAGAGGCCTATGGCTTTCAATGGTGGTTGTAATAATCTTGGAAGGACAAAGAACAAGTGTATCCCTTAACTCTTCTTGTTTCTTCTTCTTCCTCATTCCTGTCACTCTCATGTCTCCACTAAGGAATCACATGTTAGTTCAAAGATTCGAGACAAATCTACTGAAACAAGGATGCCTGAGATTACGTTCAAATTTAGATGTCTTTAGTCCTTCTTGGATTTTAAGCACCCATGCAAGTGAAATAGTCAAATGAGGGAATGCACTAGGTAAGGTTCATCATGTGATGGAAAAAGCAAGCAGCGTGGTGGAAGAAGGTGATCAAAAACCAAATTTGGTAAAAGATGTTAGGGCCAAAGAAATTGGACATCTTTGGATGAAAAAAGAGAACTTGAATTGGTGCACCAAAGGCAATCGTTAATGTCATATAGAATTCTGGAAAAACTAATTCATGAGGTTAGTCTGAGAGGAGGGTGAACAATCCAGCCATCCACAACTCGTGTCACTGTACATAAAAGACTTAGCATAGTCATGCAAGATTCAACAAAAGCTTTCATGATTGGCTTACAATATCAGAATAGCACCATGGAATTAAAAGACTGAGCAAATATCAAAAGTTTAAGATCATCAAACTTAAGCTACTTGGCTACACACTGCATGGCGAATGGTGATACCAACTACAAGCAGGGCTCAACAATATATGGGAAGTCTAGGAAACTAACTTGGAAACATGTAGTGGAAGTGAACTGATAAGTTTCTTCAGGAATACAGTGCGTATCTGCCGTTAATACAAGTTCGTTTTCGTGGACAGCATATCCAAAGAGAGGATGAATACACGGAGGAATAAAAGCTCAAGTACCAATTGACAAAGCAACAAACGTGAACATAGAGATAAGGTTATATCCAAAGGAAACTAATGAAGGATAAAAGCAAGATTGAAGATAGAAGCACGAAAGATAAATGGAATCCACCACAATAAATTAAAATATTACAATATATTGAGAAATTCATTGATTGTCTGCTTATGGATCCACCGACATCTGCTTATAAGTTATAACCCTTCTCGTAGCAATTTATGTAAATTACCAATAAATTTAAACAATATGTTTTTAATCAAGACTATAGATCTACTAAAAGATATCATTCCCATGAGAAAAAACACTAAAATTTGAACACTTCACTCCAATAACATCTCAAAGCATACTTCAACCTTCCGACCAATTCATGAACAACACTTATAGATTACTTATGAGATCTTTCCAGTAATATACCATGTAGAGGCCTGTTAATGGACCGGATCATCGTCCGAATCCGATCCAAAATTTCCGGGTTTAGTATTAGTTTTTGGTCCGAGATCTGATTAAAAATGGTCGACCCAATTCAAAATATAATCGGATCAAATTCAGATCCATCCTGATCTGATCTGAATAAGATCCGACCTGAAACATTTAATCAGCTTTTAAAATATGTATCATAGTTCATCCAATGCCCAACCCAGCCATCTTATTTCAACCGCCGGATGCCCATCCCAACCATCTTACTTTAACCATCATTTCTACGAATCATCAAATCCATTGGCCCAAGCTAATCAGCGATTTAAGCTTAAAAGTCGTGAGCCTTGTTTGACTATTTCTGTTGTTTTGACCTCCCGGACTTGTCAAGTGGATCATGATTCGAATAAGAAAACTCCGGTTTTGGGATTAGTATTTTGGTTTGAGATCATATTAAAAATGATCCAACCCGATTCCAAATATAAACAAATCAAATTCGGATCTACCTTGATCCGATCTGAATCCGACCCGTTGACAGACTTAATTAAATACAATACAAGGAAATGATATATGACTTCAAAGCTGCATTGACGTGCAGTTGATTCCAATTCATTGATCTCGGATATTATCAAAAATACTTTTAGTTGAACAAGGAGCACAAGTGGGAACATGTCGAGTTAACGCCAATGCCTTAGAAGCATTCTCACAATCACTGTGTTTCATATGTGAAAGTATAAAGTTTTTTCTCCTTGTGGTTGAAACAAGTATCTTCATATGTGCAAGTATGAAGTTTTTTGTCCTTGTGATTGAAACAAGTATCAACGCAAACATTCTGAACACATCCTTACAACCAATCATGGCCACCAAGTAAAGAATGGCATTGTCATGGAGATGACATTTTTTTGACAGATGGTGACGATGGTGGCAATGCATTAATATTTCACGACAATCAAACCATACTAAGCTATATGCATAAGATTTAAGATTCAACTCCAAGTTGACTATTCCACCACTTCTATTGAAACAACATGCTGGTGCTTCCCCCATTGCCAACAATGTTACACAAGCATCAATTGGTAAGTTGCACTCACACCATTGTGCCTCTAATATTAATTTGTTATCAGCATTTTTTTCTATATAAAACACTCTAAAACAAAAGTTCCTACTATAATAACCCCATTCACAAATTAATTTCAAGGGCCAATCTACTTCATGCCTGTCGACTTATCTTGCTATAGACCAACTTTACCAACAAATTTAGTTTCTCACCTACTTTATCAGTCATGTTAACCTCAAAACATATATTGCCGATATCAATTAAAAGGTCAACCCAAACAATTATATACTCCTTTTAGGGTTCACTCAAAGGTAGGGCTAGCAATTTTGGACCCGACACGAATTTAGCGAGTCTGGATCAGGGTTAAACGGGGTCGGGTCGTAAACGGGTCGACACGATAGACCCGTTTAATAAACGGGTCGGGTCCGGGTTTAGGGTCTAGACACGGTAGACCCGGGAAGACCCGTTTAAAATTCAACGGGTCATGTCGGGTCGGGTCGGGTCGCAATCTGATACTGTAATATATAGTACCAGCGGGTCTATCGGGTTAGGTCGGGTCGAGTCGGATTGGGTCGGATCGGGTCAACTGAATAGACTCGTGTGGTAAACGGGTCTCTTATCGGGTCTACCCGTTTATTAGCGAGTCGGGTACGGGTTTAGGATCTAGACACGATTAGTTAAACGGGTTGGGTCCAGGTCTAGGGGTTTTGGACACAACCCGAAACTATTCAAGACACGAACCCGACACGACACGCCCCGTTGACACCCCTACTCAAAGGTCAAACTACAACCTTAATAACTATAGGATTGCCTTCATTGTTGCATGCAGATCCTATGACTACTATCTCAACAAGGCCATGAACCCGTCATATTTATGGATATCAAGAAGCTAGATTTGGGCAAGCAGCAATCAGAAGTCATATCAACCTCAGGCTATACCATTTGGTTTTTACTTGGCACAAACTTGGCTCGATCATACGCCCAACAACAACACACAACTCCAAGGCCCATGAGTCGATAACATTAAAAAACTGAAGCTGGTAATGAATTTAGGCACTGGTACAAAAAATTAAGAATCCAAACCAGAAATAAGAAGTGTCTATGTGAGTGTCTATACATATAAAGAAAGAGAGAGATTTGAATTTGCGACTTTGGATATGAGTTGTGCCTAAATTCTACAACCCAAAGTGCATTGTGTGGCTTCTAAATTGAAGAAGTCACTATGTTCCTCATGCTGTGTAACATCTAAAATGCCCAAATATGAAAAACTGTCTTATTTTGGATTTCCAATCTATGCTTCAAGTGGTCCAAACATGATCGGTGGCTATGCTACTTGGTGCAAAAATGCATGATGGGCTATCCAAATTCCCAAGCAATAAGCCATAACTTAATGCATAAATTGATGTCCAACATGGAGTTTTGCATTGTGGATTTAAATTTTGGGCCAACATGGAGCTTTGCATTGTGGATTATAAATTTAGGGCCAACATGCAGTTTTGGATGAGTGTAGTACAGTCGAATTCATCTCACAACCACTTAATGCATAACTTGAAGGGGTTGAAATCATACAATCTTATGCTACTTGGCTTATGCCCTAGTAAGTTCCAGCAATCAATACAACACTTGAGCATCAAGTTAAAAGTTTATTCTATATAAAATGATACCATCCAACAAATGTTAGTTTTTTGCCTATGAAAAAGGCCAGTGTAACTCCCAATATTCATCACAAAGATACCAAAATTGTAACTACGTCAGAAGAATTTGAAAGTAACTGTAATGTTAAATAGAACTAAACCAGAACATTGCAGAGAGAGATCTTTCTTACTGCAGATCAAGCTTCAAAAGCTGCCAGGTGCTTCACATATCTTTTAATGTCAAAATGAAAAAAAACAATCTTCCTAATAACGTCAATCATTACAAAAAAAAAAATGCTATGATCAAACATAAAGATAGGCAGAGCCATAATTCTGATGTAGCAATCAACTACCTTGGCAACTAGAACTGATAACAAGTCAGCTAAAAAGTATTCTACAGATGGAAGCGCTAAAAAGTATAGAACCACAAATCAGGCAGAATTCCATACCTTGGAGCTAAAGAAGGTTTCATGAAATAATAGTATGTTGACAAAGTTTGATGCATAACATAATTGCCAGTATACTTTGATGACCTTGAGAGATAAATAACTGCAATCATCAAAGGCAAAAGTATGCAAACTCCGACAATCCCAAGCAAGAGCACTCCACCTGATGCTCCTTCAAAGTTCAGTAAGAACTGCGGTAAAGCAATCCCCATTTGAAGCCCCTGAAACACAGCAACACAATGACCCAATTTAGGACAATACAAAGTTAATGTAAAACAGACTTGCATATGCACACGCACAAACCCATCTTAGTTTTAATGTACCTGCCGGCCATCCGGGTGGCCATATTTTTCATAATTTTCACGAGAAATGGGGTCTGTCAGGGCTTGGTATGCCTTGGATATAAATTCCACAAAATACTTGTGGGCCTCTGAAACAGCAGCATGCAGTATAAGTCAATATAAGGACTAATCATGCAGGCTAAACCACAAAGGACGGTATAAGACAGGGGGAAACACAGGGAAGACCTGCAACCTGGATCAGGATTTTTATCAGGATGGTACAGAATTGAGAGTCTTCTATATGCCTTCTTTATTTCCGAGTCTGAAGCTCCAGACTCTAGTCCAAGAATACCGAAGGGTTCAAATGGTTGAACCTGTAGAATAACAACAAGCAAAGCCCTTAATTGCAGACTAAAGCATAATCATAATAGAGAAGTTATACGGTCTTGCTTGAGTAGCTTCCAGATAAAACAAATAGCCAATGAGGGCCATTTATTTATACATTGTTGAGCTAGTATTTAGAAGGCATTGTGATGCAACCAATCAAGCCCGGTTGCAATACCGGCTGCTAAGAAATAACATGGTGTCAATTGGGTGTGCACTGAAACGTCGATCGGTGTTAATTTTTTATGCATGAGCATCCCTGGGTGTTCTAATTTAGTTAACCACAGTGATTTTAAGTGTGATTCTGCCCTAGTGTTAACCAAGTGGAGAGTAATTGTCTTTAGGTATTTTAGAGAGTCAGTTAATAGTCCGGTTGAGTCAATTAATTTAGTAGTTCAAATTGGCCAATCTTAAACACATTAGTCGTCATTGTCAAGCAGTTTGGATCATCTAGAGGATTAGTAGTATCATTTCTACTTTTAGATATATCTGGAGTTTTCTGGATTTTGTGGTGCATGGTACACTTTGATCAGTTATGGTGCAACTATCATTTTGGAACAATCATTTTAAAGATGGACATGAATTGTTTTAATTTAAATCAGTACTCAATGGCTCTTCAATCACATGGGATGCCATTTGGGGCCTTCATAGCCACAGGTTGTAAACTCCTATTGGATCATGACATTATTTTATCTGTTGAATAATGTATGGAGGAAACAAAAGTCTGACATGTGCTCAATGGCGCATTAGAGTTGTATTGATCCCTTTCTTCCTAGTCAATATAAATGCGACATATCCTCCAATGTAATCATGCAATTTAGCATTAACAAAACTTTAGCTTGCTGATTTTTTTTTGAAATAGTCTATTAGCCTTCTTGTCTCTTGATTTCCCTCTCTCCTCATCTTGTCAATGGCACATTGGAGTGTTAATATCAACTGGTACTTTCTCCAGCATTGTGCTTTTAGGATTAAAGTTTCCATTAATTTCATGGAGCTGTGGAATTTCTAGTGATTTTATATGGACAACTTGGATTAGATTTAGAATGTCAGTTATAAAGATCAAAATTGTATCTCTAACTAGTCGAGTAAGGGATAATATACAATCACTTAGATTGAAGTGTTACCTGGCGCAAAGGCCACAACCATTGCGCTCTCAGCATAAAGGGTAATTTAGAAGAAAAAATAAAGGAAAGTAAGATGAGAGCCAATTCTAATTTCCTCCAAATTAGATTTAGTCGATCGAAAGTGGATTGTTGACATTGTAAAGAACAAATCTGAAGACCAACTAAATAAAGACATGTTCTGTGAGTTGATTTCCACCTTCGCTCCCTCTTTCTAACTTATGCTTCCTCCTTACTTGCTTTATACAGAGATATCTAGAGCTATTTTTATTTATTTTATGAACCCAGATCGGATTCTTATTAGCACAGTTCTGTCCAATCGACTAAAAGACATTGTTTTGGGTTTATTCTCGTGCTTGCTACAACTATTGATGAACAGCCTTGAAAACCTTGAAAACCGGTTGATAAATCCTGTTCAGATTCTCTTTTTTTTCTTTATTTAATTCTTGTGCTACATAATTTGTTGTCAGTCTAATGTTGAATCTGGAATTACTTTGTTTGGGGTCAATTCATTGCTTGCTCAATTTCCATCTATGAAGCACGGGTACTGGTACGGGTACGTGTACCGTGTACGGGTACGATACGAATCAGATCCAAATGCAACCATAATTTCTTCATCATTAAAGCTCTAGCTTCAAAGTTCCAAAACCATAAAAACAAGATTATTCGATGCGAGCCATACGACGATATGGTAATGCATTCATGCGAGAAATACATTGTAATCTCATGTATAGTAATTTTTAAGCATGAGCTATACGATGATACGGTCCATTACATTAGAACCAAACCAAGCAAAGTAGCAATACAAAACAAAATGCATAGCAAAGTTCATTATCATCATCATCTCCGAATAGCACGACCTCCAAGTCGGGCTAATCAAGTGATAGATTTGCAATTTCAAGTAAATCGGCACCCTCTAAAGACTGTCTGCCGTACCGGAGCCGTACCGAAACCTGTCTGCCGTACCGGAGCCGTACCAAAGACTGTTTGCCGTACCGGGTACGGATTATGTCGTACCCGTACCTGTACCCGGTAAGTACCCGGTACTGGTACGGTATCTGTTCGGAGTACCCATGCTTCATAGATTTCCATTAATGGGTTGCACAGAAAACTGTGATAACAGTGCGAATAAATGGGATTATACGTATTTTTCCTGTCTATGAGTCATTTGAATTTATGCTAGCAGAATCTGCTGCCCACCAATTTTGAGATTGTGATTGTCCTGATTTTGTAGCTATTTGCATCATATAACTACAGATCAGTGAATTGAAGTTTACAGTGTCCTGAATTGCATCCTGTGTTGGTTGAATTTTTATAAAGACTCCACCCTTACACTACTACAATTACTAAATTCGACCTTGTTTTGCTTTCTGTACAGCAAGACCATTGACTATTGATACAATCAGATGACTTTTGGTATATTCGAAAAACCCTCAATTAATTAATCTTATTACCTAGGTTTCACAGCAGTACTTTGCTAAGTAATCTACATTACCTAATCAGAATATGTTTCACTATATACTAAAATAGAGGGCCAGAAAAGGTTTATCTAAAAGGAAGAATAGGGTGGATGAGGTGAATAGGTATGTATCAAGATGTATAGCTTTCAAGCAGAGCTGTTTCGCTTAACTGTGACCAAGTAAATCTTGGTTGGGAAGTCTCTATTTATATAAATGAGGTGCTAGAACCAGCTGAAACTTCATTCTGATTTAAGTAAAAGAGTTTGGAATTATACTCTCTGGTACAGCGTCAACCAGGCACAGATGTTAAGTCGGGTGGTGCTGTGAGCTGGCTTCAATACAGCTACCTTCGTCTGTCCAAGTACCGGAAGCGGAACTGGATGCATCGCAGAAGGAGTTAAAGGTAATGGTGCATGATAAATTTCATCCAATACTGCATTGGTCATCAAACAACAAAAAACAATATTCTTCTCTCTGACCATCATTAGTCAAGTTCCAGAAGATGCTTCCATGAAGGATTGTTTTGAAAAAGTGAAGGATCAACCAGCTGATCCTTCTAGATAAAAACTCCGGTGTTCCTCTCTAGCTAGATGTTCCTACAAACTGCCAAAACCTATGCCCCTCATTGAGCACATCATTGTTGTAATTTTGGTCCTCCTCCATGCGGTCCAAAGAGAAGATACACACCGGCCAACCTGAGATTTTGGACCAAATAGAATTAGCGAACCAACAATGAATAAAGAGATGGGAAACCGTTCGCTTGGCTGGAGTAGCAAAACAACGGTAAGAAGGATCAATAATACTCATGCATTTCCTCTTTCCAGGTTAACCCTAGTGAGAATTTTCTCCTACCCGATGGACCACATGAAGGTTCAAATTCCGAACCCGTCGAGGGGCTTTTGTCTTCCAAGATATTGGAGAAAGTGGGCAGACCGTTGTAGAAGGAATGGACTGAGACGGTACCCGAGCATCTCCATCTCCATTTATTTGAGTCCTTGATCTCTTAAACCGAGAAGTGGTTGATGATCTAATGCAAATTAGAGATGATCTTACAAGCAGTGTTTAAAAAGGCGTTTGAGGCTTACGCCTCGAGGCCCGCCTCGAAGTGAGGCGGTCCTATGTTGCCTCGAGACGCACGCCTCAGTAGCCATATATAAAAAACCTACACCTCTGCATCAAGTGGTGTATGCCTTTGTCTGAGGAGCGTCTCAAGGCGTTCGAGACGTAAGTCTCGTGCTCCAAGCGTGAAACATAGGGCGGGGAGGGGTTAAAACCAATATTTGGTGTGGAAGGGGCACAAAGGGTTTGATATATAAATCGCCCCCATGGGCCCTTTTTCACCCATTGAAACCTCCTAAACCATTTTAGAACTTTTTAGGTTTTGAAACCCCTCTACCTCCAAAAACCCAAAATCAAGATTTAGTGCTCATTTCTTTTCCAATTTTAATTCCAAAGTTGTATTCTTCTTCTTTGTGGATTGTCTACCAACTACAAGTGAGAGATCAAGATTTGTTTCAAGTTTAAAGGTATAAATTATGATCTTGCTTCTTGTACTAGTTTTTTCTATGATTTTTTCTTTGTATTTTACCATTTCATGTATTTGTATCATTGTTTTTTTTTTTAATCTTGACAATGTTAGTCCTATATTCGTATTTTATTGTTTGTTATTACTTGTTAGTTGCTACTTTAATTATTATCTTGAATATTAAAGAATTAAGCGTGTTTAAGCAATTTGACTTTTATTTTGTTGTTAGATTGCTCGAGGAGTGCTCAATCGTGTCATATAAGATATTTTCTAATACATTGTGATTTATTATGCATATCTAGTTTAATTATTATTACACATTCAATAATAGTATTTATTCTGAAGTTTTTCTTCTTTAATTTTTTTTTTTACCAAAACGCCTCAAAAAAATTTGAGGCTTACGCCTCGGTGCGCCTTGAGGCTTACGCCTCGCCTCTCTAAAGAAAAAACGCCTCGGTACGCCTTTCGCCTTTTTAAACATTGCTTACAAGTGACGAGGAACTTAACGTCCCAAAATGTGATAGATGGATTAAGAAGTGATAGATGATCTCCATTCTCCTGATCTTAACGTCCCAAAATGTGATAGATGGATTAAGAATGACAAATTCAAGCTTTCAGCCCCTAGACCTATACAAATATAGAACCCTAACCAAAGACGAATTATGGGCAGCGACAGTAGTGCACGGACCTCGACAAAACCATGTCATTGTGTTAAATGAGAGAGGGGATAGGACTACTAGAGTAACATGCTTAAAACATACATGTACAATAGCTAGGCATATTCCGGTAAGAATATCACGAAACAATGTGAAGACTAAAGAATACATTTATGTCTTACATATAGGTACAATGATCTACAGTTGTACAAACGTAAGGAAGATTTTGCTAAGGTTGACCTACAAGTTAATCATTTCATCTGGGGAAAAATCAAGTAAACCAATTACCTTACTCCTCCCTATGATCGACCAATAACCTAGAAAAGAGTAAATCATAACCATAACCATCAAGCCATGTCCCATCTACTTGGGATCGGCTTTATGAATCCTTCTCCATTCATTTCTATTTAGGACTAATATATGTTGTCAATGAAAGTTTTTCCATGTCTGACCTAGGAAATAGTAGTTAGCTCAAATCCCCTGAAAAGATAACCATAAGCTGCATCAAAGAACTTCTTGGTCTTGGAGACACTCCAACAAGAGGGCAAATAGAAGGTAACAGATACTCTAGCCTCCATGATCGTTCCCAGTAAACATACATGGAATTATCTATTAACTATACAAAAGGAAGACAATGGGATACACCTACCAAATCCATTTCAAACAAAACAAAACCTGCATATGAGATACAATTATTAACCTTCTAGATACCTTCTGTCCAGACTCCAAATTAATGCAAAAAAAAATAAAAATTTGAGGGACTGCCTATTCCAAGTCATATACCTCTCCAAGTCCAAGTTGCACCCAACAACAATGTCTGCTCTTCTATCTCACTTAAGAAGCAGCAGGGTAATATTTTATAAATGAAAAATGTCTCCATGTAACAAAAGAAGAGGAATGTTATGCACAAACCCCCTGTGAGCAACAACTGCCCAGATGCGGCAAGAGTTGTGCATCGCATCTGATTAGCGTAGCTGATGTGACTCGCCCAGCTCAGGCTTCACGCATCAAGTGAGATGCACACCTATTATGTGGGCAGAAAACTTTACATGCGCATGTGAGCATAGCATTCCTCACAAAGAATCACAGCATGTGCCAATCAAACCATTGAAAGTTAAAATAACGCATTATATGAAAACAAATCTTTAATATTAAAAATACAGAAACCTTCGAAGCAGTGAAAAACTATGAAACACGAGAAAAGGGAACAAGCTAAATCAACTAAGCACAAATTCCTCACTAGGCAATCTAGCGCATCAATAAGTGGATTCATAAATAAATAGTGTACAAATAAAACCATATGACAACCATGATGCTAATGAGAGCCCAAGAATGAAAAAAAAAAATACTGAATCTTTTGGACAGAATCATCTTCCAAGTCTTATCCAACGAAGAAGGGATAATACAGGCGTAAACCATGCAAATCGACCCGAACCGGTTCACCCGGTTTAAGCCACCCAAATGAGAAGATCTTCCAACTCCCTTCCAAGTTTCGAGATTAGTATTCACTTTGTATGGCAGTTAGTTGACCATTTAAGTCATTTTTATTGGAAGTGGTCATGATATATAGGCTTATGGTAGTCTTCCATGGGAAATATAGAAAGACTCTAGGGAATATCTTTGTTCTTAATTTTGGCATTCATAGAAGTGAAAACTAGTTCATACCTATGCCTATAAAAATCTAAATCATGTAATGGATGAACAAGCATTAATTAAATGGAACGAAATTGACAATTCCTCTCTTTAGAAGATGGAGATCTTCCAATTTATCTTCCTTTCATCCCTCTTGGTGAATTCCTTGAGGGTGTTGGCCCTGGTGGGATTTTTCTTGCACTTATCCTTCTTGGTGTATTCTAAGAATGTGGTAAGCATTATCCCGGTGCTTGCTAGTTCCTTCCCCTGTGCTTCTCCAACCGCGGTGTCAAATTTTCCATATACAAGCCTAGGTCATCACTCATCATTGCCAATCGACGACGTACAGGATCCATAATGCATTCTAGTCCGTGAAGTAATCTTCTCAACTTCGAGTTGGACAAACTAAGGAGATTAGTACAGCATCTCTAATAGCGTCAACTCCAAAAGGCATTCTGGTCCGTGAAGTGATCTTCGCAACTTCAAGTTAGACAAAACAAAGTGACAAGTACAGCATCTCTAATAATGTCTTGAACGATGAAGCAAGTTTCGAATCATGATGATTCTTGTTTGACTCGAAGAAAGATAAATAAACAAAAAGTTTTTCATAGAAGTTATGCATATTGAGAATGATTGACTATGGTCATTCTCATACAAAAGAATCCAAGAAAGTGAGCACATGTAATTGGACTAAGCCACCTGAATGATCGACTATGGCCATTATCATAGAAAAGAATCCCTGAAAGTGAGCACATGCAATTGGACTAAGCCACCAACAAGGATCAAAATCTCAATATATTTTGCGAAATTTCACGAAATATCTCGGTTTCCCAAAACCTCGGTACGAAATTCCCAAAGCTATCTCAAACGGTACAGAAATCACGATATTTCGTGATGTTTCGCATGATATATTCGCCAGCGCGAAATATCGCGCCAAAAGACACTGATATACAAAAATATTGTTAAAATTTTGGAAAATTTTGGAAAATTTTGGAATTTTAGCACTGAAATTTTGGTATTTACTAGTTATAAAAGGGGACTGGGGGTCTGGTTCTCAGCAACTTATTTACATATAAATTATAATAACTTAAAGTAACTTAAATGTTATTATATGTAAATAAGCGAATACCCCCACCCCAATTGATTTCAATAAAAATATCAAAAAAATAAAAAACCAAGTGAATCAAAAAGTATACTTTCAGTTTTAGTAGGAGAAAACAGTTTTTTCGGTTTTTTATAAAATTTGCATGTTGAGAGAAGTGATTAAATCAACTCCTTTTTAGCTCAAAAAATTCCAAAAGATGTAGAACTACAAGTACATCTAGAAAATTATGGTCTGTCAAAGAAAATTTTGAATGAATAAAAACTTTCCTATATAAAAACTCTTTTTTCCATACTTAGTAAAAAACAATATTTCGCATTTCAGCATAATTTTTGCACGATTTCAAAATTGCATAAGTTTCTTGTTTTAAGTCCGTTTTCAAAATCATTTAAAGCATTATTTTAACAATCAACAAATCTTTATTTTGAAAACATTTTTGTCCACAAAAAAGATTAAAAGCAATTAGAAAAAAATAAGATCAAAACAGGACGAAACAAGACTGCACAAGTCTCACAAACTCAAATATATATAATATATGTTATGTGAAGTTCTACACCCGTAGATAGAGTACAAATATAAATCTGAGTATTCCAAATTGTATATATACTTGGTTTATGACTATCCAGAGTTTCACAAAAAAATTTCATTAAAAAATCAATATTTTCACTATTTCTATAAAATCGCAATATTTCCACACTGTTGAATATTTCCATATCTAGAGTATCAAAATATTGGTCGAAATGGAAATTTTGAACCTTGGCCACCAATAATGAAGAGTGAGACGAAAGCTCATCAATCTATGATGAGTTGATGTAAGAAGATGATATTACTTACAAAAATCAAGAAGAGAGCTTCACACAATAATTTAGTACGATTAATTAGGGAATTTATGTTCTTCGGTCATCGAAAATCAAAGCATCATCAACCACATTGTGCTCGTCACTATGTGTTGGAGTATCCGGCCAGCATACTACCTTCACATGGTTCAAGCGACGGCCGCTCACCAAGTATCGTCTACTCTTTCTTAGACAACATCAAAAGGTTGTATGGATCTGAATTTCTTCAAGAGTGAAGCATATGAGGATATTTACTTATAAAAAGATCGTGCATATTATCTATGGATAAAGTTTAATTTGATCCAAGAAAAGGCTTTGGAAAGAAAATCTACAATCATTTGTTGAAAGTGTGATTAAGGTCATAAGCATATCATCAAATGCGAGGGGGGGGGGGAAGAGAGAGAGAGAGAGATTTATTTGAAGGCTATAGAAAAACAAGAAAAATAAAATCAAGAGTGACACATCGGAATACTTCATCAAGGTTTTAATGTGACGAAGGATGATTTAAACTCGAGGGTATGTTCTCATCAAACAAGGGAGTTTGAGTGAACCAAGCAAACTGAGCCAAACTGGTTCATCCAAATTCAAACCACGCAAACTAGTTTAAGCCATGAATGAGAAGACAGTTCAACTACTATACAAGTTGCCATGCTTGTATTAGATTTATATGGTTGGCAGTAGACCATCAAAGTCATTCTTATTGTAAGTCGTTATATTTAGGCTTATGTGAAGTCTTCGAATATAAATACAGGGAGAGTCCAGGGAATGCCTTTGTTTTTTTATTTTTGCATGCATAGAGGTGAAAACTTGCTCCATGCCAATGCTTATAAAAAAAACTAAGCCATGTAGTGGATCAAGAAGTAAGTTGAATGAAGTTTGAAAGCTTTTCTATTTAGAAGTTCTTCAAAGTTATCTTGTTTTTATCTCCCTTGGTGGATTCATAGAGGATGGTGGGTGTTCGCTTGCTCTTATTCTTATTGTGTATTCCTAGATGGCGGGAGCATTCCTCTGGCGCTTGCTTCTGCCATCTTCCTTCCTTTCTCCAACCGTGGTGTCATGGGATGGTCTATTTTTCCAAGAAACAAATGAAGAGACAAAACAAACAACCCAACCAAACATAAGGTGCAAGGGTGATGAGGCAGAATCATGTATTGCGGTAGATCCAATTGAGTCAAAGGATAATTGGTAGAGAAAATTAAGGCTGACATTTGTTTCTCGTCAAGAAAGTATGCAACCAATACTTTGAAAAATATGGCAATCAAATAAGTGAATAACTGACAAGATAGACACTTAACAAATTTTACTAATTAACATACCTCGCGGTTTGTATGTTTAATGTAATACACCAGAATCACCATGATGATCCAGAGCAGCAGAAGCGACAGATTGGTACAAGTTGAAAAGTTCGAAATCTGCAAGTCACAAGCCAGATAGCATTAATGAAATCATGCTAAAACAACTGATGCAGCTTATGGGTACAAAAAAACCCATTAAATACAATGAGAAGCCTACCCGTTTGAAAATGGATTTACGGTACTTCCCGGAACGCGAACACACTGAACACTGGCAATGAATTATCTTTTTTTGTTTAGAAAAAGCGCGGAACAATCTGAGGATTGTGTAGGGTACTAATGGAATGGCCATTATAGTTAAGATGAAGATTGGAAACAGAGAGCTGTTCTCTTCCGATGCCGCCATGAGTGCTTATTGTTGATGACAAGGTCAAAATAACTTGGTATCTGCGAAAGTAAAAGTACCCTTTATTATTTACATCAAGAGAAATGGCTTCAAACAATTATCCCACATAGAACAGTATGTCTTTGCCAAACAAAATGAGATTTTTTTTTCTGAGAAACAAACAAAATGAGATTGCGTTGCATTTATCAGTTATCATAAAGGTTAAGAGTAAAAACAAGCCCGCTTTTTTAAAAAAAATTGCTAAATTTCTATGAATAGACTGCGAAAATCAAAAGATACAGGCCAACCAAGCAACTCAGACACATTATCCACCATCTTCCATGTTATTGTATGATGCCGAATTCACCCACCAGAGGAAAGGGGAGTTGACAAAGAAACTGATGCTCGGGGGAGGGGTTGTGCGTTCGATTCACCCACCAGAGGATAGAGGAGTTGGCACCGGTACGGGTTTTTGGGGTTTCAGACCGATTCCCCCAGATCCAGTTGAGAGGAGAAGGATCCTCCTAGATCCAGTACAGACGAGAAGAAGAGGGGGGGGGGGGGGGGAAGGCGTACCTGGATGCCGCTGCCGTCGCCCGTTCGCCGCTGTCGTCCCGCCCGATCTCCGTCGGCCAGTCGTCGCCTCCGATTCTCTCTCTCTCTCTCTGTCTGTCCTTCCCGGTGGTCTAAAAACCTAACCCGTAACCGAGTGCAATTTTGCTGCCGGCTCCATTTCCTGCGTTTCCTTCCCGCCCAATAGCAGTGCGCCACGCCTTTCATATAAAGGGCCCCTTTAAATAAACGACGTGTCACACTGCTATTGGCCGGAACCAAACGCAGCAAATGGAGCCTGCTACCTAATCACTATTTCACTCTATCAATTTTTTTTTTTTTTTTTGACAAGGTATAAGCTATTACTTACACGTAAATGCTTGTCTTTCGGCACTAGGACGACTGCCTTCAACGATAATGTGCACTCAGCACTTCACCCACCTTTAGCGACCGCGGCTACCTTCAGGGTGTGATTTAATTGTGTAGAGAGAGTACTAATTAACCTTCTAAAAAAAGTTCTAATAAACATCAAATGGTCATTAAATATCATTGAACATGTATTTATTATCTTTGTAGTAGGTTTTTAATATCTTTATAGTAGGTTTTTAATAAGATTTATGAGAGAGACGTATTCACACACGGGAGAGAGAGTTCCATTTGAATTCTCTCTCTCTCTTTCTCTCTTCAGATCTTGATCGATGGCTAGATCTATCATGTGCCTTTTTGTCCAATCAGCTTGTGAATAGTCGTAGCATGTTCTATACCAGTGCATGCTCGTGCCTGTCGGCACTGCAGCGGGTCGTCTTTGTCGGCAACACACCTATCGGCACAGCATCGGGTCACCTTCGGCGGCAAGACACCCACCGGCCATCACCACCCCCATCGTCGTATTCGGCGGCAACACACCTAACCGCCTTCAACAGCCACACACCCCCGGCTGACTTCTGACCGCCTTCAGCAGCAACAAATCTTAGTTATAGTGCATGTCCGTGCCTGTCGGCACTCGGGCATGACTAGGGATTTTTTTTTTTTTGGGGGGGGGGGGAGGAGGGATCTTACCGACGCGAGAGGGGGGCATGAAGGGAGGGGATTGCAGTTTTTCGATTTGGGTTGGGGTGTAAACATGTTTGTTTTTTTTTTTAGATGAGCTGATATTTAAAAAAAAATTGTATTACCGATTCTCTATATGTTTTTTTGTTAGTCTTTGTTAACTTGAATGTTTTGTCTAGTCAGTATGCACGCTTTTGTCTAGTGAACGTTTCATTTTGTCTAGTCAGCACAATACCGCCATGTCATGTTATATAGACTAGTAATGCACATGCCCAAGGGTACGTAAAAGATTTCAAGGGCGACAAAAAATATTTTAAGGGTATGGACAATATTTCGAGAAAGGTGACAATATTTTGAAAGAGGCAGTAAAAAATTTCGAGAGTAACAACAATATTTTGAGGAGATAATAATATTTAGCGGTAATATTGTTGTCAACTCCATTTGGTACATTTCCTTCCGGCCCAATAGCAGTGTGCCACGTCGTTCATATAAAGGGCCCCTTTAAATAAACGACGTGGCATATTTCTATTGGCCGAAACCATACGCAGCAAATCGAGCCAGCTACCTAAACCCTATGTTACAATTTATTTTTTTTTTGACCGAAGTTATAAGCTATTACTTGCTTGTAAATGCTCTTGCCTTTCGGCACTCCGACAACCGCCTTCGACGGTGACGTGCCTATCAGCACTTGGTCTGTGACGACCAAGATCTAATAGCCAATTGCCAAGAGCCAAGACTCTTGAGGCTTGGATGCCAAGATGGATGAGGTGAGGTGAGGTGTACAAGGCCATGAGTTAGCCCCACATCGCTTGGAGAGAATGAGATATTGATATACTTATATAATTTTCTCTTCCAAACATAGAAGACGCGTTTTAAAATCATGCACCGCTACGGATTTCGTAGGAACTCCGTAGTTAAGCATGCTCGGACAAGAGTAGTACTAGGATGGGTGACCACCCTGGAAAGTTCTTGTGCGGGCACGGACAAAGCGGACAATATCGTGTGTGTTTGGGGCGGATGTTACATGGTCGACCGCCTTTAGCGGCCGCGGCTACCTTCGAGTTGTGATTCAATCTATAGAGAGAGTACTAATTAACCTTCTAAAAAAAGTTCTAACAAACATCAAATGGCCATTAGATATCATTGAACATATATTTATCATCTTTGTTGCAGGTTTTTAATATCTTTATAGTAGGTTTTTAATAAGATTTAGGAGAGAACCGTATTCACACACGGGAGATATGGCTCCATTTGAATTCTCTCTCCCTTTCCCTCTCTCCCTTTTTCTCTTTCTCTCTCTCTCTTCAGATCTTGATCGATGACTAGATTTATCCTGTGCCTTTTTGTCCTAATCAGTTTGTGAATAGTCGTAGCATGTTATATACTAGTGCATGCCCGTGCCTGTCGGCACTTAGACGACCACCTTCGGCACAATGACTCCCTTTGCCAGCAAAACATTTTTAGCGGGGGCACCCATAGTAGGTGAAGGGTGGCGAAATTCCTTCGGCGGCACCCACAATTGACAAGTGGTAAAGTAGCTTGGCCACTTATGCAACAAAGATATTATGCGGCGGGGGGGGCACAAAAATTATTAACAGTGCTCAAATCGACATAGGCGCACACATGGAGGACAACCCTCACATTCAGATATGGCAGCGACGTCCATTTTCAGAGGGGTGACCACATTCAACGGCAACCGTGCCCCGCCAAAGATGATTTTAAAATATGGGCGCCAATGACGATATGGAAGAAAAACACATTCGGAGAGGCACCAAAATTATCAGCGGTGTCTAAATCGACGTAAGCGTCAAAATTCAACAACCCCACATTCAGCCACAACAACAATATTCATTTTTAGTAAAATTGCCACACTCGACGTCGACCTCTCCCATCGAAAATGATTGCGGAATGTGGAAGCCAACATCGATGTGGGAGCTGACAATGTATCAATATCCAATTTAGTATTGGACCGAACAAATAAAATATATAGTGAGGCTGAACAACAATAATATTTAATTTTATATGGATAGATGTTTCAATAAACCAATTTGAAATATACAAAATAGGTAATGGAGTTTCTGTACTTAATAACACATATCGTCGTGCCATGTTATATAGACTATTGTATGCCTGTGCCTGTCGGCACTCGGACAGTCACCTTCAGCGGCAGTACACACCCGACCGCCTTCGGCAGCAAAGCACATTCGGTAGCGGGCAACAAAATACATCGACGACACCCACATTCATCAACAATATTCATTTAAAGTGGGGTAGCAACATTTGTTAGGATTGATGTGTTCTAAGCTTGTAAAACTTTATGTTTTGGTCTAATAAAGATTGATAGTTATTATTATATGAGATGCATATAGGTGCGTAACATAGTTACGTGTTCTTTTAAGAACAGAGAGCCATGGTTATATGGTAGTCCACTGAGTTGAAGACTGAGTGGATTGGTCCCATATAATTTAAATTAGTTCGCAGCTATGATCAGGTTGGTCGCCTCATTATGTTAATCTGTTGGCGATGACAGTTCATGGGATGTCTTCACCATAGTCATCACCAGGCACAGTGTCTGTGGCTGAACAGAACTAACACGGTGTACAGATCAGTGAGCAGACACTGGTACACTAAGCCGTGTTTCTGCTTAGGGTAAAACGGTCCTAAACCCTGAGGAACCACGTCTGATGGACTAACCAGTTGCGTGGTGCTTTGGCGCACCAATGTGTGAGGATCCATATGCAGTGATCCAAAACCACGGTGTACTGGGTTACCCGGCTGGCGTTGCATTAGCGTGTCACTCCTGCAGGTCATCCACACCCCTGAAGGGAGGTGCGTTCCTTGGTGTGACTTACACTGTACCAAACCCAAGCCTGGTGGTCATCAGTTTGACTGTTGACCGGGTTCGATTACTCGACGGGGTAATCAGAGGTACGATGTATAGGTCAACCTGGAAGGAACCAAGTTATATGATCATTCGAGTCTAACGGTAGTCTTCACCGCTCGAAGTGAATCATGGCATCAAGTGGAGGGACAGCGGGTTTACCACTACTAAGCGGAGAGCAGGGGTATGATGGAGAACATAGTAAGTCTGGGTGAATTGGAGTGCAGCCTGCATCGCACTCTGGGTGGCTACGCAGGTTAACTCGAGCTCAGAGGATCGATGGTACACTCGGGTAGTGTGTCGATCGAGCTTGAGTTGGAAGCCATGAACCCCGGTCCCTGATGGTTCCACCTTATCAACATTATGTACGGTTCTTGAACCGTCTCCTCGGAACACCATAAGCAAGAGGAAGAAAGAAGTATACGCTCCATGTGTGCTTGGCACTAGAGCACGGTAGATGCGTAACTACATACGAGTACTAAGGGTTGAGCCCGAGACTAGTACGGAGTCGTATGTAGTAATCCCTAGCCATAAGTGAACTTCGCTGCACAGGTGCGATGCACAGGGATGTGCTGCGAGTTGACTAGTTGACTTTGCTAGAGGCACCCTCCGGTGGCCTCAGTTAATAGTAGGTAACTAGTAAAGATCACTTAAGAAGTGGCCACTAGGTATCGCACGCTAGAAATGGTCAAAATGAGGCGTCGGGGCGTTTTGGTAAAAACCTCACTCTGCCGGACCTCACTGTTGGCCGACCATAGTGGTGTGACACCTTGTTAGGGCCGGCCCTATAATGTAGGGATAAGAATCCCTCATCTATAGGGCCGGCCATATAGATAGGGATGGGGCGATAAAAACGGTTAAGATCGAGCCCTAAAAAGTGGGAAAACGGATAAATACACGGAGAGATAAAAAGGAGATAATGGAGAGATAATGAGAGGGGGTCATTATCCCCTTGGATCCTTATCCAAGGGGGTTGGTCGGCCCTATAAAAGGACCTATGGGGCGCCGGCCCCATGTCCCAGAAAATCCGAACCCCCTCCTCTCTCATCTCTCTAGTTCTCTCCCTAATCTCTCTCCGTTTCCCGCTTGCTACTTCGTCTTCCTCGCGTGGAGTTCTGAAGAAGGAGAAGGGTCATTCTTCGGAGGCACTTAGAGATTCGAGAGCGACGTTCCGTGCATCGTGTGAGATCGGGTGAACAAGAAGGCAACATCTCCATTCGTACCATCGGCATCTTCGCGAACGATCTTCCGTCTCCATCGACAAAGAAGATAATTCTCTGCGGTTAAAAGATCCGTACGAAAGGTATGTGTAATCTAACATGTAGATCTAGCGAGCATTATGATTTGCATGCATGCTAGTTAATCATTGCGCTAGATTGCCGTTAGGGGTTTTCGATTCTCGTGCATACACATGCACACATATGTAGATTAGTTTCCATGAAAGTTTAAATAGTGTAACGTGCACCATGAACGGTCTTTCGATCGCCAAATCGCTTCCGCTGCGAGCCTCTGACCCAGATTAAACTCCATCAATTGGTATCAGAGCCGCATAAGTGGTGTGCGTTTCACGTTTTTTCATGAAACCAACATGTGTGCGCATGATGAATGCGTGAGATCATCGGGGTTCTTACGCTTAGATCATGCATATGTATAGATTGTGCTTGTTCTATTAATCATTCTTGCAGGGCGCCGCTATAAAAAATCTAGATCTATGCTTTGTGCTTGCTACCGGGGGTCGGACCCCGAGTTAGCAATTGTCTGGATTTACTTTCTGTGTGTGGATATGTAATTGAGCCTTAGATTGGGCGAGTGATGGGGGTTGACCATCCTCGGTTTCCCATGGCCTTTTTCTAGGTGTGTTTTCTTTTCTTTCTAGGAAATTGTGTATGAGCGAGCACTTGCTCGAAGCGTACTAGATTTTTTCAGTTATAGATCGAGAAGAAAGATGTGCCAAAGAAATCCACCATCGGGAGCGGAAGCGGAACCCTGGAGGATGAAGACGATCCGGCAAAGTGTTCGCGAGCGCGACGGAGGAGCCGGACCAAGGAACCTTGCGAAGAAAGCTAGAGGCCTACGCTGTGCTAATTAGGTTCAGGGGTCGGACCCTGAACTTAATTCAGTTTTAATAGTTGCTTTCTTTAATTAGTTCTTTATGCTTCATATCGAACCCCGATGAGATAATATGATTATCAGTTTTCAGAGGGATGCCTTTCCCCTCCGGTCCAAGCGACTGTTTGAGGATAGGATCCCGCTAGATGACGCCTATTATTTAGTTGACTTTTGATGTTAGTGGGATCCCATCACATATGGTTATGCCACCATTAGGTCAACACCCGATTAGTCGGGTGTGCCTATTTGGCCAGCATCGAAATCAAAGATGAGATGAAGATCCATTGAACATCAATTGTCAAATCTATAAGCGAGGCGCCATGACTAGTGGGAGTCCTTTCCAGTGAGTCTGACTCTAAGATTAGCTCCAGAGCATTAGCGTGATAACCAATTTTGCAAAGCATCGATATTCTTGGAATATGTAATGTGACCCTTGAATGGAGAAATCCACTTGAGGCAGGGACTATGATATTCCGAGAGTGATTAATGCTATACGAAAGGCTTGAACGCTAGTGGGAGCATGGTATGACCAGGGTCTAGTATTTAGGAGGTCGCTACCTTTGCATTTGCATAAATTCATACTCGCAAAATAACCCTCAGAATTATAAGGGATGTAATAGAGGAATTTTTTTAGAAATCCTCTGGCCTCCACGGCTAATCACTTCGTACTCGGGTGGAAGGGCTGTCACGCCCCAGAAATCTGAAACCGATTCCTGAGGTGTGAGATGAGAAAAAAACAAGGGGTTTAGGGTCTGGTCGTCTATCTATTACCAATTAGGGTTTCTCACTGGGCTGTGACTCTCTCAAAATTTAAGAAGAAGAAGGGAGAAACAAGGAATATTTTAAAACTTAATTTTTTTATTAAAAAAATATTTTTATTTTAAGAGAAAGCTGAGAGATAAATTTTTCGACAGAGAGATGATCAGCTCGACCTTCAACCGGGTTATCCTCTCAGCATGTGTGGCATGTCGGTGCCATCACATGCTGACAGGAATCCCTCTAAGGGAGCACGAGGCTCAAGCCTCCAACGGCGAGCTAGGAATCTCACCCTCTTCCTAACACTCAACACACTGGTCTAGGGGTCCTATCTATAGGGCTAGTCAATTAGGCCATTTAGATGTTTATATTTTCATGGTGAGTTATCCTAGGCTTGTGGCCTTGAGGAGAGGCATACCCAAAAGAATCCAGCTGTATCATTGCTACTAACAATTAACAAAAATACTAAACTTAACCCAAGTAATTCTTATACACAATCCACCAATTACATTGCCACGAAACCACATACCAAAAATAAAATACTACTGAAACCCTAAAACTGCCTCCGGCCTCCCACTGCTACTCCCGAACCTCTGGACCTGCACGAGAGTCTACTCGTGGGAAAGAGTAGCCCCCAATGGGAATTGGGAGATTAGCCAAATTAATGGCTAGTGACATCCTATAGTCTTTAATAATATGAGACGACATATCCAATTGAATTAAATTACATAAGCAGTTCAAAGTTTACAGAAGGTTAACCTAAGCCTATCAATAATCTATGTTCACATGCAATTCCTACTGTCACTAGGTTATCTACCATACAGTCCGTTAGACATACTACAGTGCTTAATTATGAATTACAATATAAATCATATCTCCTAAAGTGAACACCGGATAATTTGTCCATCCTGCTCTCGGTCGGGCATTACTACCGGGCCTTCTATATCGATGTAGAGGGTCAATTCTCTCGCCGGGCATCCACCATACACACATCACCCAAATGATTATAAGATATTGTCCATCTTTCACGATGGAGCTCTACCACCTCACTTGCGTTACTTTGGGGGCTTCAACTACCTCGGGACAGAGTTGCTAGGCCAATCCCTACTAAAGGCTAATCCTATTGGCTTTACCACAACCCTTGCCCGTGACCCCCTAGCCTACTGGCCTTCAGCTGTGCGTGCAGGGTGGTTCACGTCCCTTGCGCGCACGGGTCCAATCTTTCCACATGATAGATTATTATAATAATAAAATAGCTTCGACATTTTTCCCCGGAATTCGCACCGCACTCACAACCCATGCATCACAGTTACTCTCGCCCGTATTCCCGTGTGCCCGGGTCTCCACACTCCCCAAAGGAGGGTGGGACCCGATAATTATTATTTAATTATTAATTTCCAAAACTTAAGGGAATTCCTACTTACGGTGTCCAAGCAATCAGCAGAAAGATTATCATTTAATTATTAATATTTTTAAGCATGCGTCGCCGGATTCGCGACTCCGCATGCAAGGCGGGGTCCACTGGACCACATGCGGCGATGTCCGGCGAGACCCGCATGCAGTGTTATGGTTACCTACCTTTAGTCATTCTCATTTCCCACTATTAAAGACCATGCAAAGAAAGTAGATGTCACCTGGTTGTAGATCACGCACAAACTCCCGTCGACTGCCTTCCGCACCGCCTGCGGCTGGATCGTCCAGGTACAACTAGTAATTTCAAACACACGAGCATATATTAAAATCTAAGTCGGTGGGTCCCTACAAGGGTGAGAAAGCCAAGTCGGGGCTCGGTTCGTCTTTCGCCCGAGGCGTCCTCGGGCTAGGGTTTTGGGTTCAGAAAAATAATTTACAAACGGACTCATGGGCCTTACCGAGTCTAAACTCGGATCGGATTGTAAACAACCAGTCTCGATGGGTCGAATATGGGATTGACCGGATGGGTACGAGGGTTGTTCGGGTGTGGCCTGGTTTGGCTTGGCGAATCCGCCATCGGGCCAACTACTAATAACAATACCACAAAAATAAAATAAAAGAGTACAACAATACTACCCAAAGTTTTCGGCTTCGGGCACTCGACCAATGTCGGTAGGTCAAGGGTTATACTAAGCCAAAGGTCTGCTGGGTTTGTTCGGTCAGTGGGCACAAGGCATTCAAACGCTGCATCGAATGGAGGGACGGTGTCAATAGTGGCTGGTGGTCGGATCAATGGCCGATTAGAATGGTCGGATGCCATCGCCTAATTGCCGGCCACACGTATGGCGGCCATGGCTGCAGCAGGAGAAGGAAAAAAAAACACACACATGGGTAGGGATCTCGGCGGGTCGGGCAGACTCATCAGCACCAAAGAAAAAAAGAAAAACAGGGGAAACAGGGGAGGCGGCTGACCTGATGCAGGGGAGATCAGCTCCAGCTGCTCTTCTTCGATTCCGGCTGCTCTCCGGCGCCAAGCACGCAAAGCCCCACCGCAGGAGAGAGAAAACGAGAGAGATAGGGGAGATGACGAGGGAGATCGGAGAGGGATGAGGGGGGTTCGGCTGGTTTAGGGCTTAGTTTTTATAGGGGAGAGGGGGCTGCGGGATAGAGAGGGGGAAGAGGGCTGGACGGGATAGAGATGAGGGGGGAGATCGTGGGGATTTCGGGAGGGGATCGGGATTGTTGGGGCTGCGGGATTGAGAGGGATCGGTTGAGAGATAAGGTCGGGAGGGGATCAGGGATTGAGAGATAGAGGGAAGGGAGAGATCGGTTGGGGATGGAGAGTGGGATTTGAGGAGAGAGAGATAGAGAGGTAGAGAGAACGGTTTTGAGAGGGAGAGAGATCTGGGTGGGTTGAGATGGGTTGGTTGAAAGGGTTGGTTAGGTGGCGTTTCGGATGGGTTGGGTTGGGTTGAGATGGGTTGGGTTTAGGATTTGAGAGAGATAGGGATAGAGAGAGAAACGGTTTAGAGAGGGAGAGAGATAGTATCAGGTTTGCGTGGAGTTCGGATAAGGGAGTATGGCTAAAAAGGGTGGTTAAAAGGTGTTTGGTTGAATAGGGTTGGTTGGATTAGGATAGGTTGGCTGAATAGTTGGGTAGTGGGTGATGGGTTTAGATTTAGGTTTTAATTTAATTTAAATTTAATTCTCTTTTTTTTTTTTTTTATTTACGCATAGCTCGCAGTTGAACATGGCTCGCACTCGAGCTTGCATCGCATCGAGACGGGTCGATGCGCAACCCTCACGAGTCCGACAGACTCGCCTAAAAACCTTTATTCTAGTTAATTTAAATTATCAAGACAACCATGCCATGCCTCCAGCGTCGCCTAGCGACCCGGACCCGGGGCCCACTGCCCGGTCCAACTCGTGTTCAAACACACACCATCGACAGCCATAAATGCGAAACAAAACAATCAATTTAGCAACAAATAATAATATAACTGGGCTGCCCTGAAATCAACGCACCGGGTATTACATCCTACCCACCTTATTAAAATTTTCGTCCCTAAAATTCAACTACTAAAACCAAGGGTAGCACTCTACCAACATCTACTGGTAAAACGAAGAAAAACTAGAACAATGGAAGATTACTGAGTACGAAGTTCCTTACCACCATTGCCAACCAATAAGCCAAGTCACTGCGACCAATCTTACCCAAGGAAAGCTCTGACTCTATACTACTCAGAATTTTTACTACTCTCAAATAACCTGACATCATACGAATCGAGCCTCATAATCTTTAGGATAGAGATGAACCTCCAAATCCTCGCATCGCGAATACGAGTTTTGGGTTTTCATTTTCCATTCTAATCATTAAGGACTAATATAGATTTTCATGAGTCCAGATCGTCTCCTTTTCTTAGATAAGGAGCGTCCTCCTTATCCAGAAGTAAGGTAACAACCTGATCCATGAAACAAGATCACGAAATATTCCCATCTAACGATACTAATGCATAAATATACACATAAACCTATGACCATACATGATACATCTATAGAATCGAGATGAAGACAACTTGATAACTCGAACTAGTACGCCTAGGCTTAAATCCTATGAGATTCCTCTCTGGAGCAAATACCTCTATTACCTACACCACCATTGCTACCCTAAAAATTTATAAGGAAAACACCTCTATAGTACAAATTGGGCACCCCAAATACATACTAACTAACCTAGAAAACATTGAGTCCAAGATAACACAACTATATCACAAACGAATGAGAATAAGGAGGGAACAATGATGAATCGTAAAACACCTATACTCAATGAAGGTCCTAATACTAACTCTCCCAACTATACTATTGTGGCATGACTCGGAAACCTTCTAAATGGTACACTATGATGTATGAATCAGGAAAGGAAGGAAACCCACTACCTGAGTAGAGAACAATGAAATAAGAGGATAACTAACATAGTGTCAGAAAGAAGCCGAAAGCTAGGGTACGACATAACACACACTGTACGGCTGGGTGACTAGTCCTAAACTAAAGCAACTCTGATTAAATTAAAGAAATCGCATACTAGAAGCCTAATGGCTAACCATCGCAAAGTATTAAACCCTTACCCTAAATGAAACGAGTTAGTTAGACAGAGACCTGAGAAATATGAAAAGAAAGAGAATAAGAGGACCGAGATCGTTGGAAACAACTTGAAGCAAATACAGACAAAACTAGCTAGACCCAAGTAAGACGACTTAGCGTGACAAGGACCACGGAGAAACTAACATAATTCCGAACCACTAAGTACCAATGAAAATTTGGTCAGGAGAACTACGACGATGAAAGTTATTAGATCCGGTAAGCAACTAAACAAACCAGGGTGAAACAACTAAAAAAAAAATATTCTTCCTAATCGATAAAGTGTTTCCAAAATCCATATATATAGAAAAAGTCCTTGACATAGGCTCTAATCATTTATCCAGTAGTCAACTATCTCAGTTCCAACTTGACATCACTGCCATCTGGCCAGTGCACGCTTTACCGCGAGTTCCAACAGGAACTGCGTAACTAGCTGCCAAAGTTCCGATTGGGAACAGTGCAAGCTCTGCCACAAGTTCCAACGGGAACTGCGTAACCAGCTGTCAAAGTTCCGATTGAGAACAGTGCAAGCTCTGCCAGCTGCCAAAGTTTCCGAAGAAACAGTGCACGCTCTGCCGCAAGTTCCAACAGGAACTGCGTAACCAGCTGCCAAAGTTCCGATTGGGAACAGTGCAAGCTCTGCCAGCTGCCAAAGTTTCCGAAGAAACAGTGCACGCTCTGCCGCAAGTTCCAACAGGAACTGCGTAACCAGTTGCCAAAGTTCCGATTGGGAACAGTGCAAGCTCTGCCAGCTGCCAAAGTTTCCGAAGAAACAGTGCACGCTCTGCCGCAAGTTCCAACAGGAACTGCGTAACCAGCTGCCAAAGTTCCGATTGGGAACAGTGCAAGCTCTGCCAGCTGCCAAAGTTTCCGAAGAAACAGTGCACGCTCTGCCGCAAGTTCCAACAGGAACTGCGTAACCAGTTGCCAAAGTTCCGATTGGGAACAGTGCAAGCTCTGCCAGCTGCCAAAGTTTCCGAAGAAACAGTGCACGCTCTGCCGCAAGTTCCAACAGAAACTGCGTAACCAGCTGCCAAAGTTCCGATTGGGAACAGTGCAAGCTCTGCCAGCTGCCAAAGTTTCCGAAGAAACAGTGCACGCTCTGCCGCAAGTTCCAACAGGAACTGCGTAACCAGCTGCCAAAGTTCCGATTGGGAACAGTGCAAGCTCTGCCAGCTGCCAAAGTTTCCGAAGAAACAGTGCACGCTCTGCCGCAAGTTCCAACAGGAACTGCGTAACCAGCTGCCAAAGTTCCGATTGGGAACAGTGCAAGCTCTGCCAGCTGCCAAAGTTTCCGAAGAAACAGTGCAAGCTCTGCCGCAAGTTCCAACAGGAACTGCGTAACCAACCGCCAAAGCCTCCGAAGAGTCAGTGCGTATGTATCGGCCAAATCCTCCGAAGAGAAAGTGCGTAGCCTCACAATGTCCTCTACCGGACAGTCATAATCCACCGCCAAAGTTCCCGAGGAACAGTGCGTACCCTGCCGCGAGGGTCTTCATCGAGATATTCCAAAATTTAGGAACCATGTGAACTCAACTACTACCTGAGATTTCCATCTCCTGGTACACTCTTTGAAACCACTACCCCTAGGGTCATCATCACTACTCATAGGATTTATTTTTAAATGACATATAAGCTTTATACCAGCCCATGACACACCAGAGAAAATTATCAAGAAGATTATACCTAGAACTAAATAATGGACGATCCTAAAAATACCGACTAGGCCTCTAATACTAATGGTCGATGTAGAATCAAGGAATCCTAAGATACCGGCTAGGTCTCTAGTGCTAAGGGTCAACAAAGATTAATGGGTCCCAAAATACCGGCTAAGTTTCTAATACTAAAGTTTAGCAGAAAATAATAACTAACAAAAGAGGACCTCACAACCATACCGATGTACATCCTTCCAAACACATTCGATCATACATTCATCTTCCAAAATCAAATAACCATATTACTAATCAATATCCAGTTCTTAGTCCACTCGCCACCAGGCCCACATCTAGCAAATCCAAATAAACATTAGACTCCAAATAAAAACTCCGTGATTGACTCAAACACTATCCTTGATTAAGATGTTCTAGGTGATTCCTACCTGAGTCATCACGACTAGCTCTGTACCTAAACACTAAGGTCCGGAGGTAAACATATCCCTATCAATCCCTATCAAGTCTTGATCAATCAAATACTCCAGTATGGACAATTTCTTAATCACAAATCAATTTCTCCAACCTATCCAATTCTACAATAAACCATATATTTTCATCCTTAGATACACACACTAAGCTATCACTAACTATTCTAAGAGATACTAACAAATCAATCTCCCGACTATCTTTAGAATCACCCTAGCACTATTACAGCCTAGACCTCCCATTAAAATAATCACAAGATAACATCCCAACGAAACCCCTAGGAACATATCCCTAAGCTCTGATACCAGCTGTCACGCCCCAGAAATCTGAAACCGATTCCTGAGGTGTGAGATGAGAAAAAAACAAGGGGTTTAGGGTCTGGTCGTCTATCTATTACCAATTAGGGTTTCTCACTGGGCTGTGACTCTCTCAAAATTTAAGAAGAAGAAGGGAGAAACAAGGAATATTTTAAAACTTAATTTTTTTATTAAAAAAATATTTTTATTTTAAGAGAAAGCTGAGAGATAAATTTTTCGACAGAGAGATGATCAGCTCGACCTTCAACCGGGTTATCCTCTCAGCATGTGTGGCATGTCGGTGCCATCACATGCTGACAGGAATCCCTCTAAGGGAGCACGAGGCTCAAGCCTCCAACGGCGAGCTAGGAATCTCACCCTCTTCCTAACACTCAACACACTGGTCTAGGGGTCCTATCTATAGGGCTAGTCAATTAGGCCATTTAGATGTTTATATTTTCATGGTGAGTTATCCTAGGCTTGTGGCCTTGAGGAGAGGCATACCCAAAAGAATCCAGCTGTATCATTGCTACTAACAATTAACAAAAATACTAAACTTAACCCAAGTAATTCTTATACACAATCCACCAATTACATTGCCACGAAACCACATACCAAAAATAAAATACTACTGAAACCCTAAAACTGCCTCCGGCCTCCCACTGCTACTCCCGAACCTCTGGACCTGCACGAGAGTCTACTCGTGGGAAAGAGTAGCCCCCAATGGGAATTGGGAGATTAGCCAAATTAATGGCTAGTGACATCCTATAGTCTTTAATAATATGAGACGACATATCCAATTGAATTAAATTACATAAGCAGTTCAAAGTTTACAGAAGGTTAACCTAAGCCTATCAATAATCTATGTTCACATGCAATTCCTACTGTCACTAGGTTATCTACCATACAGTCCGTTAGACATACTACAGTGCTTAATTATGAATTACAATATAAATCATATCTCCTAAAGTGAACACCGGATAATTTGTCCATCCTGCTCTCGGTCGGGCATTACTACCGGGCCTTCTATATCGATGTAGAGGGTCAATTCTCTCGCCGGGCATCCACCATACACACATCACCCAAATGATTATAAGATATTGTCCATCTTTCACGATGGAGCTCTACCACCTCACTTGCGTTACTTTGGGGGCTTCAACTACCTCGGGACAGAGTTGCTAGGCCAATCCCTACTAAAGGCTAATCCTATTGGCTTTACCACAACCCTTGCCCGTGACCCCCTAGCCTACTGGCCTTCAGCTGTGCGTGCAGGGTGGTTCACGTCCCTTGCGCGCACGGGTCCAATCTTTCCACATGATAGATTATTATAATAATAAAATAGCTTCGACATTTTTCCCCGGAATTCGCACCGCACTCACAACCCATGCATCACAGTTACTCTCGCCCGTATTCCCGTGTGCCCGGGTCTCCACACTCCCCAAAGGAGGGTGGGACCCGATAATTATTATTTAATTATTAATTTCCAAAACTTAAGGGAATTCCTACTTACGGTGTCCAAGCAATCAGCAGAAAGATTATCATTTAATTATTAATATTTTTAAGCATGCGTCGCCGGATTCGCGACTCCGCATGCAAGGCGGGGTCCACTGGACCTCATGCGGCGATGTCCGGCGAGACCCGCATGCAGTGTTATGGTTACCTACCTTTAGTCATTCTCATTTCCCACTATTAAAGACCATGCAAAGAAAGTAGATGTCACCTGGTTGTAGATCACGCACAAACTCCCGTCGACTGCCTTCCGCACCGCCTGCGGCTGGATCGTCCAGGTACAACTAGTAATTTCAAACACACGAGCATATATTAAAATCTAAGTCGGTGGGTCCCTACAAGGGTGAGAAAGCCAAGTCGGGGCTCGGTTCGTCTTTCGCCCGAGGCGTCCTCGGGCTAGGGTTTTGGGTTCAGAAAAATAATTTACAAACGGACTCATGGGCCTTACCGAGTCTAAACTCGGATCGGATTGTAAACAACCAGTCTCGATGGGTCGAATATGGGATTGACCGGATGGGTACGAGGGTTGTTCGGGTGTGGCCTGGTTTGGCTTGGCGAATCCGCCATCGGGCCAACTACTAATAACAATACCACAAAAATAAAATAAAAGAGTACAACAATACTACCCAAAGTTTTCGGCTTCGGGCACTCGACCAATGTCGGTAGGTCAAGGGTTATACTAAGCCAAAGGTCTGCTGGGTTTGTTCGGTCAGTGGGCACAAGGCATTCAAACGCTGCATCGAATGGAGGGACGGTGTCAATAGTGGCTGGTGGTCGGATCAATGGCCGATTAGAATGGTCGGATGCCATCGCCTAATTGCCGGCCACACGTATGGCGGCCATGGCTGCAGCAGGAGAAGGAAAAAAAAACACACACATGGGTAGGGATCTCGGCGGGTCGGGCAGACTCATCAGCACCAAAGAAAAAAAGAAAAACAGGGGAAACAGGGGAGGCGGCTGACCTGATGCAGGGGAGATCAGCTCCAGCTGCTCTTCTTCGATTCCGGCTGCTCTCCGGCGCCAAGCACGCAAAGCCCCACCGCAGGAGAGAGAAAACGAGAGAGATAGGGGAGATGACGAGGGAGATCGGAGAGGGATGAGGGGGGTTCGGCTGGTTTAGGGCTTAGTTTTTATAGGGGAGAGGGGGCTGCGGGATAGAGAGGGGGAAGAGGGCTGGACGGGATAGAGATGAGGGGGGAGATCGTGGGGATTTCGGGAGGGGATCGGGATTGTTGGGGCTGCGGGATTGAGAGGGATCGGTTGAGAGATAAGGTCGGGAGGGGATCAGGGATTGAGAGATAGAGGGAAGGGAGAGATCGGTTGGGGATGGAGAGTGGGATTTGAGGAGAGAGAGATAGAGAGGTAGAGAGAACGGTTTTGAGAGGGAGAGAGATCTGGGTGGGTTGAGATGGGTTGGTTGAAAGGGTTGGTTAGGTGGCGTTTCGGATGGGTTGGGTTGGGTTGAGATGGGTTGGGTTTAGGATTTGAGAGAGATAGGGATAGAGAGAGAAACGGTTTAGAGAGGGAGAGAGATAGTATCAGGTTTGCGTGGAGTTCGGATAAGGGAGTATGGCTAAAAAGGGTGGTTAAAAGGTGTTTGGTTGAATAGGGTTGGTTGGATTAGGATAGGTTGGCTGAATAGTTGGGTAGTGGGTGATGGGTTTAGATTTAGGTTTTAATTTAATTTAAATTTAATTCTCTTTTTTTTTTTTTATTTACGCATAGCTCGCAGTTGAACATGGCTCGCACTCGAGCTTGCATCGCATCGAGACGGGTCGATGCGCAACCCTCACGAGTCCGACAGACTCGCCTAAAAACCTTTATTCTAGTTAATTTAAATTATCAAGACAACCATGCCATGCCTCCAGCGTCGCCTAGCGACCCGGACCCGGGGCCCACTGCCCGGTCCAACTCGTGTTCAAACACACACCATCGACAGCCATAAATGCGAAACAAAACAATCAATTTAGCAACAAATAATAATATAACTGGGCTGCCCTGAAATCAACGCACCGGGTATTACAAGGGCATAACTCAACAACCCCCTCGGGTGAGAGCTGTGTTTTTCTATACCAAGCTACTTAGTGATCTCCTTCGGGATATGGCGGTTACGGTGCCAAGTGTTCAGGCTTTACTCACCCTCGTGGGGGCCGTTAGAATTCCCGTGCCGTAATTGCCTAAGCTCGTGGGTAAGCATCCTAAGTATGCATGAGGTATTCATTGCGAAGACAACGGTGATCACGTGGTACTGGCCAAAAGATAACCATGGTCCATCAAAGCCCGTAGTTGGCAGATTTGGATAGGGTCAAGGGAAAGACCCGTGTAAGCGGAAGACCTGCACACTGCCCCCTCGGACAGGTGTAGCCTACTCCGAGATCTTACATACATAGTTAATTAATCCATAGAGATGGCTTCGCTTGAGGGTAGCGTTGTCATATGGATATAATTAGCTTGTTTTAAAAATCCATAAAAATAAGTTTTCATGCATCTCATATATTCAGTCTTTTATTTTCAGATGACCAAGTTAGACCCCCTGTCCGCTATCCTAAATGACCACAAACTTACCGGTCCCAACTATGAGGACTGGAAGCGCAACCTGTACCTAGTCTTAAGGATAGGTAAACACATGTCAGCCCTGAATGACCCTGAGCCGGATTTGCCAGGACCCAATGCCACAAAGGCACAGTTAAAGGCTTTTACTGACTGGAAGGAATCTAATGAGATATGTAAATGCTATATTATAGCATCCTTGCAAACAACTCTGCAGAAGCAAGTCGAGGAGATGCCCGACGCTTCTGACATGATGTTGTATTTGAAAGAGATGTTTGAAGGTCACAATCGCGTTACGCGATACCTTACCATCAAGAAACTCGTCGGCACTAAGATGTCCAATGGGACGCTGGTTCGGGAACACATGATGAAAATATTTGGGTTCCAGAACGAACTAGCAACCATGGACATTGTGCTAGAAGGCGAGGTGATGACAGACATCTTCCTCTCGTCACTGTCTGGAGCCTTTGAAGGCTTTGTCACCAACTTTAATTTAAACAAGTTGGCTATGATAAATGCAGAGCTTCTGGGAGCTCTCCAGGCAGCTGAGGATGGCTTCAAGCAGAAGGGCGAAGCACTTCACGTGCAACGCAGATCCTTCAAGAAGCCTGGTAAACCTCAAGGCAAGAGACATAAGAAGAAACCTAAGTCAGCACCTGTGCAGGACTCTGCTAGGGCCTCTGGGTCTGGAGAATCAAAGAAACCGGGCACGAAGTGCTTCCGGTGTGGCCAGAAGGGTCATTGGAAGAAGAACTGCAAGAAGCCTCAGAATTCTGGTGAAGGTAATCTACAACTATTAGTTGTTGAATCATTTCTTTCAAGTAATAGTTCTTTTGCTAGTTGGATTGTGGATTCAGGATCCACTAACCATACCTGTAACTCTCTTCAGGGGTTTCAGGAAAGCAGAAGGTTGCTTGATGGAGAGGTGACCTTGAGCATGGGAACTGAGGCCGTGGCTGCTGCTCAAGCTATAGGAGATGTTACTCTTATTTTTTCGAATAATAAGACTTTGACTCTTAGAGATGTCTTTTATGTACCGTCCTTGAGACGTAACTTAATTTCTGTTTCTTCTTTAGTTAATGAAGGTTATTCAGTTTATTTTGATACTTCTGGTGTGTCTTTTAAACTGAATGGAACTTTTATAATAAGAGGAATGGTTCAGAATCATCTCTATATTGTCAGTCCTAAATTTGAAAAGGATAACATAATAACTTCAGCGTTTAATGTTAATTCATCTAAGCGTAAGAAACCTTCGGAGAATTTAACCCAATTGTGGCACTTACGGCTTGGGCATATTGCCTTAGATAGGATCCATAGGTTGGTAAAGGCCGGGCTTCTGGAAACAGATCCTACGGAGATCCTTCCCACCTGTGAATCCTGCCTGGAAGGCAAGATGACCAAGAGGGCCTTCAAAGGCCAAGGAGTGAGAGCTACTGAGGTATTGGAGTTAATACATTCAGATGTATGTGGACCCATGAGCGTCAAGGCGATAGAAGGCCATGAGTACTTCATCACTTTTACTGATGATTACTCAAGATATGGTTACATTTACCTTATGCATCGGAAGTCGGAATCCTTTGACATGTTCAAAGAGTTCAGGGCTGAAGTAGAAAAGCAGATAGGTAAATGTATAAAAATCCTTCGATCTGATCGAGGAGGTGAATACCTATCTGACGAGTACCTTGGGTATTTGGTGGAGCATGGGATAACATCCCAGTTAACTGCTCCAGGTACCCCACAACAGAATGGAATCTCTGAGAGAAGGAATCGAACCTTGTTAGACATGGTTCGAAGCATGATGAGTTATGCCTGTTTACCAATGACCTTTTGGGGATATGCCCTTCAGACAGCAGCATATGTTCTGAACCACGTTCCATCTAAATCAGTGCCTCAGACCCCTAGAGAACTGTGGTCAAGGCAAAAGCCAACACTACAGCATTTCAGAATATGGGGATGTCCTGCACATGTGCGGATAGACAAGAGGGAAAAGATGGAGCCAAAGTCCAAAGCATGTCTGTTTGTAGGGTATCCCAAAGAGACTAAAGGTGGACTATTTTATGATCCTGAGGAAAAGAAGGTAATCGTTTCAACGAATGCCATTTTTCTAGAACATGATTATGTTATGGACCACAAGCCTGCTAGTAAGGTAGTTCTGGATGAGCTACTGGGTACTAGATCAGAGAGCGCATCCGAAAGCATAGTGGGAGCTGACATTACAGATAATAATATACTAGATACTGTAGAACCTATTAATCCTGTAACACCACCACCACCTCGTTGCAGTGGGAGAAACATCAGAGCTCCTGACAGATACTATGGAGAAACCTTATTGGTTGATCCAGAGGGTCAGGAGGATGACCCACTGAGCTACGATGAGGCAGTGGAAGTTTCTGACAGCTCTGACTGGCAAAAGGCTATGGAGGCAGAAATTGAATAAATATCCCATAACGCAGTCTGGACTCTTGTTACACCATCATCCAATATTAAACCTATTGGGTGTAAGTGGGTGTATAAGAAGAAGAGAGGATCCGATGGTACAATAGAGACTTATAAAGCTAGATTAGTTGCCAAGGGTTATACCCAGAGAGAAGGGATCGACTTTGACGAAACCTTCTCGCCGGTAGCTATGATAAAGTCTATTCGGATCCTCCTATCCATTGCAGCCCATTACAACTGGGAGATCTGGCAAATGGATGTCAAGACAGCATTCCTCAATGGAAATTTGGAAGAAGATATTTATATGATTCAGCCACCAGGCTTTGAGTCAGAGGGTCAGGAACATCTAGTTTGCAAGTTGCAGAAGTCCATTTATGGACTAAAGCAAGCATCTAGAAGTTGGAACATTCGTTTTGATCAGGCAATCCAATCGTATGGATTTACTCAAAATGAGGATGAACCATGTGTATACAAGAGGACTGATAAGACCACAGTAGTATATTTGATACTTTACGTAGACGATATTCTACTCATTGGAAATGATGTAGGAACATTGTCAACGGTAAAGGTCTGGTTGTCAACACAGTTCGATATGAAAGACCTAGGTGAAGCGAGTTATGTTTTGGGGATCAAGGTAACACGTGATCGCCAGAACAGGATTCTCTCGCTATCACAGGCTGCGTATATAGATAAGGTTATGGCTAGATTTGACATGCAAAACTCCAAGAAGGGTTTTGTGCCATTTAGACATGGCATAAAACTGTCTAAGGATCAATGTCCTAAGACACCTGAGGAGAGAGCAGAAATGCAGAAGATACCTTATGCTTCGGCATTAGGTAGTCTAATGTATGCTATGCATTATACAAGGCCTGATATCTGTTTCGCAGTAGGAATGATGGGTCGGTTTCAGTCGAATCCGGGTCCAGATCACTGGACAGCTGTGAAGTGTATACTCAAGTACCTTCGTAGAACAAGGGACTATGAGTTGGTTTACACTGCACAAGAACTGACGCCGATTGGATACACAGATTCTAACTTTATGTCAGATTTGGAATCCAGGAAGTCGACATCAGGTTTTGTGTTTATGTTAGGAGGAGCAGCGGTTAGTTGGCAGAGTGTGAAGCAAAAATGCATCGCAGACTCTACCACAGAGGCTGAGTACGTTGCAGCGTGCGAGGCAGCCAAAGAGGCGGTATGGCTTAAGAAATTCCTTACGGATTTGGGATGCGTACCAGAGGCCCAGTTACCTATTGTGCTTTACTGCGACAATAGTGGGGCGGTAGCACAAGCTAAGGAGCCAAGACATCACCAAAAGGGGAAGCACATCGAGCGCAAGTTCCACTTGATTCGGCAGTTTCAAAAGCAAGGGCGAGTAGCGGTGACACAGATTGCATCTACAGATAATGTTGCTGATCCTTTCACAAAGGCAATACCTACCAAGGCATTCGAGCGATATGTGGACGCGATGGGAGTCAAAACCGTTTTGCTTCGCTAGACCAAGTGGGAGATTGTTAGGATTGATGTGTTCTAAGCTTGTAAAACTTTATGTTTTGGTCTAATAAAGATTGATAGTTATTATTATATGAGATGCATATAGGTGCGTAACATAGTTACGTGTTCTTTTAAGAACAGAGAGCCATGGTTATTTGGTAGTCCACTGAGTTGAAGACTGAGTGGATTGGTCCCATATAATCTAAATCAGTTCGCAGCTATGATCAGGTTGGTCGCCTCATCATGTTAAGCTGTTGGCGATGACAGTTTATGGGATGTCTTCACCATGGTCATCACTAGGCACAGTGTCTGTGGCTGAACGGAACTAACACAGTGTATAGATCAGTGAGCAGACACTGGTACACTAAGCCGTGTTTCTGCTTAGGGTAAAACGGTCCTAAACCCTGAGGAACCACGTCTGATGGACTAACCAGTTGCGTGGTACTTTGGCGCACCAATGTGTGAGGATCCATATGCAGTGATCCAAAACCACGGTGTACTGGGTTACCCGGCTGGCGTTGCATTAGCGTGTCACTCCTGCAGGTCATCCACACCCCTGAAGGGAGGTGCGTTCTTTGGTGTGACTTACACTGTACCAAACCCAGGCCTGGTGGTCATCAGTTTGACTATTGATCGGGTTCGATTACTCGACGGGGTAATCAGAGGTACGATGTATAGGTCAACCTGGAAGGAACCAAGTCATATGATCATTCGAGTCTAACGGTAGTCTTCACCGCTCGAAGTGAATCATGGCATCAAGTGGAGGGACAGCGGGTTTACCACTACTAAGCGGAGAGCAGGGGTATGATGGAGAATATAGTAAGTCTGGGTAAATTGGAGTGCAGCCTGCGTCGCACTCTGGGTGGCTACGCAGGTTAACTCGAGCTCAGAGGATTGATGGTACACTCGGGTAGTGTGTCGATCGAGCTTGAGTTGGAAGCCATGAACCCCGGTCCCTGATGGTTCCACCTTATCAACATTATGTACGGTTCTTGAACCGTCTCCTCAGAACACCATAAGCAAGAGGAAGAAAGAAGTATATACTCCATGTGTGCTTGGCACTAGAGCACGGTAGATGCGTAACTACATACGAGTACTAAGGGTTGAGCCCGAGACTAGTACGGAGTCGCATGTAGTAATCCCTAGCCATAAGTGAACTTCGCTGCACAGGTGCGATGCACAGGGATGTGCTGCGAGTTGACTAGTTGACTTTGCTAGAGGCACCCTCCGGTGGCCTCAGTTAATAGTAGGTAACTAGTAAAGATCACTTAAGAAGTGGCCGCTAGGTATCACACGCTAGAAATGGTCAAAATGAGGCGTCGGGGCGTTTTGGTAAAAACCTCACTCTACCGGACCTCACTGTTGGCCGACCCTAGTGGTGTGACACCTTGCTAGGGCCGGCCCTATGATGTAGGGATAAGAATCCCTCATCTATAGGGCCGGCCATATAGATAGGGATGGGGCGATAAAAACGGTTAAGATCGAGCCCTAAAAAGTGGGAAAACGGATAAATACACGGAGAGATAAAAAGGAGATAATGGAGAGATAATGAGAGGGGGTCATTATCCCCTTGGATCCTTATCCAAGGGGGTTGGTCGGCCCTATAAAAGGACCTATGGGGCGCCGGCCCCATGTCCCAGAAAATCCGAACCCCCTCCTCTCTCATCTCTCTAGTTCTCTCCCTAATCTCTATCCGTTTCCCGCTTGCTACTTCGTCTTCCTCGCGTGGAGTTCTGAAGAAGGAGAAGGGTCATTCTTCGGAGGCACTCAGAGATCCGAGAGCGACGTTCCGTGCATCGTGTGAGATCGGGTGAACAAGAAGGCAACATCTCCATTCGTACCATCGGTATCTTCGCGAACGATCTTCCGTCTCCATCGACAAAGAAGACAATTCTCCGCGGTTAAAAGATCCGTACGAAAGGTATGTGTAATCTAACATGTAGATCTAGCGAGCATTATGATTTGCATGCATGCTAGTTAATTATTGCGCTAGATTACCGTTAGGGGTTTTCGATTCTCGTGCATACACATGCACACATATGTAGATTAGTTTCCATGAAAGTTTAAATAGTGTAACGTGCACCATGAACGGTCTTTCGACCGCCAAATCGCTTCCGCTGCGAGCCTCTGACCCGGATTAAACTCCATCAACATTCTGTGGCGACCACCCCCGTCAAAAATGCCCACAACATACATTTTGAATAAAAGTTGTTAAATAGACTAAATGCGGATGGAGCATAGTTCAAGGTTCAAATCCATACTAGTGGGCCTTGGCGACAGTGATGTCTGGCAATATCTAGTGCTCCTGATGAAGTTAATTAAATTATACATATTAAATTAAGAGTTTTTTTATAGTCTTGAACAAGTCTTTTTCTGGTTGCAATTGTTATTATTCTTGGAGTAACAAAAGGAGTCGACGTATGATTGTTCACTTACAAACCTCAAATCCTCATTGTTACTGTGTATATACACCCTTGAATTTGAAATTCTAAAACCATTGTTTATATGGGACTAATTGTGCAGGTTTTTATTTGCTTGGAAGATCTCGTGTAAACTTAATCAAGAAACGCTTGGAGATTTTTATATTGTTGTTTATTTCAAAGTCAAACATACGCACCTAATCCAATATGATTATAATGTTTTGGGTTCACTCAAGTTGTTGTAAAGCATTTAGTGTTTGAGATTGTTTATACATATTTGATAGCTAAAGATGGAAAATAAAAAATATATTTCAATAAGATTTTTTAAAAAGAGTTTCTCGGTTTGGGCTCGTTTCCCAGTCTTTGTAGATCGTCTCCATTTTGTTCATTGATTAGGACCACGAGATGCATATTTTGGTGCATGTTACTTGCATCCCCCTGTATAAGATCCATAAGACGGTGTCTCAATCAAACCCTTAACCCTTCATATCATTTGCATCCTGTAGATATTCACATTGGAAAGGAAAAGAAAAAAAACTGTAATATTTTGCATTGCACTCTGAACAAATCAAAAAATTACAAATCAGGTAAATAGCATCTGTAAATACTTTATGAGTTTAATCATATATATGAGATCAAAATAAAATTGCAAATAAACTCAATTGGATTCAATATCTATTTATCATCCAAATACGATGAAGTAACAATGAATAGAAGGGGTAATGAGATAAAAACAATGGGTTGGTAAAGCAGAGACGAATGGAGTCTTGATTAAGTCGCCAAGAACAAAATATTACCCATCACTTGGGCTTCGTCATCATGGTCACCCTAAGCTTCCTCTCGATGTACTAATGAGTCATTATTGCAGTCATCACCCCAATTTATAACATTTAAAAAAATATAGTACAAAAAAATTCCAGTAGTTAAACCATATTATACTGACCCATTTACAGAAGAAATATTTTTTATTTATGCATCAAAAGCTCATGAAGCAACATGCATATTTTTTGACTTATTAACTTACCCACTTGCAGATCCTCAAAGCTATCTCGCAAGAACCAAATACCACCTCATGACAAATCAACCATGGATGATTCAGATACAGTAAATAGTATGTACATTACAACTTTACAATTTAAAATATTCAAAGATATAGAAAAGGACTGATAAAACAAAAAAATGTGTGCAGCATGGACGACCTAGCCCACTAAATCGATCTTCTGTATCACACCCATAACAACTTTACTGCACACTTTCTTACACTCTTAAAAACCATATCGTATCATTATAACAGGTGGAGAGATGCGACTATCACCCATCATAAATAAAACAACAAAAATAGGACAGAGATAATATCTCAATCCAACAATAGAAGAAAGTTTGGCATCACAACACTACCAAGCAGAAAACCTTTCATGTAGATAATATCTTAAGAGAAGATATAAATTTTGTTTTATTATATTTATGCTTTTTATGTATGGTCTATTATTGTTCATAAGTTTTTACTAATTGTCAAAATAAAAACTTAAGACATCATGGAAGATTAAAGGAAAAAATGAAAGAACAACAAAGCATTAAACTGGTCCTCAACAATCAAGGTTTTTTCCTCCCCATCTTCAATAACCAAAGCCTCGCCAGTCATCTATAGGTCAGTGGCTTCAACCTCCGCATCTCCAGCAACCAAAGTATTATTGGCCAACTGTAGGCCAGTGGACAAAAGAGCTGCCAGACAGAGAGATATCACAACCAACTCCGAAAAATAAAGAGAGAGACATAGAGAGAATTTATGTACTTATATTCCTTTTAGATGTCCATATTTTAACAAAAATAACATGAAAATTATCAAATAACAATGGATCAAATGGCAGAAAGAAAAAATATAGTGCTTACCTTACCTTGATCCTTCAATCAATTGGGTTTCAAAGAGAGAAAGCAATTAAAAATCAAAATGTGTCACATTCCAATCCTTTATACGCTTCATCAAATGATTGTTGTATTTGTTCCCCAATCCCAATTCCAACCCCAACCCCAACCTACCAAAAAAGATGGTCAAATTTCAGCAAAAATAATACAAATCAACATGTTAAATCGTAGAAAAAAAAAAACAAAAATAAAGTTTGATTCTTACTTTCCCTTGATCTTCAATAAGTTGGGTTTTTTTTAGACACACACACACACAGAAAGAGAGAGAGAGAGAGAGAGAGAGAGAGAGAGAGAGAGAGAGAGAGAGAGAGAGAGATGTTGGGACCAGATTAAAAAATTTAATCTCCCCTAAGCATGTGATCAATTATTCGGATGAGAAATTATACATTGGGGTGATCAGCCCTTTGTAGATAAGGTGGTAGAATCACTGCTACAAATTCTTCTTGTATCTGATTGCCTTGAAATTTTTACTGGACATCGGTGCCTTCAATCTGAAACTCCTCAAAGTAGAATCACCTCGATCGGAGTTCTGTAACTCCAGGAACCATTCCTAGAGTGCATGTCTATCATGTTCTCACGTCGAGACCTCTTATAAAAGTGCCATTAATTTTTCTCTATAGATCTGATCGACATGATAATTTACAAGCACGAAGATGTCTTCATTATAGAGATTCTTGAGGTGAAACGGAGTCAGTCAAATCTATAGATCTCCTAAAACAATTCTGACAATGCAGCTGATTTGCTGCAGATTGTATTCAAAAAATTTTGCGCATTGACGATCAACCTTCTCTCAATCTTCAACCACGTAATCCTCGCGTCGCTCGAGAATCGACCTGGTGGGAGGCCTTCCTTACAATCATAAGGGAGGTCAAAGAGCAAGCCTTGTGTGTGCCTCGATCTCCAAGATCGATCTTTGCACTCACCACGAAGAGAAAAGAGAAGGGGCGGCAAGGGTTTCGGCCAAGGCTAGCTTCATCTGTCTACCCCCTTTTTTTCTCTCTATCCTTTTATAACCGAAGGCCAAACCAAGAGGGGGGTGGCTAGGATTTCGCAGCCCATCCAAGTGGTCGGCCTCCCCTATCTCTATGTGATGATGACACGTGTCCAAAATGCCCCGAGCACTCCCACGACTATTTAATTCATTGTTCTTTAATTTTTTTAATTATTAAATCCCATATGTGTATCTCATACATATATAATTAATTATTAATAAATATATTCTATATGTTTTATTAATAATTCTCTCATGTAATTACATACTAGTCTCGAGTCACTTTGGATTGTAGTTGGGATCACCTAGGGTCTTTTAATGCGGCTCAAACTTAGATTTGAACATCCCGACCAAACTCTTCAGTCATGCTTGTGTCATAAGTTAGTCAACGTCAATTCCACTAAATGGTGATGACTGTACTCCAAGTTAGCAAGACAATCCATAGTCTTACAACTTACGATTATGCCCTCTATCTTAGTGTATCCGTGAACACAGCTAGTTTACATGTGGTAAATTATCCAACAAGCTCGTGTCACATCTTGAACTCCATGAAGCTTGATTAAACTATTTGAACATCCACCTTAGTGGAACATCCACTAATCGATAATTGACCAGGTTTCGATAATCAAAACTAATGATCAACTTATGAGAATACGTATTATTTTACGGTAAGTGGATTCCATCTTGAGATCTAGGGCTCCATGTAACCCATACTCAACTACCCAAGATATCCAAGTGTTGGTCTTGAGGACCTCACTGATTGATAAGTCAAAGTAACTGAGCATAAGCTCGTGGTTCACTAGTCTCTCAAGATTGAGAGCATATCGACCATGCATGTTATAAGAACCCTAATGACATGGACAATATAATGTCTTTGATAGTATTATGTCATTGGGTTTACTCATGATCTGTCAATGCATCTCATGGACTAGTATATTGACTTGGAATCAACCATTCCAACAGCATGAGATTGACCACCCCCCGATTAGGAGTCAATCATGCTACTGTGACTAATTTAAAGTGTCTAGTATATGTGATTCATATCTCTCTATATATGAAACGAATATTCATATAAATTAATTACACCTAGACCACTTAAGGACTCCTTGGTCTATCATTCATCACATGAATACAAACACATTATGTCCATTCTATACACAAAACCATTATTATATTATTTGAGGACATACAATCCTAACAATCTTCTACTTACACTTATAACAAATAAGGATTGCATCTATACCCGAATCGATCGCTATGTTACTCAAAAGCCTTTGCATGTAAGGTTTTAGTACACTGATCCATAGGATTCTTAACCGATGCAATTTTGGTAATAGAAACGTTTTACTATTTTCCAAACTTCCTAATTGGAATGATTATCATATCTATGTATATTATTCCCCTATAATTTTCTAGCTTCTTGAATTAAGCACAACCACTAAGAATAAACATATAGTCTTAAATTGACTTTTCTAGAGTACACATCTGACTTGAAGTCAGAATCTCTATACCCTATTAGAACAATATCTTCTTCACCACATACCAACATATCATCTCTCTTACCCACCAGGGGATTGGAGTGTTGGCAAAGCAACTGATGCTTTGGTGATGAGGTTGTGGGTTCAACTCTTCCTCCCCTCGATTTACCCAGGAGTGAAGTGGGAATTGCCGAGTGGGTCGGGCTTCACTCCCGGAGGGATTAGTCCGAGCCTGAAGTGGGCCATTGCCCGAAAGGTTTCGGGACACCCGCCGATGTCAAAAAAAAAAAAAAAAAAAAAAAAAAAAAAAAAAAAAAAAAAAAAAAAAAAAAAAAAAAAAAAAAAAAAAAACATATCATCTCTCTTACTTCTCAAGTATCCGAGAAAATGCTTAACAGTTGTCCAGTAAATCTAGACCTGGATTGGCTTGATATCTACCAACTATGCCTATAGCATAGTAGATATCAGATCTTGGTGCATAGTGTGGGGGAGGATTTCGACCGTCATACGTAATCCCCCTATAATAATCGATTAAAGGTTTAACCCTTCGGGATGTGGCGCGCTTGGAAGAGCTGAGCTGTCACTCAGGCACTATAGAGTAAAGAGATAGAGAGAGTTGAAGCAAGGTGTGATAATGGAGTTTGACCGAAGCCTGTGTCACCGTATGATAAAATGCAACTTTTTAATCCACTATCTCTCTCTGTAAAAAGTAGAGCTATTATCGACAGGCCGATGAGTGCTTTTACAAGTGAATAGTATGGAGAAGGTTTGTCTGGAGTCTGAAAACCAGAAGGCTCTGGGAGCTTTGGAAAACAGAAAGTGGGATTCTGGTATATAATTTTTTAATCCGGAATGTTTACAGTGTCTGCTATTTATAGGGATTTGGTTTATGGGAAATATTTTAAGAATATTTCCAAGCATATCCAGAGTTTTGGTAAATACCCGGGAGGGGATTCACCATATCCTAGACAGTGTGCGCAGGCCCCAGGCAAGGTTGCGGGTCCCACAGTCATCTTCATTGACCCAGATAGGGCTGCAAGGTCCTATTGTCGTCTTCGTGGACCCCAGGTAGGGCTGCGGGTTCCACTGTCAGGCGTTAGCCAGATTTTGCACCCGCATATAGCAACGTATATACAAGACTTCCTACTACCAAAGCATATGGAATGCCTTTTATGTGATCTCTTTCCACTTGTGTCACAAGACACTAGTCCTTAGATAATAGAATTTCATTCCCAAAGGGAATCATTCCTTGCTTACTGTGCCAAAAATCCTATTTTTATAGTTTCCATAGAAAAGAACCTAAATTGATGACAACTATCCTACATCATCGGTCATGATGAATATGCCATTAACTTGAAGAACTAGAAACATCACTATGTATCCTGCACCATTTTTACACATATTGTTCATCTTGACTTTGACTGAGTCCATAAGACTTCACAGTCGGATCAAACAGTGCGTTCCAGTATCTAGATGCTTGCTTAAGTCCAAACCTAGACTTATGCAACTTGCATACCCTATGCTTTGGCCTCTAGCTACAAACCTGTCTGGCTGCATCATATAGATATCTTCCTTAATTTAGTCATTGTAGAATACCTTCTTGATATCCATTTGTTAAATCTAATAATTAATAATTACCGCAATGGATAAAAGGATCCATATGGTCCTTATCATGACACCAAGCAAGACAAAACTGTGCTACTACCCTAGCCTTTAAGGTCTTCACCTCACCATATGGTTCTTTTTAGCTTTCGTAGATCTACCTACAACCAATGGGCTTAACCATGGCTTGCAGATTGACAAGCTTCCAGACTAAAAAGAGTAAACCGACATCTCCATTTTTCTTTACTACTTTTCAGCATTTACAACTCTATCAGAGTTTTATCATGTCTAGTGGGATTCTCTAGTTCCCCAGGGGTAGCTTAAAAGCTTCTCCCAAGAACATAAACAAATCAGGTTTAGTAAAGGTTCTTTAACTACGATGAAGTATTGGTACTTACCGAAGGGACATGTGTAATGACTATTTGTTCAATATTTGTCATTACTGACTTGGAGATTAAGTCCTTATCTGGATTATCTTATAATGCAAGCCTTCTCTTAGTATTATGGTCCTTCTGACAATTCCTATCCATGAACACAATATTCAAACCATAAAACAATGTTCGTTACTTAGGGTTGTAAAACACCATACTTTGGTTCCCTTCGGATACCTCACAAAGTAACACACTTATTATAAAGACTTTAAGCTATCTATATTCCCTTTTAGCACTTGCGATGCATACTCCATTATGGAAGTGCTGTATATTAGTCTTGCGTCTGGACTATAACTCTCTTGGAGTCTTAGGGTTGATTTAGCTTGAACATAATTTGAGTGCATGGATTGTAATATCTAAGGCGAAATCCCATAAGAGTTAAAGCATATTAAAATAGCTCACCATAGACGTAACCATGCTAAGTAAAACATCATTCCTCCTATAACACCTCAATATTTAACAGTTTATTCAAACCATAAATATTAGGGTGTTAGAAGGAATAACTTAGTACCACCATTTTTCATACTCAAATAGTAGGGAGTGAGAGCTCTTTTATTAATTCCAAAAGATTTATTACAGTTGTTTCTAAAAAACAAGAAACACTTAATGATTTCTTCAAGTTGTCTCAAGCTTCCTCTAGATTCTCTTCCTCTACTCTAACCTCAACTCTAGCCTGGTTAGTATCTGCAACATGACTATTTGTAGGGGGTTGAGTCTTATAACACAGACTCAGTAGGTTCATTATTTACTTAACTATTCAGAAAAATAACATGTATAGAACTTACAATGACTTTGAATATCAAATGACATCATTATATAATATGGAAGTATTGATCAACTAGATACTCTTTTGGGCCTCGGCCCGGGACAAAGTATCATATCTAAAGTCTTTTCGGGCAAGCTCCATACCCTGGTACATTTACCAGGTACGCCCCAGACATAGGGTCTTTAAGGACGCGTCAGGTAAGCCCTACTTCTGGAGGCATTTCGGCTACATAGTCGAGCAAGCTCCACACCCATAATTGGTCAATCTTTTTACAGTTTTCATAATAATAATACAATTTAATATAGTTAGAATAATCATATTTCTAATAGCATGTTAATCAAATAAATAGTCAGGATCGACTCCCCTACCTGGTTAATATATGGCAATTCCCATTGTGTTGTGTTTGTCTTCGGTTGTCGAAAATCCCGAGATAACATTTGTGTGTATTAGCAATATTCCTATATAGGTTTCAATTACCATGAACCCGATGCCGCAAACTGAGTTGAATTCTAAGATCAGTTTGTAAAGTTATGGTCATTATACCCTTAGGGGCAAAATTATTATTTTATATATTTTGTTAAAGTTTTTCATGTTGTCACTGTGAATTGTTGGTGATATTTTTAGGAGATATTAGCCACAGACGGAACTCGATTCCGGGTCTGTACGGTTAAGATATAGCGTAAATAGTATATAGGTAATGTTACGAAAGAGAGGGAGATGGAGATGGTTGCACACGGGATGACGGATGCGCTCTCACGAATCCGTGAGAGCCTCTTGTTTATTCATAACATATATAGAGAGAGTTAGGGATAAGGGATAGACGTGTCGGTTAGATGTATCCCACCAAAGTGGGCAGCCACATATATCCGTAACACTCCCCCTTGGATGCCCATTTTTCAAAACATTGCCTCGTTAAAACCTTACTAAGGAAAACCCAATGGGACAAAACCTTTAGTGAAGGAAAAAGAGTACAATGCGTTCTTCAGGAACGTAGTTCTTCAGGAACAGATTCGTCTGGAATCTCAGATTCTTCTGGAATCTTAGTGGGTGCGACTTACATTGCCTCATTAAAACCTTTCGATGGAAAAACCCTATGGGAAAAACCTCATTACAGGAAAAAGAGTACAATGTGCAAGACATTCTTCTGAATGTCTTCATCTGCATCTGCAGGATACTCCCCCTCATCTTTATCCTACATTCTATTACATGCCTTGCTTACATCAATCTTCAAAAGAAAAATACTCCCTCCCTCTAATATATTAAAATGCTACTTCCCACCCTGTTAATACATCAATTTAAAATAACATTCACATGCACTGTTAGTGAAGTCTCCTTATGCCAATCTGATGCACCAACTTCTGGAATGTAGACTTTGGAAGCGCCTTGGTGAAGAGATTTGCTGGTTCTCAGCTGACTTCACCTACTTTATAATAATCTCTTCCTTCTCTTGGAGTTCATGGGTGTAGAAGAATTTCGGGGAGATGTCATTGGTCCTGTCGCCTTTGATGAAGCTACTTTGAATTTGAGCTAGGCATGCTGCATTACTATTAAGAAACATATAACATGTTTGTGATCTCCCCTTATAGGGATCAGATAAATAACCAGAGTCTGCATATCCAACTAGGTTAGTCCTTTTACATGAATAGTATAAACCAATGTCAAATGTCCCTTTTAGGTATCTAAATATGTGATTTATACCATTCCAATATCTACGTGTAGGTGTAGAGCTATATCTAATAAGTAGATTAACAGAAAATAAAATATCAAGTCTAGTGCATTGAGATAAATAAAGAATTGCACCTATTGCACTTAAATAGGGTACTTCAGGACCCAAGAAGTCTTCATTTTATTTTCTAGGCCTGTATGGGTCTTTGTTAACATCTAAAGACCTTACAACCATGGGTGTACTAAGTGGATAACACTTATCCGTATTAAACCTCTTCAGGAGATTTTCAGTATATTTTGTTTGATGGACTAAGGTCCCATCCTTGTTGTGTTCGATCTGCAGGCCGAGGCAAAATTTTATCCCCCCCAGGTCTTTCATTTCAAACTCCTTTTTAAGATAGCCAACAGTCTTCTCAATCTCTTCGGAAGATCCTATTAGATTTATATCATCTATATATATACTGCTATTATAAATCCATTCTGGGATTTCTTAATAAATACGCATGGGCATATCGTATTATTTTTATAGCCTTCCCTAGACAGATATTCACTGAGCCGATTGTACCATAATCTTCCGGATTATTTCAAACCGTACAATACTCGTTTTAATCTAATTGAATGCTATTTCTAGATTTGGAGTTTGGTAAATCAAATCCTTCAGGGATTTTTATGTATATTTCACTGTCTAGGTTACCGTATATATAAATCAAATCCTTCGGGGATTTTGTGTGGTTCAGTGTCATTATCATTATCGTTTATTATATCATTTGCCATAGTATATAAGAATATATCATCAACGACTATTTCTTTTCTATTCCACATTTTTCCTGAGTATGTGTGGAACATAGATATCTCATCATTGTTGGGTACCGATACTTCTTTTCCAGTCTCTTCTAGGATCTGGGGCATAACCTCTGCCGGAGCGATATGCTTTAGTTTGGGGAAATTGGATCTTTGATTCATGACATCTTCCGAACCGTCATGAATCCTCTCTTTAGGAGAGTTTATATTAAGAACAGCTTCTTTAGGAGCTATAGGGTGTGATATGATATTTAATCTCCTCTTCTAGGGAGCTAAATCTTTGGAACCTATATGTATGCCATGCTTCTAGCGTGTGTCAGACTCATTTACTGTCATTCTCCTAACGTCATGCTCACATTGGGGAGTCCTGGGGTCTAGATGAGACAGAGTGGAAATATTCCACGATAATTCACGTCGTTCCTTCTTGGACGGGACGTTCATTATCTTTCTTATCTCCCCCTAACGACGGGAAGACTGTCTCATCAATGTGACAATTCACAAATCTTACGATAAAAATGTCATATGTTAAGGGTTCTAAATATTTGATAATGTGCTAAGGGATGACCACTAGAGTTTTCTACGATTGTTTTCATCATTATTATCCTAGGATATCCTAGACGATCATGCTAGATATAAAAAATCATAGGATTATGGAGCTTTTGGCTTTTATTTGTCTTGGATTAGTACTGAGCTGCTGGCTCATATTTGCATGTGACTCAACAATCCCAATGTGAGTGAAGTATATCCCTAAGGATAGATTGGAGAATTTTTCTAGAGTAAACTTCTGGTTTCCAACACTAGAGGTTATACAACGAATTCATTGTTCCCCTTGCTCAGGGTTTCTATGTGATACCCATTTGCTCTTATATCTCTGAAACTGAGTAAGTTTCTTTTAAAGTTACTAAAGTATAAGGCAAATTATATAAAGATATGGGCTCCATTAGGTAACATTAGGTATGCTCTATCGGAGCCTTCTATTATCTGAGCGAGGCCAGCTATGGTCTATATTCATGTTTCTCTTGGATTCCATTTCCTCACAGAGAAATAACGTATTATTTGATATAAGGTTCTGGCAACTCAGATATATATAGAAAATGAGAAACATTTAATAAGGGAGATCTAAAAGATATTATATCAAACAACCGAAATATCAACTATAATAAAGCAAACAACTGTTCTGATAAAGATAAACGATATGACAGTCTACCAAGCAAACGAAATATTAACTACTAGAAATCAAATAGCTGTTCTAATAAACGATAGCAGTTTATCACTAAAAATGTCCTGTCCCCCCTAGTTATCGTTGAAGAAATCAGAAGTTGTGAGCTTGGTTTTTCCTTGTATCTCATTTAGTTCATCTTCAAGGAGGTCATCATTGTCGAGGTCAAATATTGCATTACCCTCAGCTTTCTGTGATGCTTGAAAGTTTGCCACCTCTTCCTTAGATGTACGACAGTTACGAGACCAATGGCCTTCACGCCCACACTTGAAATAAGTATCTGTAGGCTATTTATTAGAAGGAGGGTCATCCGTCACTTGTTCTGCGTGCCAGGGCTTATTATTCTCTTTCTTGAAATTTGTATTTTGCTGCGGATTGAGTCAACCTCTGCTGGGGTGGACACGTCTGCCTCTACCTCGGTAGCCTTCTCTGCTGGGGTTGCCACCTTTGTCGCCCATGCCACTTCTGCCGGAGTGGTTATAGCGACCACCTCTTCCAAACCTTCCTCTGCCTCTACCTCTGTGGTATCCTTCATTGACATGCGCTTTAGGGAACGCCAATGCTCTAGTTGGTCTGGAGTTGTGATTCTTCATAAGAACTTTATTGTTCTCCTTTGCAACTAGGAATACCGAAATCAAATCTGATATCTTCTGGAAGTTTCGCTCCCGGTATTGTTGTTGCAGTAAAATGTTCGTTGCATGGAAGGTGGATAGAGTCTTATCGATCATCTGTCCTTGGGTAACTAGCTCTCCACATAGCTTAAGTCGGGACACGATGTTAAACATTGCAGAATTATATTATGCGACCGATTTAAAATCTTGGTAGCGCAGGTTTATCCATTCATTCCTCGCTACTGGGAGGATGACAGCCCTTTGATGATCATATCTATCCCGTAGGGATTCCCACATAACTAAGGGGTCTTCAACGGTTAAATATTTGTTCTTCAGGTCTATATGTAGGTGACAACGCAGAAAGATTGTCGCTTTAGCCTTGTCTTCAAGACTAAGGCTTTCTATACCTGTAGGCTTTATAATAGCCTTACCCAACTTGATTGATTGTAGATGGAGCTTAGCATCTAACCTCCATGCTAAGTAATTATTATCGTTGACATCAAGTGCAGCGAACTCCAACTTTGCAAGGTTAGACATCTGGGGACGAAATAGGAATCTAGTCAATTGATAGATTAAAGACTATTGGATTCTAGGAACATCGAAATACTAATCGAGATGGAACTATGGATCCTATACATAGTGAAAAAACTAGTTAAGATGTATCCATAGCCATATTGTACTGTCTCGGCTGATAAGGGCCGAGCTCACACACAGGCTATGGATGAGGTTAAAGAGTAATCATTTTAACTAGTTGACATGTGTCCATAAACAAATAATATTCGGTATTGACAGTGACAATAGTGAAAATCATTTTATCTAATAATGATAAAATTAATACACACTACGAGGTATAAGATATCTATCTTCAATAACAAAGTGGAAAAATGGCCAATAAATAGAAATCACTTGGACCAATTTAATCAAGCAAGATATCTACCAACTATATGTTCATAAGCAAGTGATATAATATAATGAAACACAATTTAAGTTTGTAAGATCGGATCATTCCAATGCATCCGGAGCAGTCCCAAAAGCTAAGATCCATATTTGGATCGTCTAGATCGGGTCTAGATCGAGTTCACAAGCATATAACTAAAATCGATGGTCCATATTAAACATGCATTAACTTATTTAAATTGATAAGATCGAATCATACCGATGAGTCCGGAATGGCCCAAAAACTCAATAACCATATATAGATCGCTGAAAACGGATCTATATTGAACTCGAGATCACAATATCAAATTAAACGGTTCAGATTAAAACATATATTAAATAGTTTGAATTTGAAAAAATCAGACCGTACCGATGCGTCCAGAATGGTTCAATTAGTTAAGATCCTTACTTGGATCTATCAGATCGGGCCAAGATCAGGCCCACAATCACAAAATAAAACTGACGGTCTAGATTAAATCAGACAAATAAATATATGTGAATGCATGTAAACTTAGATGGGTCGGGTTTGAATTAACCACAGTCGGGTCGGGTATGCTCAATACAGTCGGGTCGGGTCTGTATAAATTCAGATCAGGTCGGGCCTGCACTGTTATATTAAACAGTCGGGTCGTGTCTGCTATACAGCAGTCGGGTCGGATTTGCTATTAAAACAATCGGGTCTGCACTAATGCATGTCGGATCTGAGCGTATAGCTCGGGTTGGGTTTAGCCATTAAATGGCTAACGGATCTGGGGGTGCACGGGTCGGGTTAGGTCCGGTTGTAATAGGGTTTAAAACCCAAAACCAAATAAGATAAACACTATTTATCTTTTCTTCTCCGACAAAACCGCGAAACCCTAACTGTTCGCGCAGTCGGCGTTCGCGCAGCCGCTGCCTGGGTAGCCCACAGCCACCGCTTTGCGCAGCCCATGGCCGCCGCTCGTGTAGCTCGCGGCTGCCGCTCGCGCATTCCGCAATTGCCACGGACGTCGGTCGTTCAGGCCGCCGCTGTCGCCTATCGTGCGGACCGTCGCTATCGCGGTCGCCGGTCGCTCGTACCGCCGCTACCACGGTCGTCGGTCGCGTCGTCGGCTGTGCGGGTCGCTGCCAGGCATGTGGGTCGTTGTCGATGATGTGGTTCTCCGGTCGGATATAGCCGGCACCCGGCGGTGCGATAGATGGGAGATTCAAGACTTACCTCGTGCTGAGGTTGTTGCCGCGGACAGTCGTCTTGGAAGATCGTCGGGTCGAGCATAGGCTTCGCTCCTCCTCTCTCTCTTGCGGTGTGAGATCGGCCCTTGGCTTGGCGAGGTCGGACGAGGCTCGTCGTTGACTTGAAATCACGAAGCTTGCCGGGATGCTCGACGGGATCTCTTCTCTCTCGTGCGATGGGGTTTGCCGGGTCGGGGGCCGTGGACGAGATCCAGAGCCGAGCCGAGGCCGGGTCGGAGAGCTCGTGCTGATAACGTGTTACGAGAGAGAGGGAAATGGAGATGGTTGAACATGGGATGACGGCTGCGCTCTCACGAATCCGTGAGAGCCTCTTGCTTATTCATAACATATATATAGAGAGTTAGGGATAAGGGATAGACGTGTCGGTTAGATGTATCCCACCAAAGTGGGCAGCCACATATATCCGTAACAGGTAATTATTTAAAAGAGTTGGGTCCACGAGTAAATTGGTGATTTAACATTTTAAAGGTCGAGTTAGACTTCACGAATATGTGGCTGTAAACAATATCATATTCCGATTTCATTTGGCCATGGCCAAAAAGTCGTATGTTAATTATATTAATTTAGGCTGCCTATAGAAATTCTCAGGATTGCACATAGTAAAAATCATGGCTTGTTTTTAACAGAAGAGTTTAGCTACTAAATATGGGTTGGTTTTATAATCAGGCTGAGCCCAACTTAATTGGATTGAATCTAGCTAACCAGGCCCAATTCTAATTGGCTTAATCCTAATTCAATTGGTTCAAATCCAACCCGACTAAGCTAAATTAATTGGGCTTGGTCCAATAGATCATGGGTCATTAATTGTGTTCGGTTTACTGGGTTGAACCCAATAATTTGATTCAGACCTAACATGGGTTATGCCCATCATATTAGTTTAGCTTACCCAAATAATAAGTGGACCGAACCCATCAAATAAGTTGGGCTTAACTCAATTAATATATGGATTGAGCCTATCAAATCAATTGGGGGGCTGGCAATTTCGAACCCGACATGAAGTTAGCGGGTCTGGGTCAGGGCAAAACGGGTTCGGGTCGTAAATGGGTTGACACGATAGACCCGTTTAATAAACGGGTCGGTTCTGGGTTTAGGGTCTGGACACGGTAGATCCGGAAAGACCCGTTTAAAATTTAACGGGCTATGTCGGGTCAAATCGGATCGGGTCTACCCGCAATCCGATACTGTAATATATAGTATCAACGGGTCTTTCGGGTTAGGTCGGGTGGAGTCGGATTGGGTCGGATCAGGTTAACTGAATAAACCCGTATGGTAAACGGGTCTTATCGGGTCTACCCGTTTATAAACGGGTCGGGTACGGGTTTAGGATATAGACACGATTAGTTAAACTGGTCGGGTCCGGGTCTAGGGGTTTTGGACACGACCCAAAACTAGACCCCACACAAACCCGACCCGACACGACACATTGCCACCCTAGGCTTGGCCTAAATAATCAATGGACTGATCCCAACAACTAACTTAGGCTAGACCCAAATAATATGTAGACTAATCATGAGCCTATCAAATCAATTGGCTTGGTCTAATGGGCTTCGGACCAACTACTTAGATCATTAAATAGGCTTCGGCCTAACAAATGTAAATATTAAATGGGCTTCGAACAAAGTACATTTTGTGTGGGACCCAAAAACTAATCGTTTGAGCCTATTTGGGCTGCCCTTAATAGGATTACCAAGTTGCCTTTAGAACTGGACTGAACCCACCGGGTTTAGTTTGCTTATACGGTCTAGGCCCAATAAATCTAATTGGGTTTGGCCCATGAAGGAATTGGGTTCAGGTGGGCTGGGACCATTTCACTGGATCAGACTTGGTCTTGTAGAGTCCAAATAATCAAATGATTTAGCATGCCATCTAATATTAGTTTTGGCACAATTGAGCCCATTAGAAATTGGGTTAGAGTCCAAACTCAAGGATTTGGTTAACCCTATTTGATTGGGCTAAGTCAGGAAGGGAAAAGGCTTACAAGAGTGGGGATACCACTTGGTGGCAGCCGCGGTGGTCGACGACAAGGTGACTGACGCGAGATGACCCGGCAGCGGAGTATCAACACCTCCTCGTTCCATCTAGCCAATATAGGTGTTTTATTTTAATAAAAATAGGACGATATCATTATTTTAGGGTTCGATCGTACCCGAACTAGATCGTCAAATTGGTACGGATTTTGGCCGATGCGGATCGAAACAACCCATGAATCGAAATCCCTGATACGAATTTGTTTCAATTGAATCAGATCCGGTTCACTGAACCAGGTCTTAATCGATCAAATCGAGCACGAATCGATTGAATCATATCCGAATTAGACGGATTTTTTTCGCTTGAACTAGACGAATCAATGAAACATGTTTGTTTTTCGCTTGATTAAAAGTACAACCAATTAAACGCAAATGTGTTATACTTAAAGCTGTTTGGATATGAGGAGTAAAATAAACATATATCTGATAGGGAGGTCCCTAAACTCTAGATGGAATATGGAAGGTAAAGTAGATCTTATCACTCTTGACTTTGGATATTCATGGTGTTTCGCTTCTCATCAGCAGAATGTTCGATCGGGTGGATCATGGGGGGCACAGGAATCGTAACGTAGTATCAGAACTAGACCCCATCTTGTCTCCCCTCCATGTGGTCCCTCTGATCGAGATCTTCTTTCTCTCTCGATCGAGAGACGCTCTGTGTGCGGACGGGTGCTGAGAATAGTCCCACATCGGTAAATGGGTGGGAGTTCCATATCTTTATATTATGTTGCTCCCTCCCTCTCATCATCGGTTTTGACGGGGCACGGGAATCGTAACATGGTATCAAAGCTAGGTCCCATCCCGTCTCCCATCTATGTGGTCCCGTTGCACCCTATTTCTCCCTCCGATTGAGATCTTCTCCATCCCTCCGATTGAGAAGCGCTCTGCATATGGGCGGGTGTTGAGAATAGTCCCACATAGGTAAAGGAGTGGGAGTTTCACGTCTTTATATACTATTGCATCCTCCCTCTCATCATCGGTTTTGAGGAGGCACGAGAATCGTAACACTTAGTGCTTGAATCCTGGCTGTGACGACCAAGATCCAATAGGCCAATAGCCAAGAGCCAAGACTCCTGAGGCGGGAATGCCAAGATGGATGAGGTGAGGTGAGGTGAGGTGAGGTGAGGTGTACAAGGCCATGAGTTAGCCCCACATCGCCTGGAGAGAAGGAGATCCTGAGCTACTTATATAATTTCCCCTCCCAAACATAGAAGACGCGTTTTAAAGCCGTGCGCCGCTACGGAATTCGTAAGAACTCCGTAGTTAAGCGTGCTCGAGCGAGAGTAGTACCAGGATGGGTGACCTCCCTAGGAAGTTCTCGTGCGGGCACGGGCAAAGCGGACAATATCTTGTGTGTTTGGGGCGGATGTTACAAAATGGTATCAGAGCCAGGTTCTCCTCGCTATGGGGGGGGTCTAACCCTACACGAGGACGTGTAGCCCTGAGGGGGGTGGATTGTGACGACCAAGATCCAATAGGCCAATAGCCAAGAGCCAAGACTCCTAAGGCGGGAATGCCAAGATGGATGAGGTGAGGTGAGGTGTACAAGGCCATGAGTTAGCCCCACATCGCCTGGAGAGAAGGAGATCCTGAGCTACTTATATAATTTCCCCTCCCAAACATAGAAGACGCGTTTTAAAGCCGTGCGCCGCTACGGAATTCGTAAGAACTCCGTAGTTAAGCGTGCTCGAGCGAGAGTAGTACCAGGATGGGTGACCTCCCTGGGAAGTTCTTGTGCGGGCACGGGCAAAGCGGACAATATCTTGTGTGTTTGGGGCGGATGTTACACTGGCGGTCCGACGTCTGCCCTGTGCTTGTTCCCATTTTCTTTTTTCTTTTTTAAATCAGCGGGTGTCCAAAAACCCTTCGGCCAATTGACCCGCCTCGGGCTCCCGAGGGGGAGGGGGGGTCGAACCCACAACCTCCACACCCAATCATCAGTTGCTTTGCCAATTCTCCTGTTTCTTCTAGACTTGTCAATGGATCAGATTTTGATTCAAATCAAATCCATGTAGTGGATATGGATGTGTTCTTTTAATTCAATGATTTGATACCAGTCAGAATCTGATAGCCCGTTTAAGTAACAAATCATATAGATTTAAGTCAATCTGATCCGTTAAGAACCCGATCTGACAAACTATAACATGATATATTATAAAGCAAATTGCCTAAACCTCTCCTGAACTATGTGGGTAGTTTCACATTGATCCTTGAACCTTTTTTTTTTAACAAATAAACCTCCAAACTATGCAACTTTAACAAGTTGACCCCTCCGTTAATTGTTCACCGTTAGAAATGGTGAAAATAACTGACGTGTCTATTATTTATTTATTTTCTTCCGGTTTACCCTTCTCTCTCTCTCTCTCTCTCTCTCTCTCTCTCTCTCTCTCTCTCTCTCTCTCTCTCTCTCTCTCTCTCTCTCTCTTGCGGCACGACCACCACCACCTTCTCCCTGACCTCCTGAAGCCACCTCAGGCCCGCCAATCACTGCTGGCGTTCTGGCGAAGCCCTCGACGAAGACCCCGGACCAGCTACGGCCTGCAAGCACGCCGGAGGTGCCAGCAAGACAGGCCACCACCTGTGCCAGACCGAGAGGAAGGAGGAGGGTGGGAGGTCATGACGACCGGAGTTGTAGAACTTTCCTCCCATTCCCTCACACCACCAATCACCCCCCTGCTTCCCGGGTCCTGCGCCGGCCGCAGCCTACGTGCACACTGGAGGCGTCGGTGAGGCAAGCCAGTAGCTGTGCCAGGCCAAGAGGAAGAAGGGTGGGGGTGGTGGTGGCCGGAGTTGCAGAGCAACCTCCCTTCCTCTTTTCTTGTCTGTTTTGAAAAAACGATGGGGGTATTTTAGTCATTTAACACATTTCAACTATGGATGACAACGATTTCAAATTGGTCCATATTTTGGGAGGTTATATGTTAAAAAAATAATAATTGAGGGATCAATATGAAACTACCCCCCTAATTCATTGGAGGTTTATGTAATTTGTCATATATTATATTTTTGCGATTATTAAATTAGATTGCTTATGATTTAAGGCTCTAAGAGTCAATATTAGAAAGAATCTCACTATCCTCCGATCGAGGCCCATATTTTATCCTGCCTCTATGGATCAATTGATCCTAAGTCCAGAATCAATTGATCTACGGATTCGATGCTCAACAATATCACAGCCATCCGATGTAGACCTGCTAATGGACTAGATTCTAATATGAATCTCATCTGTACTTAACGAACAAGGATTGGGTTTTTTAATCCGATGGTCCGCTAATCGGTCCAAATCCAATAACCCATTTACCTAAGAGATCGGATTTGGATACAACCTAATAAGATCTGAATCCGTTGACATGTCTAGTCCCTCTGCGGATGGGGCAATAAACAATTTAGATAATACAAATCTAGGTTTAGAAGCCCTTAATCCCCCCCCCCCCCCCACCGAGTATAAAACTTCTGACAAAGAAGCAAATCATCGGGTTTGACCCCTCTCCATTGATGATTGTCTCCTCTGTCGATCACTGACGATTTGGAAAGTGACAAGTGACTTTCCAAAAATCAACAGCCATGATCTATGAACATGGAATGAACTCAAGAGGGATGCCACCACCCCCTGCAGCCATCCACCACTTGTCGCCGCAGTCGTCGATTACTGCCGCCCATTGTGGCCCGCCAACCACCACACGCCGCCGCCCACTACCGGGGAGGGCGGCGGCGGGTGATGGGCGACGGGGGTGGTCGACGGCGGCGGCTAAGGCTGTTAATGGATCTGGTTCGGATCGGGCCACCCCATGCCCAGGCCCGACTCAAATTTATGAGTGTGCCCATACCCAGCCTGAGCCCAAATTAAAATTTCCAGACTTAGCCCAAAGCTTGCCCGAAACTTTTTTACGAAACCCAAACTCAAATTAAGCATATATTTCTAGCACGATATATGCCTAATTTTTTTTTTCCTCTTGATCACACAATAAAAATAGAAAATATCGTTACTTATGATATACATTAAAAAGATATATATGAAATAATGCCTCTAAAGTCCGAGGAATTGATATTGATATTTGTAATGTGGACTCTTTTAAAACTATATATTTATTATATATAAAAAATAAAAATAAGATATTTCAGACTTCGATCAGGATTAGTGGTTGGCCATACTTGACCCATAACACAGTCAGACTTGCATGTTCTAGCCCAGCCCAAAGTAACTATGTCCAAACTAGGCCCAAAATGGCCCCAAATCAGTGGGCCTCAGGTTGGCAAGAGCCCATTATCAACCCTAAGCCGTTGCTGGGGATGGTGGTATCTCCCTTCGGCTCATCCCATTATCATAGATCATGGCCATTAATTTTCGGACCGTCACTTGTTGCTCCCCAAATCGTCAGCAATCGATAGGGGAGACAATCATCAGCGGAGAGGAGTTGAACCCCAAATCAACTGTCCACCTGGGCTACTAAAAAAATCATGATTTTTCTAGACAAATAGTTCTCCAAATTATTCACAAATAGTTAGCTTAGTCTTAATTATTTGATAATTCATGAGTTTATTGAAGAGAGCTACATTAACACCAGCAATCCAAATGATAAATCAACCCACCACATCATCCCCGTAGCATAAAGAAAACAATCAAACGAGAGACCATTACACCTATTCAGAGGCCATCACCGATTTCCAAGAGCAGCCGTGGTGAGTCGAGACCTCTGAAGCTGTCGACGATTCAGCTCTCCCATGTTGAACCGAGGATTTCGGAACCACAGCGCAAGAGCTACACCGACAAGGCCAACGATCGGACCTGCGGCGAGAAACAGCCATCTTCTCGCCCCGCCCTCAGTATCCGAACTACTCGCCACGTGAACACCATCATCACCCTGACCTCCGCTTCGATCACTAGAATCACGAACCTCATCGCCCTCACTGTCGCTCGAAGCATCAGACGCACTCTCCCCAGCTGGCCCCTGTTGCTGAGTCCCACGCGACACATCTCCGTCGAACTTCCTCTTTCCCTCGTACTCCAGGTCATCGGTGGGGAGTTCGTATCGACAGACCGGGCACGAATTCCTCGTGCTCAACCATGGCAAGATACATGAAGGATGGTAGACGTGCATGCACGGCAGCTGCTTCGCTTCAGTGTTGACGGGTAGTGGATCCTTACAGACTGGACAAACCAAGACGCCGTTCTTTTCGTGGTCCTTGGAGATGATCACAAGAGGGAGTTTCTCCACAACGGATTCCGCGGCAGGAGGCGCCCCTCTTCGAGAGCTACCGGTTTCAGCAAGCTGATCGAGCAGCTCCTCAAAGCCCCTCGTATCGAGATAGTCACCCGGGTTCGCAACATATGGCAGTATTCCTGCCAACCCATCCAAGCGAGTATGGAACTCCCCTATCCTCAAACGGATCCACCCGCCACCTCGAGCCTCTCTCTCACCACTTCCAATTGGACTGTAGGTAACATCTTGGATTGGCTCATTGTGGTCTGCAAGGTCATCGGCTTCTTCGACATCGGCCTCTTCCCAATCTCCATCTTCTTCACCTTGGTTATCGAAGTCCCACTGATCCAAACCTGCATGCATCGGATCTATGTCCGTATCGATGTAGGTATGGCTCTCATTGTCAAGTTGAGTCAACATCATCTCTTGATCAAATAAACTATGGCCATCCACGGAAGCATCAGACTCCGCCCCATAGCCACCAAAACTGATACTAGACTCGCCCTCGCCAAACAGGGAGTCGGTGAGATAAAGAGACTCACTCTCATTATCGGAGAATGCCCCTTGCCACCTCCTTGCTCTGCCAAGAGCTGCATTATGATGTGCAGGGTGCTGCATGGTAGATGAGGCATCGCCATCACCGTATGCCTCGTGATTCTGCCTCACCAAACTGATCATCTGTGAACTGATCAGCTGTGGGAACAGACCGTCAATTGATTCTGAGCTCCCGTGTCGGCTCCTCCCTCTCTGTCGCCTCCTCCGATGAGAATCTCTTGAGGCTGCACTCGTCTCGTCACCATTGAGAACAATGATTTTGCAGCCTCTGCATATGCATATTGCTTCAAAACCGTCGTTCACCTCGGTCTCCAGAGAGAAATCTCTACTGCAGAGTAAGCACTGTGCCTCTGGCTGGCCAGAATGGCGAACTGAACTGCCATCTACATTGTTTACTGACCGAGAATCATGAGACGAACGTCGGGATTCAGCATCCATCTAGTACTGCACCAAATATGACAAATAGAAAAATACTCTAACTGAGCAAAAAAAGATAAGACAACAAACTTAGAAGAGAAAGTACCTTCTAGTGGCTATGTGATCAAGAGGACAGTTGAACAATGCAGTATCAGGAAGTGATCAGCCTGCCAAAGAGATGAGCACAAATAATGAGAGCCAAGCAACAATCCTAAAGATTGAGGAACAGCTTATTATATGGATGTACTAGTGGGAACCCCAGGAGGAGAGAGAGAGAGAGAGTGATTACGGAAGTGCTAAAGTAGCAGGGGTATCGAACGGTCCCTTTCTACTTCCCCGGGTTACTGTAGTGCTTCAGTAATGGATGGTTGGCTATATATCATAGATAGATCAGTCTTAACAATTCAAGGTCAAGTAACAACACTAGGGGCACGTTTGGATGCTGAGTTTCGTAGGATGTGCTCCTAAAAACACACATGTTTCCTTATTTTGTTGTTTGGCTTAGGGCTGTGACATGTGCAAAGTAAAACACATCCCAACTTTATAATGCATAAAAAGATGTATGATGGGTGAGGATTTAAAATCACACCAGTTTAAGTGAAACTATTGCACAGTTCACATGTGTTCGCAAGTTCAAAGAGTCACATGTGACTCACGTGACCAAGAAACCCAGAATCCAAACGTACCCTAAAGAACGAAACCCATAACCCGTCCGAAGACTGTAAGCCTGCCAAAATAACTACTTTATGCTAAATTATTATAGAACTATGGAAGCTAACCAACTATCATGGTATACTGTAAAGTTATGAGAGAGGGTGATGGAACAAAAATTAAGAAAAACATAACAAATTCCGAGAACCAACATGGGCTATATGCAGGGAAAGTCAACCATGATGGCTATCATTCCAAAGGAACTTGTATAGAGAGACAATTTTGTGAATTCACTGGAAATCTTAAAAGGGGAAACTTTAGCATCACTTGACGAGTAAGGTTGCAAAACTGGGTACCATTTCCCCTGACATATCGTGTTTCGAGAACAGTGGCAAATGATACCATTTAAACCTCAAAACTGGTATGTGATACTAATATTTCGTATGAAAGAAAAAAGGAGCAAAGCTGCACAAAACCATTGTAGTCAGCGAGTCCAAAGGTTACCCTTCATTTAATCCTTACAACCCAACGAAGGACCATCAAACTAACACTGGTAAGGACTAAGGAGTAAGGAATAAGAGCAATGATACAATAAAACCATGGTAATCCATGTCTTAAGTGCCATAAAAACTAATGTTGTTACGATGTGGGCATATTTCAAAAATCATGCCTATCATTTTTCGAGGGAAAAAAAAACATATCAATCAATAAGGATATTTTTCTTATATTCCATTTAAGATGAAGATATAAGATAATATCAAAACCATAAAATTAGAGGAATTTTTTGGTATATTATATTTAAGATTGTTTTAGTTTTTGTAATAAACAAGTCTGGCTATATATTCATTTAATTGATTGGACTCTTGAAGTTTGCATGTGTGCAATCTTGTCATGTCGACAAGTGAAAGAGCAGCTCGCCATGGCATCATTTGAAGATTGCATGGTATTATTGTAAGCTCTTACCAATGAGTTTGACTATAAGTTGCCGAATTCACTACGTTAACTGACTTGACAAATGATATGACATATTCTTAAAAATGCTGAATTGGGGTTGTTCGTGTTAACTTCCAATTCCAATCAAAGCTCCACATTAAAAAATTAATAGGATCCCAATAAGAGAGATCCATAAAGTACGGGTAAAACTACTGACGTAACAATGATAGAGCTCTTCCAGTAACCAACACTGCACATAAGAAACAGAAAGAGACATATATTAAAGCTCTTCTGAATGAAATTTCAGCTATGCCGAATTCTGAATTTTTCATTCAAGAGAAGAGAATTAAATTGAGGTCCCATCCATACAGAGAGTGATATTCAACCCTTTTAAACTAAAAACATGGGTTGAGAATACTACACAGAAGGAGAGAATCTATCCCCCACGGAAGACGAGTGGCGTACTCCTCTCACCCGAGGGTGGGCCCTGCAAGGAGAGAGTTCGAACTCTCATTCTCGTGGAGAAGTAGACTCAGGTCCCTTCTTTCCTTTTTTTTATATTTAAACAACAACTGATGTTGTATTAAGTGATAATTCTTGTCCTTCTATAGTTAGACTTCTGTCCATGAAGCCCTTCTTCTCATAAGACAGATTTGAGTCATTTGACTCATATTACAACCATGGCCTAGATTGCAAAAATTTCAGAAACAAACCCTAAAAAATTAAAAAGATATAGGACTCATAAAAATAATGAAACGACTCAACATGGGCCTCCAACAAACTATTCTGACTCACTCTTTAACAACTTTTAAGTGCGGTACAAATGCTCATGCATCAATTTTCCTGGGTGGAAAATTTTCTCAAACACGCCGAGAAGTTCTGGATGAAGTCACAAGTCTGAATCAATTGATGGGGTATACCAATGCTGAAAGGTTGTTTCACCTCTGTTATTGCTGACGTAGAATAGTGACCAACTTCCTCTTGGCTTTTACTCTCATTCACCAATTAACGGCTTCAGGATAAGTTTTGGGGCTGTTTTGTGTTATAATCGAACCCCAACTGATGTAGGATCATCTTCTTCAACCTTTAGTGAACGTATTCCTCTGTCATTTGATTTTGCATATTGGTTTTTTCATCCACTTGATATTGTACAAGTCGAAAAGTATGGATGAAGTGCAATTCTTTCATGACTGAATCAGACTCCCAGAACTCTATATAGCATTGAACGTCTTTTGATGGCGATCACAAATCTGGACACTTAAATCAAGTATGATCAAGAGTTTGAGGATTCAATGTTGGACTAAAGGCAGCAACTAAGCTTAGTTTAGCCATCTTTTATCGCCAAAATAGTCATTTAGGTATCAACTTTGCTATCTACTGTAAAAATAGCAAATCAATTTGGAAGGGCTTAGTGCAGCTTAAATAGTTCTTAAGTGAGAATATCTAGAGAGATCCGCCAGTGAACTTTTTTAATATTAACAAGCTGTAAACAAATATTTTGCTTCCTTTGCTTATTAGTTTGATAAGATATTATAGATTTATATGTATTTAATTTCTTTCTTCAATTTTATAGTCCAAAAAGAAATTCAAAATATGAAGTCATGTGAGCCTTCTCACATCAAAAGGAGAGGAATGATTTATTGTTAAGGGTAATGTATGAAAGTTCGGAGGAAAGAAAAAAGAGGCATGCCACTTACCTTTTTTTTTCCTTTCAAAGGTAGTTGTTTGGGAATTAGAGTGGAAGTTTTAAGAGTAAAGAAGAAAGTAAGTCACATCTTATTTTTCAATTTCTTTTCCCCTCAAGGGAGTTCTGATGTATGCATGTTTGGAAAACAAAGAAGAAAATGGTCCACCTCTCTTCTTCTTCTATGTTTAATATTGGTTTAATAGTCACAACCTAAAATCAGATCTAGTAACTGGTACGGCTATCCTTATTTGAGAGCTCTAACCATAAATACATTCTCTTATTCTTCCTCTGTATTTCGTTTATACTGTTTCTGGGTTACTTTTAGAACCCTCAAATCATCTATAGACGTTGCATTGATCAAGTTTTGGTATTCACTATCATGGAGATAGCTTGAGTGGTGGGGGCAAAGGAATAAAACAGATAGGATGTCTGTCCCTCTAGTAGAAAGATTTGCAGTCCAAATTCCTATAACTAAAGGGGTGTGGAAAACTTGCTTATCCTTAACTCCCTAGGGATTACGTACAACTCAAGCGTTAGGAGATCATGTCAAAAGACATTGGTTGAAAGTTGTGTTGAAGGATTGAAGAAGCTTGTAATGACAAGATGCAACCAAACCCAAATAATTGAAATCAGACCTGGCAGTTTTGTTTAGACTCTTTAGAGTTAATAGTGCCAAAAATTCTCGAACAAGTTCATAATCAACTAATCATCTACCGCCTATTTGAGAAAGATCATAGTTATCACCTAAGAGGGAATCCTTGGTGTTGCTCGGAGTCGCAGGAGGGATCCGAGGCTTGACAATTGCATGAACGAGACACACGTGGAATCATGTGAAGAAGGTTAACGAAGTCAAGTAAGGAAGGTGCCAAAGAGCAAAGGCGGCATGGGCGAATCGACAACTAACATTCCGAGGGAATTGGATTGTGGAAGTGTCGTGTCGACAAGGATAATCCTTTTACTCGGTGAATTGTTAGCGTGTCTGAGCTCGGCTCGAGGTTGTATTTTCGGAATGGTTTCACCAAAAAATCTTGTGTGTGACTATGTACTTCTTGTGCATGATTCTCTGAATGTTCGGATAAAACATAATTAAACATTGTATGTTTCCTAACCTTTGAACATGAGAACGAGAGATAGGTTTTTGTGAAATTGCTTGATTGGGTGCTTTTGCTATATTATCAAGTGTTGAGAGAGGTATTGATTCGTGTTTGGTCCCCAACTTGGGTACCTATCAAATTGGTATCATTATGGTAGCCTTTGTTTTACCGAACATCAACATGGTATTAGATCGCTTGCTTGTCTTCGCTTGCCGCCACCATCGGTGAGCTCGCATGCTTAATTTGCCTACAAATTCAACCAAATCCACATCATGATAGTCATTTGTCGTTGATGGTTGCACTCGTTAGCTCCCCTGGCGCCATCCCAGTTGAGCGATCAAGCTGCAAGTCAACTTACTGGGCCTCTATCCATCACCTACGATCGTTGCTATTACCCACTATGCCAATGATGTTACCGGCTATTCACGTTATTGCATTGTGGTCTCCACCATCACCTCTGTATGGTTTGACTAGCGTACCGCCTCCACTGTGGCCACTGTCATCACTTGATTTCGTCGTCACCAAGCTCTCCATAACCTACTGTTATTGCCATCAGTCTCCAAAGAAACTGTCATAGCACGGCTGCAACTTCCTCCCGTGGCTGAGGCGGTGGATCTAGATCTTCATCTCAGTATCGTCGAATCTATCAATTTCTTCATTATTCGTCGTTGCAATCCGTCGCTTCCTCACCATTCACCTCTAGTAAAAGGGGTGGTGATGCTCATGTTGGTCCTAGAGAAACCTAATATGAAGGGGAAAAAGAGGCTTCAATCCTGACCATCAGGTTGATTTGACGATCAAGATAAGTCCAATCACAACTTATCAAGGTCAATTCATCGTCTGAGTTCTAATTGGATATTATTCATTGAAATCAAGTAAGTTTAAACCCGACCCGTTTGGCTTGCCATTGTTCATTTTCTAAATTGATATTCTATCAGTACCATTCTTTATCTTCTGGAAATCGCCGCTCATGCCCTACTACATTTGGCCGCCAGAATCCACCCATGCAACGATTCCGGTCGCATGTGCCCTTCCGTTTTGCTGCTAGTGCACCGCACCTTGTAGTGTTTTCGGCTATCAAACTTTGGCCATTCTCCTATAGTGATGCTAGCGATAATTTAATAATACATCATACCTTTTTAACAAATTTCAAATTTTATTTATAGATTTCCTTGCATCTTTTGAAAATTTGGATTTTCAAAAATTACTATCTAGATTTTCCAACTCAATTCTTTTTGTTATTTAATATAAGATTTCAGCATCGACCTGGGTTAGTTCGGCTCGGCTCGGTTGAGGCGGGTTGAACAAGTATATGATAAACCCATGAACAAACCAGGCGTTCACCTTACAATTGACAGTTCTAAAGTCAAAATTTAAAACTAGCACATGTATAACTCTTGTCTGCATAGCATGGGCCAAAAAGGGCACACGTGTGTCTCAAAGATAAAGAGTAATTTTAAATAAGTTAGCTCGAACAAAACCATAGTTGAAAACGGGCAAACCCCACGAATTTAATCTCGTTGATCATGTCAGGGTAAAAACAGGCATGTAACTACCAAAAATAGGTTTACACCCAAAAACTCTCTATAGGGGCATAGGAACAACCCCAAGCTAGTCCATTGGACTCGTCTACGGACGTTCGGGAGACATTAAGAGGGTGTTTGGCATCATTCCGGAACAATCTATTTCCATTCCGAATTCCATGATTTGCAGCTAGTAACTGTTCCAGTGGAATGAAGGACTAGGGAACTAAAAAATATCACTCCGGCTGTTTCTATGCCAACCGGAACGCTGGACCATCAAATTGCATTAGAAATAATAATTGACGGTAACAACCTCTTATGGAAGAGGATTAAGGGGAACAACTATTTCACATACCAAACAACCCCTATATCGCAGGATACTTGCTTGAAAAATCGATGGAAAATGGAACTCCTCCAAAACAAAGAATTCAACTTTTGCATCAGAAGAATGCATCCTTTCACACACAAAAAGCCAACTACAACGGCTCTCGTAGCACCATTAGAAATCCTTCTGAGCCGATTAACTCTAAATTTTGTACGAAAAAAAATGTATCTAAACAAAAACACACCAGTAATCATTAAATTTGGGTGCTGTCAGAAATCATAATGTATGGTAGGCTGCATGGGATTCATGTAGAGTCTATCTTTGATCACCAATCACTACGGGTGACTCCAAACGGCAACCCCTATTGTTGTCGCGTTACGTCGACCATCAATTGATCTGGGTATCCTTCAAAATCAGTGATCTATGCAAAAACCCCATATTTCTACAGCACATGCATAGATTTTAAGATCTGGACTCTGTGCTACTGTGCATATTTCTTGCTCGACATAAAATTAGCGCTGACTGACTAATCAAAATTCCTAATTTCTTGTATTAAAAGAGAAAAAACAACAGACATTCCATCAAATTTTCAGAAGAGTCAAATTCAACCTAAATATCCGAAAATTACACGGGAAAAAACCCTAAATCATAACATTAAAAGCCCATTTATGAAAACTTTGCATCCCTACAAGATCAAAACAGACGTGTACAACGGGATCAAAGAACATGCAAACTAATCATGGATTGGTTCGTGCCTTACTATGCATCCGCCTCCATGCAATCCGGCTCTGATTGACGCTGCCGATCGATGCCGCCACCGTGAAATTCTGAAGCGAAGAAGGTTGATCTAGAGCTCGATCTGGAGGATAAAAAGACGGGATTTCTGGACTTTCAGTGCGGGATTCGGGGAAGAGGTAAATCCTTTCTGGTGGTGGTCCCGGATATGGTTCATTGGCTCGGGTCTAGGGGGTCGAACTCAGAAACCAGTGGGTCCCAGAAGTTTTGTTAAATCAGGGGGGGAAGGGTTGTTTGCTATGGGTCCCTGAAAAATTTATCATTTTACAGCAGGTCCCTAGACAATAACGTTTTTTGTCGACCGTCTTTGTTGACTTTTCTCGCTTCCAATAACAACAAAAGGATAACACTGTCGCTCAGCCAAGTTCAACAAATTTACATTGCCATGCCTTTCGGATGTGTCTTGATTGTTGGATCGAATGTAAAGAGGGTTTGTGAGATGCATATGTCGTGGTTGTATGTAAAGTGTAGATCATATACATCTCGACTATTCCCTATTATTGCAAAAAGAGAGTCATCGGAGTGATTGTAAAATCTAAAAAAGGAATAGGTGAGATGCATATGTTATGACTGTGTGTTTTACAATACAAATCAGACGCTCCAGATGCACCTGGAGCATCCCCGTGCCTGCGGGAGTAAAAATCTTCCGAGTTAAATTAGTCATTTATTGTTTGCTTTTATTAACAATCAGTTCTGGTCATGATTTGATTTAACTAATTAGAGAAACTTATTGCTAACATGAATCATTAACGTTAAATGATTTTATTTTTTTGTAAATCAAACTTTCATGAGTCTTCCCCCTTTCTCCCAACTATGCATGGCTACTGTATTCGCCAAGAACCATGGTTGAAGGATATGCTGGATTAACTCAAGTAGCATGCATTCTCATTAATCACCAACTTAAATATGCCAAAACAAACTGAATCCCTGTGGTCGCGGAAAAAGATTCGGGTCGTCTTTATTGCGGATCACACGAGATTACAAATTTTTGATCAGGAGATTATGGGAGAGATCCTCTGGAGGGTCCCTTTGATCCGCGTCTCCACGTGGTATTCGTGCGAGAGCTCTGAAGGGGTTGCCCAGGATAGAGGTCTTTACAGGGTGAGGGTTTCTTGAGAGGCTAAGGAATATCGGCCGTTGATTTTGTCCCGTCCGAGCTTCGCGCTTTCTCGGCTGGGGAGGTTTTGGGCTTCGTTCCTCGGTCTTCGTGTCTTCCTCGATCCTTGCTAGACCTCGGTGTCCTTGATCGTCGGTTCGCGGCGTCGATTGTGCTTTTGGCGTTGGCTTTGGCTTTGGCTTTCGGCTTTGGCGTTGTTTTGGCGTGGCTCTGGCTTTTGCTTTGCTTTGGCGCTTGCGCTTGAACGTAGACGGGTAGAGACTTGCGATGCTTTAGTTCTTCCGGACTTCGCGTCGTATCGGCTAGAACGTGCGGTGCTTTGCTCGTGACCGGCGTAGTTGCTTGGCTTTGGCACGTGCGTTGCTTTGGCGCGGGCTTTACCAGTGCGTTTGCTTTGGCTTCTTGTGTCGACTTTGACTTTAGCTTTGACTCGATCTTCTTCTCGAACGGCGATGGCTACTTTTTTAGGGCTTCTTTATTCTTCCGGCTTCCTCGACGGTTGTGGCGTCGACTGGCTTCTTCTCCGGGCGTATTTGGCTTGATCGGAGTTGAAGGTTTCTTGTGGAGATGGTGGGTGTAGCACCGATCTCCGTGCGACGGTTGTAGCGTCGGCTTTTCTTGATGAAGACGGCAGGGGTAGCACCGATCTCCGCACGACGGTTGTAGCGTCGGCTTTTATTGACGAAGACGGCAGGGGTAGCACCGGCTTCAGGCCTTCTTCTCCCGGCTTTCTTCTTCGTGCAAGGAGTTGATGCCTTTGTTGAAGACGACGGGTATTGTCGGCTTCGATCTTCTTCTCCGGCCTTTGCTTATGGTTTCTTCGGAGCTGATGAAGATCGTTGGAGCAGTCGGGGTGATGACGACTCCGGGTCTTCTTCTCCAAGCTTTCTTCTTCATGCGAGGAGTCGAAGCTGTGATCTTCGAGTGCAAGGTCTTCACGTTGATGAGGACTTGAAGGGCCAAGGATTCCCGTAGGACGTGCTTGCCGTGCCTCGTGAAGCCTTCGGTCTTCGAGCGTTGGAGCTTCTCTTGCGGAGCTCTTTCGTCTTTAGCCTTCAGATCCTTTGTGCCTTCCCCCCCTTCTATTTATAGGCAAAAGGGGGCGGTTGGGGGAGATATGGCTGAAATCTTTTTGTTTCATCCGATATCTTCCCCCATAACCATCTCGATATTGTTCCTTTATCCGGGGAAACAAACTCGATCCCCTCCTTTTTAGTTGGGACGGTTACAGGCTAGATGTGACTCGATCTTTAAAGATTGAGTTGTTATTTTTTTGCACTTTTGGATCGGATGGTGACACAACGTCATCTTGTCCGTTGGATCGAGGGATCGTCGCGGATCTACGGCTGCGTAGACGTCCACGCCACCTCCCCCCGTATCGAGGCGGTTTTGATTTCTTTTTCTTTTTCTTTTCTTTTCTTTTTCTTTTTCTTTTCTTTTTCTTTTTCTTTTCCTTTATGGCCGGCCCCACCTCTCCATGAGGAGGGGGGCACGGTTTTCTAGAGGGGGGCCAGTGGGCCTCCCTCTTTGTGTTCGGGTAGCGAGTCCAGTGGGACCCGTTTACTTTGAGTTGGGCTGCGGCGCGCGAGCCGAGTTTGCACGCGGGCCGAGTGCGCATGAGGGCCGTTTGTGTGCGGGCCCAATTTCGCATGCGGGCCGTTGTGTATGGGCCGAGTTGCATGCAAGCCGTTGTGTGTGGGCCGAATTGCATGCGGGCCGTTGCCTGTGGGCCGAGTTGCATGCGGGCCGTTGTGCGTGGGCCAGATTTCCGCATGTGGGCCGTTGTGTGCGGGCCCAAGTTGCATGTGCGAGTCGGGTTCGACCCAAAGGCCGTTGGGTGCGGGCGTATTTTACGTGTGCAAATCAGGTTCGACCCGTGGGCTAATTTCAATGCCCACAAATGCCCCCTCAAGTTTGAGTGCGCCCGCGGGAAACGCGTAGCGCTTGGACTTGAGTCGCGTATTCGTGTGGGATTAGGGCTTTATAAGGCCCCCCGTTTTTGTTTCTCTTCATTATTGACGATTCCCGGCGGCTTGGAGTTGAGAGCTCTCGCTAGGATTTCTCGCTCCGCGACGATAACGCGGAGGATGAAGATGGTGACGTCATGGAGTTCGCGGAGGAGAGGAGACCGCCGGACCGTGGAGGGCGGAGGGTTGCAGGCGAGGTGATCCTCCTCCTCCTCCTCCTCCTCCTTCTTCTTCTTCTTCTGCTGGTTTGCATGGCGGTGGGCATGCGTGGGCGCAGCGCGCAGGGCGCGGGCCTGAGGCGGGGCGCGACGGGCTCGGGCTGGAGGTAGGGCTGCGGGCCGGAGGCAGGCTCGGCCGGGGGCTGCGGGCCGGGGCTGCGCGCAGCCGGAGGCGGGGTGCGACGGGCGGGCGCAGCGTGCAGGGCGCGGGCCGGAGGCGGGGCGCGACGGGCGTGGGCGCGGGCGGGCGCAGCGCGCAGGGCGCGACGGGCTCGGGCCGGAGGTGGGGCTGCGGGCCGGAGGCGGGCTCGGTCGGGGGCTGCGGGGTGCGGTGAGCGCAGGCGCGGGCAGGAGGGAGTGGGCCGGGGCTGCGCGCAGCCGGAGGCGGGGTGCGACGGGCGTGGGCGCGGCCGGGGCTGCGGGCCGGAGGCGGGCTCGGCCGGGGCCGCAGGCCGGAGGCGGAGGCAGCCGGGGCTGCGGGGTGCGGTGCAGCAGCAGCGTGCGGCGCGGGGGCCGGTGCAGCGGTGGCACGGCGGTGGTCGAAGCCGGCAGCACCCCCCCCTTGCGTGTTTTAATAGGAGAGAGGGGGTCGCGGCTTTTTGCCGTGGCCCCCCTCTTTTTTTCTTTATTTGCTAAAGGGACCGATGACCTTTTTTGCTCAGGCCCCCCCCCCCCCCCCCCCCCGTTTTCTTTGTTTTGCGCATGGGGCCGACGGCTTTTTAGCCGAGGCCCTCCTTGTTTCTTTGTTTCTGCATTCGGGACCTGCGGCCCCCCCCCCTTTTTTTTACGTCGACTTGTACTTTTCTTGCTATCTGACTTGGGCTTTGTCTTCCTTTCTTTTTCAGGTCTTGTCATTACGAGAGTTTTCCGAGTTCCGGCTGGATCGTCGATGCGGTCTCCCACGGGAGTACGCATCTTTGTTTCCCTTTTGTGCAAGTCTTCAACCACCGTGCTTCGAGCCAGGAGGCCAGACTGTCAGTACTTCAGCTTCCGACGCATGAGCGAGTTTGTGAGGATGGCGTGGCCGACGGCTCTTGTCGCGTGTTGAAACTTGGCGAGTGTATCCTTACTGACGAAGGATCTTCCCGGCAAATTGTCTGGCCAAGCTTGGGGTTGCCGTTCCATGACACTGGCGAGGAGTCGGTTCCGGTCTCTGTTGTTGCTTTGAAGATATGCTCCCGCCGTACGCGATGGGGTGTGGAGATTCAATCACGTGGAGATGTCACATATCTGGGAGGTTTTCGGGACTGGATGAGAGAGCTGTCCGGCGCGTTGGAGGCGGAGCCAGGGATGGAGCGTTTGGCGATATTTGTGGAGCCGGCTTGGTGGAAGTACAGCCGATCGGACGGTATGTATCGGGCTTTGTGTAAGCAGTGGTGCCCTGAGACCAACACCTTTTTGACCAGAGCTGGTGAAATCGGGGATCACCCTTCGTGACGTGCATGTCATCTCTGGATGTCCAGAAGTTTGGAGCTACTATCAGGAGGAGGTTCCTTTTTTGGAGGTCTTGACGGACCCAGACGAGTCTCCTAGCTTCTGCCTTTTGCTTTTTAAGGCATATGCTATTATAGTGGCACGCGAGCGGTCAGACCGGGTACTTTACTCGGATTGGGTGGACTTCTGGTTTCGAGGAGAGTATCGTCACGCCCCCCCTTCGAGTCACTCGATGTGGAGATATGCATCATCGAAGAGACCGGCGCCTGGCACTTTCCGGCGACCGATTGAATCTCTGAAGAAAGAATGGTGCTCCATGGCCGGGGCGCAACGTCCCTGGGAAGTTTTGGGACTTGAGGAATGCAGCGATGCTTGGCGTGCTGCTTACTGGTCAGCGGGGTTGGTACTTTTTCTTTGCCACTTTGCTTTACCCTGGGAAGGGGATGTGATACGCCCTGGGACCTTCCTTGCAGTTGCTCGGATGGTGAATGGAGAGTTTCTTAACCTGGCACCGGCGATCCTCTGCTCGTTGTACGGAGGGCTTAGTGGAACATACTGGAGTTTATCGAGTGCGGGTAATGCAAGAGGGGAAGTAGGCAGGGCCAGTTCCTTTTGCCCCCTGTATTACCTTTATGGTTGGATTGGGCTTCACTTTCCGAAGGGGATCTTTGCAGCGCGTGGACCTTCGACCTCGTTGCCCTTTCTTCCTTGTGTGGGAGGTGTGATGAATGCTTATTACGCATGGGAGCGTCCGAAGCCTAGTGCCCGAGAGTGTTTGAGACGTATGGGCCCTTCTGACTTTGAATTTGTATCGGAGAATGCACTTGCACCTTCTACAAGATCCTTGGTATGTGATGGGGCGGAGATGCCCGAGCACTTGTACTGGAGCATGGTGAGTTACATGCCCGGATATCTCGTTTGGCATCGTGGGGATGTAGTGGAGGTGGCACGGTACTCTCCCCATCGGTTTGCTCGACAGCAGGGTTTCCGCCAAGAGTTGTCGGGGACTCCTTTGCGTATGCAGTCACGTTACACCCCGCAGGAAGCGTTTCGTCTCTGGGGAGTGCTTTATGACAGATTTACTGGGTGTATTTTCTCGCCGGGGATCAAGTCGGGCAGAAAGGATGCTGCAACTCCTGAGTATCGCTGCTGGGTCAATGAGTCAGTGCTTCCCCTCCTGGCTAGCCTTCCGCTGGACGTCCTTGCTAGCAGCGAGCGGGCTGACTTTTCTTTTGACTCTTTGGCGGGGTCAGAGGATCGTCGTCTTTGGTCCGAGGAGCGACGACCGGAGAGATCTTGTGGCCACCGAGAGAGTACTTCCCAAGCTTCACTCTCTGTGCAAGAAGTTGAGATGGCTCCGTCCTCCAAGGTTCAGAGTCTTCCTGAGACTCAGACTTCTTGGAGTGGGCATGCTTCTCCCAAGAGAAGAAAGTTGGATCTCTTGTGTGAGGTAGCTTTGGCTGGTGCTGGCGAGGCAGAGCCAGCTCGAGAGGGAGAGCCAGGGCTTTTTGCCGATGAGGTAATCCCTCTTTCTGGGGTAGCTTCATCGGATGCTGCAGGTATATCTCGTTTCTAGTTTCTTATGAATTTCTGTGCTTGTACTCTTATTTTGTTGACTGAGTTGTTTAGCTCTCATTTTGGCAGGGTCTGCTGGACCGGACTGCGAGTCTGCCCCGAAGGGGGTTGGGCAGGAATGCTCTCCCATCAGAGTGACGTTGATTGAAGGTGGCGGGCTGGATGTTCCCTGGGATAATTTGGAGCTTTTGGGAGCGTGTGGAGCAGGTTTTGCCGGCAGTGCTGTCAACCTAGACGATATCGACATGGAGCAGTTGGGCTTTGGGGAGGAGGATGAGGTCTCCAGTGTAGAGAGAGAACAAACTCCTCTGGTTAGGTCCGGTACTCCGGCCGAGATTACTCCCGCAGTCGTTCTGTCGGAAGGTTTGACTGTAGCTTCTCCTTCGGCTCTGGTGGTACCGCTGACTGTTATCACGACGATGGTCCAGGAGGCGGTTCCTGCACTTGAGTCTTCAGGACCGGAGCCCACCTTGCCTGTGCACTCAGGGGCTGACAGGCGAAAGTGCAGTTCGCGAGATCTTCTTTCTTTGCTTCTTTTGGAGAGCTGTCGGAAGTATATCCAGACGATGCTCGCACCCTTCCAGGAGGAGGGTTTTGACGCTTTGAGCAGCTGGTGGGTCCTCGAGGGGCCTGAGTTTTGCAAAAACCTGGCGGCCTTCCAGGTAGATGGCTCTTTGTTTGAGGCACAGATGCGTGCTTTCTTGGCGGATAGTGAAGCTCATTGCTTGAAACGGGCTTCGATAGAAGATGACCTTCCCCTGATACTAGCAAAGGCCGAGGACGAGGAGCATCGACTGGAGGAGCAGCATGCACTTGCCACTGCGAGCCTTGTTCGGGTGCGGAAGAAGCTAGATGCTGCTCGCGCATCTTTTGAGAAAGCTAAGACGATTGAGAAGTCTTCTGGAGCAGACCTCACAAAGCAACGTATTGAGCTGGCGACGCATCGGAACGGATAGCTTCTCGGTCTTCAGAGTTGCAGCGCATGGAGGTTACTGGCGGCGAGCTGCTCCAACGTCTTAAAGAATTTAATTCGCTTTACTAGCAATGTCGTATTTCCTTTTCTTTCTTGTCATTTCTGCTGGATAGACTCGTAGTTCTGCTTTTCTTTGTCTGGTGATAACTTAATATCATGCATCTATTTTCTGGACTTGTCTTCTGGAATGGCAGAGCTTGGTTGTGTTTTTTTTGTTTGGACTGAACCTTTACAGGCTGCCTATGTACCATACTGAGAGGGATCAAGTCACACGTAGTTTCTTCTCTTTTTTTTTTTTGCAAGGACTGTAGCCCTGCTTTTAGGCATAGTACCTTTTGAGGTACTTGCCATTGATAGGGCCGAGTGTAAGCCCTTCTGGCGTGGTGAGAAGATACGCGCCGTTGGAGTAGACTTCTTTGACAGCGTGCGGTCCATCCCACTTGGCGTCGGATTTCTTTCCTCCTCGATGTGAAAGAATGATGGGGCGTTTAACTGCCAGCACCAATTCTCCTATTTGGAAGGATCGAGGGCGAATCCTTTTGTTGAAGGCTCGGGTCAACCTGGCTTGGTAGCATTCCAGGCGTTGCTGGGCTTCGAGGCGTTTTTCATCCAGGGCTTCCAATTCTGCTAGGCAAAGTTGGGCGTTGTTGCCGTTGACGAGGCCTTCCTGGACGGCTATCCTGAGTGACGGGATCTGGAGTTCAAGTGGGAGGACAGCTTCTACTCCGTACACCAGTGAGTACGGAGTCGCCTGTGTTGGCGTGCGAAAAGAGGTGCGATATGCCCATAGCGCTTCGCCCATGCGTTCATGCCAGTCTTTCTTTGATTTTGAGACGACTTTCTCCAAAAGTTTGCAGAGTGTTTTGTTGAAAGCTTCAGCTAGACCGTTGGCCGAGGCGTTGTACATGGTTGAACACCTTTGCTTGATATCGAACTTAGCACAAAATTAGCTGACAGCGGCGTTTTTGAACTGCTTCCCGTTGTCCGTGACGATATAGCGAGGGATGCCGTACCGAAAGATGATGTCATTCTGGATGAAGTTGATGACAGAGTGCCTGGTAACTTCTCGCAATGGTACTGCCTCAGCCCACTTGGAGAAGTAATCTGTTGCCGCCAGAATGTAAAGATGTTGCTTGGATGACTTGGGTAGCGGACCGACAATATCGAGTCCCCATCCATCGAAGGGCCATGATGCGATGGTTGGATGCAAAGGTTCCGGAGACTGACGGATGTAGTCGCCATGCAGCTGGCAAGTGTGGCATCTTTTGCAAACTCGAGGGAGTCCTTGATCATAGTGGGCCAGTAGTACCCCATCCGCCTGATGCGGAAGTGCAGCTTTGGATCGGACTGATGTGAGCCACAGATCCCGGCATGGACTTCGTCTAATAATGTTTCCGCTTCTTCTTTTGCAAGACACCTCAGGAGCGCACCATCGTAGCTTTGACGGTACAACTCGTTGTTGAAGTGGAAGAATTTCAGAGACCGCCGGCAAATGTCGACCTTACGCTTTGGATCTTCAGGGAGCTTCCCGTGGACAAGAAAGTCTATAAATGGTTGTTTCCAATCTAGCTCGTCAGTCACGAGAACGTGTATTGCATTGACTTGGTCCGGGATTCCCATAGGGAGGTCCTCCTCGGTGATCACCATTCTCTTACAGATAGGGATGATGAGTTGGCTTCTTTCTAGGAACGGGAGTGTAGCCGCCAAATTTGCGAGCGCATCAGCCTGCTGATCACGGTTTCTGGGAACATGCTGGATTGAAGCATTTTTGAGCGTACCATGGAGTTTCAAAGCTTGCAGATGCAACGGCACGAGATCTTCTTTGTTGACTTCGTATGCTCCCAATATTTGCTGAATGACGAGTTGAGAGTCGCCGAAAATTTCGAGCCCTTGAAGTTTCATATCATTGGCGAGTTCGAGGCCAATAATCAAGGCCTGATATTCAGCCCTGTTGTTGGAGCATGGTTCTGATAGTAGAAATAAGAAGGGGAGTACTTCATCATTTGGTGTGACAAAGATAATCCCTGCTCCTGCCACGTCTTGCCTTGCCGCGCCGTCGAAGAATATTTTCCAAGAAGGGGCGATGTTGATGCAGAATACTTCTTCGTCTGGGAGATCTTCCGATAGTTCCCATTCTGCTGGAAGGGGGTATTCTGCCAGGAAGTCCGCGAGAGCTTGACCTTTGACCGCTTTACGAGGGACGAAGGTGATGTCAAACTCAAGGAGGAGCAAAGCCTACTTGGCCAGACGTCCGGAGAGCACTGGCCTTGACATAATGTATTTGAGCGGGTCAGCTTTTGAGATAAGCCTGATGGCGTGAGCTAACATGTAGTGTTGCAGCTTCTTTGTAGCGAAGATGAGTGCCAGACAGACCTTCTCAATCGGGGAGTAGTTTAGGTTCGCGCCGATGAGAGTGCGGCTCAAATAGTAGCATGCCGTTTCCTTGCCTAGCTCGTTTTCTTGAGCCAGGAGTGCCCCCAAGGACTGTTCCTGGGCGCTGATGTAAAGGACCAATGGTTTTCCTTGAACTGGTGCCGTCAGAACTGGAGACTTGAGTAAGTAATTCCTGATGTTTTGGAGGGCTTCCTGACAAGCTTCATCCTACTTGAATGGCGCTCATTTCTTCATGAGGCGACTGAAGGGCCTATATTTTCAAGCTAAGTTGGCGATAAACCTCCTGATATATGCCAGATAGCCTTGGAGACCTCTGAGGTCTCTTACTATTTTTGGGATTGGCATATTGAGAATAGCATCTATTTTGGATTGATCTATCTCGATACCATACAACAAAGCCGAGAAACTTACCCGAGGAGACTCCAAATGCACATTTAAGCAGGTTCATGTGGAGCTGATACCTGCGAAGCCGTTTGAAGATCAGCTCGAGGTCTTGAAGATGCGCTGCCTTTTGTCTTGATTTTACCACGAGGTCGTCAACGTAGCATTCCATATTCTGATGAAGAATATCATCAAAAATTTTTTGCATGGCTCGTTGGTAGGTAGCTCCTGCATTTTTCAAGCCGAAAGGCATGACTTTGTAGCAGTAGATCCCTTTTGGCGTGCGAAATGCCGTAAGCTCTTCATCTCTGGGGGCCATACGGATCTGGTTGTAGCCTGAAGATCCATCCATGAAGGTTAGTGCTTTGTGGCTAGTTGTCGCATCCACCATCAGTTCTGTGATTGGCAGTGGGAAGTCATCTTTGGGGCATGCATTGTTTAAGTCCCTGAAGTCCACGCATACTCTGATCTGACCATTCTTCTTCTTGACTGGGACCACGCTGGAGATCCACGTTGGATATTTAACTTCTTGGATAAAGCCGGCTTCAATGAGCTTGTTGACTTCGCCTTCTATTTGCGGTACTAGTTTCGATCGGTATCGTCTTTGTCCTTGCTTGATGGCGCTAGCTCCATGTCTGACAGCGAGCTAGTGTACTGCAATCTTGGGGTCAAGTCCCGGCATTTCCTTGTAAAACCATGCGAAGATATCTCTGTATTCTTGGAGTAACTTGATGTATGCGGCCTCCTCTTCGGGAGTTAGGAGTGCACTTACGAATGTGGGCCGAGGATCCTCCTGCGTTTCCAAGTTGATTTCCTTCAAATCGTCGACGGTAGATTGCCCCCCTTCTTCGAGGACCGGCGGGGCGTCTGGTAACTCGTCGTCCGAAGTAGAAGATGCATCGATTGGAGAGTCGGAAATGGTGATATGATTAACAGAGACCAGAATGATGTCGGTGACGTCTTCAGTTTGAAAGAATGATATGGGTGGGAGGGTGGGAGTGTTATTTCTCACCTCAGTAGGTGATTTTTCCAAACGGTCGAATACTGACCTTCGCTTTACTTGTCTGACTGGCCCAAGTCTTTTGAATACTGATACAGGATTTTGACTTGCCTGGTTTTTAATGCTCTTCTTTTGCTTCTGAAGTATGGTCCGACGTCGAGCTCGATATCGCCTTCTTTTAGCGCCTTTTGTAGCGGGATGAACGACATTGGTGGAGCATGCATCGGAGGCTGACGATCCCTCTTCCGCTTCATCTACCAACTTCACCTCAATGTAGTTAGAGGTGAAGGTCTTCTCTCCTGTTATCTTGATGACCATCGGGGTTTGACGGGAGCCGATGCCTCACTGATTTTGTGGGATCAGCTCGCCGCCTTGGAGTAAGTGGGCTTGAGTCTTAGTCATCCCGTGTGGTATTGGAGCTGGCAGGAGCGTACTCATATGTGCAGCACTGTCTTTGTCGTAGCCAGCTTTGAACAGCAGCTTGGCGGCATTTTGCCCCCAGCTTCCTTTTGGCTTGAATGTGAGTTGGCTGGATTCGAAGGAATCGATGGGTTTTGGCGGACTTAAAGCTTGCCCCAGGCTGGGTAGTGGCAGTGTCATCTCTTGCAGAGTGATGACATTAGCTTCCGATAGCGGCTGGACCATCCCCTTTGGCGAGGCAAAAGGTGGTGGTTCATCTTTGCGAAGCCACTGAGGCGTGAGGCGTAAGACTGCCGTAGCTTGGACAGGTAATGGAGTATGCTTCATGGATCTTGGCTTGGAGCTGATGCGCATCCTTCGTCTTGGCGCTAGCACTTCTTTGACTTCGTGTGTCGCCTTAGATGGTGGTACTGGATTTGGAGTTGGCAGAGCTTCGTCCTGCTCCATCCTTTTAGCTTTCTGAGTTCGAGGAGTTTTAGCTGGAAGGACTTCTGCAACAAGGTCCTTTGCTTGGTAAAACTTGGTATCGGCGAGGTGCGCTTCAGCCTCATTGAATGGCCTGTCGTCTGCAACAATGCACTTCTCCAGACCTTCCTCGTAGTACTTGAGGCATTGGTGCCAGGTAGACACTACGACACCGTTTTCATACAGCCACGGTCTTCCTAGCAAAAGGCGATATGATGTTTGACAGTCAATGACGTGGAAGAGAACTGTCGTGTCAAGCTGGCTGATGGAGAGTTTTAGACGAATGATTCCTATGGTGGACTGTCCTCCTTGGTTGAACCCTTGAATGATCAGCTGGCTTTGCGAGAGCTGGTCGATGGTGATGCCGAGCTGGCGCATTGTTTGGATAGGCATGATGTTGACGGCGGAGCCGCAGTCCAATAGGATTCGATTTACCGGCTTCTCGTTGATGTATCCCGAGACATAGACAGGTCGATTGTGCAGTCATGCTCCGAGCTGCAGATCTTCGTCCGAGAAAGTTATTGCTGCGTTGCATGAGACAATAGTTTTGTCCTTCTCGGTGTCTTTCTTCTTTCTTTTGTAGCTGTCTGGATCTGTCAAAGCCTTGGCCATTGCTAGGCGAGCTTTCTTTGGGAGGTGTAGTGCTTCTATGAGTGGCAAGTGCAAGATTGCCTCATCGTAAGCAGCAGCACTGTCTTTGTCGGAATTATCTTCCTCGTTATCGGTGTTGCTTTCTTTAGAAGACTTGATCATATCTTCTTCTTTTGGCGCCATGTGGATCTCAACCATGCAACAGGAGGCCTTGTGCTGTTGGTCAGCTGGGAGGAAGGAATCAGGGAAGAATTCTTGCAACATTGGCGGTTTTGGAGGGTTTTGCAGGAGAAGATCATCTGGATCTACTGGTGGTACTTTGAAGGATTGCTTTCCTGGAGCTTTACTTTTCTTCTTGTAAGTCCTTCGTTCAGGAAGTTTTCTTGTCACCCGATCTAGCTTGCGACTTCTTGGCATCCATGGCCTTCGTCTGCGAGGCAACATGACCCATGCATCTTCATCAGTGGATTCTTCGTCACCAAGGTGAAGATCTGGAGTGGCAACTGTAGGTTCTTCATGGGTCGGAGAGACCTGCCCCTCTGGGGACCTTGGTGGTTCGCCTTCTGACTCCCAGCCGGTGGGCTTGATTTCTTCTATTAAGACAGGCGAAGGTTTGGAGTAGAGGACATAGTAATCGAATTTACCTGAGGGCTGGCCTAACAGACCGACCTCCGGGTCTTTTTGCTTGTACCTTGTCTGGAGATTCTGTTGGGACATAGCTTTGTTCGAGAGAGATGCCGATGTAGGCGACGGTTGCCCCCAGGGTAGTGACGTTTCTTCCTCAGCGAGCGTAGGGGCGTACCGTTGTCGCCTTGAGACTTTCCGTCGTGGAGCTAACTTCGTAATTGGTCTCTGGCGATTGATGCGCAACCTGGGCCTTCTCTGGTGTGCAGCAACGAGTACTGGTTGAAACGAACAGAAGGTGATGGACGTCATGTTTGCTGTTGCAACGTCGCCGGAGTCGATCTCAATTTTCCCTTGCTTTGCGAGCGTCATGATCTTTTCTTTGAAGACGAAACATTTCTCAATAGGATGGCTAACCAGTCGATGGTATTTGCAGAAAAGTGGATCGTTGACACGATGCATCTATTCGAACCTTTTTTAAGGAGGGAGCTCGATCATCTTTTCTTGTAGCAGTTGATCGAACATGGAAGAGACTTTCGAGTCTGGAAAGGGATACTCTTTGGCCTCAAGTTCTTCTAGAGTCATCTTCGACTGTCTTTGGGATGGAGGCGGTGGTATGGTAGCTCTTTTTTCTTGATCCGACTTACCACTGATTTTGAGTGGCTTTGAAGTCGAGGCGATGTCGGCGACGTTAACTTGGTTTGATTTGGGTGCCGATGGTTTGTCTTTCTTTTCCACCTTCAGGAAGTCTTTGGTCTTTGAGTCGCCGTGATTTGCTAAGCTGAGCTCCATGTCGTGAGCTCGAGTTGCGAGTTCTTCGAAGGACCGAGGCTTAATCCCCTTGAGGATGTAGAGTAAGCCCCAGTGCATGCCTTGGGTACACATCTCGATAGCCGAGTCCTCCGACAAACGGTCTCGTGAATTCAGGGCGAGATTCCTCCATCGATCGATGTAGTCGATTACTGATTCGTCCTTCCTTTGCTTGACGGCAGTAAGCTCGGTCATGCTAACGATGCGCCGAGTGCTGTAGAAGCGGTTGAGGAATTCCCTCTCCATCTGATCCCAGCTGTCAATGGATCCTGAAGGAAGATCAACATACCAGTCAAAAGCATTACCTTTGAGTGTGCGAATAAACTGCTTCACCATCTCATCGCCGTATGTGCCGGCGTTGTTGCAAGTTTCGACGAAGTGGGCAATGTGTTGCCTTGGGTTCCCCTTTCCGTCGAAGTGTTGGAACTTTGGCGGCTGGAACCCGGTAGGGAAGCGCAACTGTTGGATCCTTATGGTGTAAGGCTTTGAATATGCCGCCGTAATCGGAGGTAGGCTGCCACCGTGGGAACGCATCATGTCAGCCACCAGTGCTTGTATTTGTTGGGCATTCATCGTTGCTGCCACTGAAGGTTGCGCGGCCACCGAGACTGGCACGGGAGCCGAGGAAAGTGCAGGAGTAGTTGCTAGCATTGTCGGAACAACTTCTGCAGGAGCGGGAGTTGGAGACGGAGCTGGAGCGGCTACTGGAGAAGCAGGAGGTTGACTGAATGCCGCAACATCCCTGGCACCTAGCCTTTGAAGCAAAGTGTTGATGTGACGATCCTTTTCCTCCATTAGTCGGGTGATTTGCGCCATGTGTTCACCCATTTGCATGATTTGGAGCTGAAGAGCGGATGGAGGATGATGACGCAGGACGTCTCGATGTTGCATGCCTGCATCGTCGTCGTCCTCGTCGGAGACGTAGTTACGCCGACTTGCTTCTGCTTGGTGACGGACGTTTGCCCCCTGGAAAGGAGGTGCAAAGTCTGCTGGAGATCCCGAATGGGCTCTGGGTTGGGGCTGGACCTCCCCAAATTTCTGGACTTGAATTCCAGGATCGAGGCTTGTTTCTTCATGCACCAATGCCTCATTGGTGCTTTGGCGGGCATCTTCGATAGCAGTTTCTGGCGTGAAGAAGTCCGCAAGAGTTTGAGTACGCCGAGTGTAGACGCGTACTACCGGGGGAATGACATCCTCCGGGTTTTCTGGATCACCGTGTTGGAGTAGTGGAGACTCGGCGATAGGTGAGAGGCTTGTTGGAGCAAACGTATCATCGTTCGTTCCGGCCATGGCGAACTTGAAGCAACTCCTTCAAACGTACGGATGAAAGGAGAGGATGTCCCACCGGGCGTGCCAGAAATCTGTGGTCGCGGAAAAAGATTTGGGTCGTCTTTATTGCAGATCACACGAGATTATAAATTTTTGATCAGGAGATTGTGGGAGAGATCCTCTGGAGGGTCCCTTTGATCCGCGTCTCCACGTGGTATTCGTGCGAGAGCTCTGAAGGGGTTGCCCAGGACAGAGGTCTTTACAGGGTGAGGGTTTCTTGAGAGGCTAAGGAATATCGGCCGTTGATTTTGTCCCGTCCGAGCTTCGCGCTTTCTCGGCTAGGAAGGTTTAGGGCTTCGTTCCTCGGTCTTCGTGTCTTCCTCGATCCTTGCTAGACCTCGGCGTCCTTGATCGTCGGTTCACGGCGTCGATCGTGCTTTTGGCGTTGGCTTTGGCTTTCGGCTTTGGCGTTGCTTTGGCGTGGCTCTGGCTTTTGCTTTGCTTTGGCGCTTGCGCTTGAACGTAGACGGGTAGAGACTTGCGATGCTTTAGTTCTTCCAGACTTCGCATCGTATCGGCTAGAATGTGCGGTGCTTTGCTCGTGACCGGCGTAGTTGCTTGGCTTTGGCACGTGCGTTGCTTTGGCGCGGGCTTTACCGGTGCGTTTGCTTTGGCTTCTTGCGTCGGCTTTGACTTTAGCTTTGACTCGATCTTCTTCTCGAACGACGATGGCTACTTTTTCAGGGCTTCTTTATTCTTCCGACTTCCTCGACGGTTGTGGCGTCGGTTGGCTTCTTCTCCGGGCGTATTTGGCTTGATCGGAGTTGAAGGTTTCTTGTGGAGATGGTGGGTGTAGCACCGATCTCCGTGCGACGGTTGTAGCGTCGACTTTTCTTGATGAAGACGGCGGGGGTAGCACCGATCTCCGCACGACGGTTGTAGCGTCTGCTTTTGTTGACGAAGACGGCAGGGGTAGCACCGGCTTCAGGCCTTATTCTCCCGGCTTTTTTCTTCGTGCAAGGAGTTGATGCCTTTGTTGAAGACGACGGGTGTTGTCGGCTTCGATCTTCTTCTCCGGCCTTTGCTTATGGCGTCTTCAGAGCTGATGAAGATCGTTGGAGCAGTCGGGGTGATGACGACTCCGGGTCTTCTTCTCCAAGCTTTCTTCTTCGTGCGAGGAGTCGAAGCTGTGATCTTCGAGTGCAAGGTCTTCACGTTGATGAGGACTTGAAGGGCCAAGGATTCCCGTAGGACGTGCTTGCCGTGCCTCGTGAAGCCTTCGGTCTTCGAGCGTTGGAGCTTCTCTTGTGGAGCTCTTTCGTCTTCAGCCTTCGGACCCTTTGTGCCTCCCCCCCCCCTTCTATTTATAGGCAAAGGGGGGCGGTTGGGGGAGATATGGCTGAAATCTTTTTGTTTCATCCGATATCTCCCCCCATAACCATCTCGATATTGTTCCTTATCCGGGGAAACAAACTCGATCCCCTCCTTTTTAGTTGGGGCGGTTACGGGCTAGATGTGACTCGATCTTTAAAGATTGAGTTGTTATTTTTTTGCACTTTTGGATCTGATGGCGACACAACGTCATCTTGTCCGTTGGATCGAGGGATCGTCGCGGATCTACGGCTGCGTAGACGTCCACGCCACCTCCCCCCGCATCGAGGCGGTTTTGATTTCTTTTTCTTTTCTTTTAATTTTCTTTTTTTCTTTTCATTTTCTTTTCTTTTTCTTTTTCTTTTCCTTTATGGCCGGCCGCACCTCTCCATGAGGAGGGGGGCATGGTTTTCTAGAGCACCGGCCCCCCTCTTTGTGTTCGGGTAGCGGGTCCGGTGGAACCCGTTTACTTTGAGTTGGGTTGCGGCGCGCGAGCCGAGTTTGCACGCGGGCCGAGTGCGCATGCGGGCCGTTTGTGTGCGGGCCCAATTTCGCATGCGGGCCGTTGTGTATGGGCCGAGTTGCATGCGGGCCATTGTGTGTGGGCCGAATTGCATGCGGGCCGTTGCGTGTGGGCCGTTGTGCGTGGACCATATTTCCGCATGTGGGCCGTTGTGTGCGGGCCCAAGTTGCATGTGCGAGTCGGGTTCGACCCGAAGGCCGTTGGGTGCGGGCCTATTTTACATGTGCAAATCGGGTTCGACCCGTGGGCTAATTTCAATGCCCACAATCCCATATATAAGTAGGAGTAAACAAATAATCGCTACTGAAAGAAAGAGAAGAGGTAGCCGTGTATCTAGCTAGATTGTGAGCCACCGAGTTTCCTTTTCCCCGGGTAAATTAGATAGATATTAACCTTTTAATATACCAAGTTTCTACAGTCCAAAATGATAGAACGAATTCTCCATGGAGGGTTAGTTTCGAGGTCTACATAAAGAATTCTGAAAATCTTTGTGACTATGATATATTTTACTCTAGAGAAATGCTATTCAGCCCGAAGGATTTGCCGATTCAGCTCGATACGACTGACATGACAGTGTGCGATTGATGGCTTAATTTTACTGTTGACATTTAAATCTTTAACACCACCAGTTGTACGCTACCACGTCAGTCGTATCGAGCAGAATCGGGATAACCTTCGGGCTGAATAGCATTTCTCATAAGCTTTTGCCAAGAGTGAATCCACCGACTCTAACTAAAGAGAATGAGCATCCAAGTACAAAATCCAGACAATCTCAGGCTACTACTGCCACAGGTGATGTGATAGGATTAGTAGCTCCATCGACATTGATCTTGATGGTATTGTCGGTCGGAGGGATCCAATTCATATCGGTTGGAAGTTTGTCAGCACCTTGATGACTATTACACATAATCAAAAGCACCTTTAATTGTACTAATGGCGATTTGTTGAACTATTTTTTAAAATAGGCAAATTACAAAATCCTCCCCGAACTATACACTACATTTCATATTCATATTGGTCCCTCAACTTTATTTTTAAACAATTTGAACCCTGAACTATGCTCTATCTGCATTTAGCCCCGTCCATCAACTTTTTTATCCCAAAAATACCCTTATCAATTTTCGATAAGGTTCGAAATTGTTTTAGAATATTTAACTTATACTCTAAAACAATTTGCGATAATAATATTCTAAAACAATTCGGAAACCACACCATTATCCAAAAATAAATATTACTGAATTTGCGCTAGTAGAACAAGCTCTAAATCAAATGACACTAGCCTGGCTCATCACTACAACCATCTTTTTTTATTGGAAAAACTACCACTTGGGACTAGCTAATTTTTGAAAATACCAAATGAAATTTCTTTCGAAATTAAATACGGAACAAGGTACATGAGGCAATAAGGCATTTCGAAATATGTTGTTTGACAAAAATATCCTTTATTTCGATCAACAATAAAGGCCCCATATCAGGTTGCTTTCAAATTTTTGAAGACAAATATGGCATTATAAAAGGGAGAAATACATCTTTTTATTCTGATCGAAAATAAAGGCTCGATATCATGTTGTTTTCAAATGCTACATGGAGGAATCAAATCTCAAATCACAACGGGATCTAATCCTTTTCATGCTCCATTCACGATTGTGAAAATAGCACATAATAAATCGGAGGTATTGATTTTTCACGATCGTAATAATGCCATATCTGATTTTCACAATAAATGTCAAATGAAATAACAATCGGACAATCAACACCTCCGATTTATGATTGGGGTGGTGGCTTTGAATTTTTTTTTCACACGTGAATGCAAGACGCTCCGATCCTTATCACGATCTCAAATTGCCTAGAGCTCGGATCCTTTTCATGATCGTTTCACGATTGCAATTTGTGGGCTCTGATCCTTTTCACGATCATCACAAATCATGATTCCTTTTTACGATCCGGGCAAGATGCAACGGACGGCTGTGATCATGCCACTCGAATATAGAAAGTTGAAAAAGTGGTTGGCAAAATAGTATTTTTCAGGATCAGTCTGTTAATCGAGGGGCAACTGCGGATCCTTTTCCCGTATTCTCATTTTTAACAGTTGGGCATATATGTAAATTCACATCATTACTAATCAGTTTTTATTTATGAAAGGAGTCATTATGATCTTGTATCGTATTAATTTTAGGGACAAGTTTGGAATTGTATACATTCATATTTTTTTGGTCCTATTTGGCTCAACGCCCTTTCTTATTTCTTTACATTATAAGTATCACTTCGTGGGATGTCTAGAAATTTTAAATTTCAAACACTTAACCACCGCTGCGTTGCGCAGTTGAGATAGTCCATTGATTTAGTCACACATTGGTAAGGGGGGCACCCATTGGCCGTTTAATATACCCGATGTGGACCTCCCCTTACGACCCTGGGTTTTGGGATGTGAGGATATCTAACATGGTATCAGAGTTGGGCCCATCTCCTGGTCTAGGTGCGCCCTTACCGATTGTGTCTTGCCATGCATGCTCTGCATGAGAGAAAAGGGGGGGGGGGGGGGGGGGGGGGGGGAGTTGAGATAGACCACCGGTTTAGTCCCACATCAGTAAGGGGCCACCCATTGCGGTTTAATATACTAGTTGTGACCTCCTGTTACGACCCAGGTTTTGGGGTGTGAGTGTATCTAACAACCGCTTTCAATTCTAGCGCCTGATCATTCCTCTCCCGCACGTGTAGTGCTTCTCCGCTCGGTGTTCAATCTTTAGTTCGTGTGCCGTGTTCTCCCCGCTCGTGTGTGGCATGCTCTGCTCGGTGGAGCGACTTCCTCCCAGTGTGCGGCCTTCTCCTCTCGTGTGGCGGTTCCTGTTGGCCATGGGCTGGTGGCGATGCCACTTAGCACGTTGTATCGTCTATAGGATCTCGTTTGGGCCCTAGTTATGTACCAAAAAAAAAAAAAAAATTCAAACACTTCTAGATCCCTCACCTAAGTATTTATTTCTTCCAAGATAAAGGGGTATCAGATTCCTACATAAGTGCTTACAGATGATAGAAAATATCCATGTTATCAAGTAAAGTAGCCTTCCTTGTTTTGCCAAAGTCTCTCTCGATCTCTCTTTCTTTCTCCCTACAGATTCCCACTTTACCGAAAGAACTCCCTTACCACACTCCATTTCCCCTATCCCTTCCTCTCCGTCCCCAAACCCATCCAAGATGACGAAAATCTTCATCGACGTCTGCATAATCTCTGCGCGTGGCCTCCGCCGCTCATCGTCCCTCTTGAAGCCTCAGTGGTTTGCCGTTGGGTGGATCGACCCCAACAACAAATATTGCACGAAAGTAGACAGCTCGGGGGGATCGAACCCGACTTGGCGAACCAAGTTTTCGGTTGCGGTGGACGACTCGAATCCGAATGTGCATGGGATGTCATTGGCCATTGAGGTCTACAGAAGGGGAACCATTTTGCTGAGAGAGAAGCTTCAAGGGGCAGCAACTGTTAGACTCAAGGACTTCTTCGACAAATTCTCGAAAGACATGGAGGAATCAAGATTGGGAGTCGAAGAGACGGCAAGTTTTCAACTGCGGAAGCGGAGCTCCGGCAAGCTGCAAGGATTTGTCGACGTATCTGTCCGCATATCGAAGGAAGGAGACAGGGGTACCTCCTACTCAGGTATTTGATTTAATTTCTATTGAGAGCTGAGATTAGCTCTCGCTGATTAGTTTTAGAGCACATTACATAAACCTCTCCTGAACTATACACATAATTTCACATTATTCCCTTAATTAATTGTTTTGTTGAACAACTTGACCTCATGAACTATGCTCCGTCTGCATGATCACCCCCTCCGTCAATGCTCAACTATCAAACTTAACATTTATCCCAAAAATTTCCTTCTTAATATGGTTAAATATACTTTCTAAATAATACTTATGCAGACTAGGACAGGGATGGCAGCGGTGCGGTTTAAAACCGAAAACCGCGGTAAACCGCACGGCATGGTGCGGTTTTGGTTTGGCAAAATTAAAAACTGTCGCGGTGCGATGCTGTTTCGGTTTTCGGTGTAGCAGTGCGGTTTCGGTTTTGACCAAAACCGTATAAAACCGCACCGTTTAGGACATTATAGTGATAAACCGCGGTGCACCATACCGCATGGTGCAGTTTCAGTTTTACAAAACGGTACACCGTCACGGTGCGGTGCGATTTTGGTATGGCGGTTTGGTATTGCAGTGAGGTTTCGGTTTTTTCCAAAACTGCACTAAAACCGCACCGTTGCCATCCCTACACGAGGGTAGTTTGATATAAAAATTAAGTTTGAGAGCCTAGGGTTAGGGTTTTCTTTGTCTGGTTCGCTTGGCCACCTCGAACGCCTTCGCCGGCGGCTCCGGGGGGGGCCAGGCTTGGCGTCGTTCAACCTTGGGGGTGGGATCGGGCCCCTTTCCTCTCCTCTGTAGATAGGGGCATCGTCAGCTCGCCGACCCTTTGTACTCGGAGCGTTGGAGTCGAGCAGCGGTTTCCCACAGCTCATTTGACGGCTTCCGTTCATCATCTATCGGGAGCAGTTTGGGAGGTTGGATCTGGCCCCGATGTGTGATTCTCCGCCGGTGGGTTTCCAGTCCACCCCCACTGGTCGGTGGCGGTTCCTGGAGATGCGGCGGCAGCTGCGGTTTGACAGCGATGCGGAGGCAACGGCTACGACTCCTCCATATTAGCTCTGCGGCTAATGCGAGTGATACATTGCCTTTGTTTTTTTTTTGGGTTGTTCTTTTTTTGTGTGGATTTCTTGTTTTTCTGATACCTTTCTTCACCCCTTGGTTTGGGGTTTTGCTGTGTCTCTCGCCGGTGGGTGAGGCTTGTCTTCGCCGGCGGTGGCGGTTTGTCGTTCCCTGACTCGGGTTTGGTAGGTGTGCCAGTAGTGGCACTTCTCTGCTGGTCTGACGATGTTGTTTCCCGCAAGACGGTGGTCTCCTATGCTTGAGCCGGCATGTGGCTCATTTGGGGATTCGGTTGCGATCTCCCCTTGATGATTGTTAGGAGACGACGGCTAGGGTTTGGAGAGGAACAGTATGATTCCATTGAGGGACTCAAGCCCAATATATGTACAGTAAACCCGACCCGACTATACAGTAAACCCGACCCATTATATTTACATTAACACTCCCCCTCAAACTCACGGTGGATCATGAACCGAGAGTTTACCTAGAAAATGTCTGAAGCGAGCAGTCGTCAGTGGCTTCGTCAGAAAATCAGCAGTCTGCTCCGATGAGGGAATGAAAGGCAGGGAGATGATGTGATCGATAAACGCCTGGTGAACATAATGGCAGTCAACTTCAATATGCTTTGTTCGCTCATGGAAGACCGGATTGCTAGCAATCTGAATAGCACTCCGGTTGTCACAGAAAAGAGGGGTCGGCCCGGATATCACCACTCCCAAGTCAAGCAGAAGACGTCGAAGCCAGACAATCTCGGCGGTGGTGGAAGCCATAGCCCTGTATTCGGCTTCGGTGCTGGAGCGAGCAACAGACTCCTGCTTCTTGCTGCGCCATGAAATCAGTGAGTCACCCAGAAACACACAGTATCCTGTAGTAGATCGACGAGTGTCTGCATCTCCTGCCCAATCTGCATCTGAGTAGGCGCGCAGTACCAACGGAGAGGTGGAGGAAAACAGGAGTGAACGGGTGATGGTGCCCCAGAGGTAGCGGATAATCCGAAGAACAGCTGCATAGTGTACTGACCTGGGAGCCTGAACAAACTGACTGACAATGCCAACAGCATGGACAATGTCTGGCCGGGTCATGGTGAGATAGACAAGCATCCCAACCAACCTCTGGTAGCGGGAGACATCCTGGAGCGGCTCACTATCGGTAGCGAGAAGCTTCAAATTGAGCTCCATGGGTGTATCAGCAGTACGTGTGTCAGTAAGGGCAGCATCAGTAAGAATGTCGGAGATGTACTTCTGCTGGGAGACCAACAGACCACGAGCTGACCTGGCAATCTCAAGGCCCAGAAAGTAGCGAAGAGAGCCCAGGTCTTTCATCTCAAACTGACTCTGGAGGTGCCGCTGGAGAGAGGCGATGGTGGCACTGTCATCCCCAGTGATGATCATATCATCCACATAGAGGAGAAGGACTGCAATGCCCTGACTGGAGGAGCGAGTGAACAAGGCATAGTCGGAGTGACGCTCAACAAACCCGGCGGCCAGAACTGCACTGCGAAAGCGCTCAAACCAGGCACGAGGAACCTGCTTGAGCCCATAGATGGCCCGGCGCAACCGACACACGTGTCCTGGAGGAACTGAAGTGCCCGGAGGAGGAGCCATGTAGACTTCCTCGGAGAGATCACCGTGAAGAAACGCATTGGTGACATCCATATGATGGAGAGGCCACCCTCGAGCAGCTGCCACAGCTAAGAGGGTGCGCACAGTAGTCATCCGAGCAACTGGAGCAAACGTCTCCTCGTAGTCAATCCCGTACTCCTGGGAGAAGCCGCGAGCAACGAGGCGAGCCTTGTGCCACTCGATGGATCCGTCAGGTCGAGTCTTGACCTTGAAAATCCACTTGCAGCTAACAGGCACCACCCCGGGGGGACAAGGCACTAACTCCCAGGTCTGGGTCCGCTGAAAAGCCTCAAGCTCAACTGACATGGCCTGCCGCCACTCTGGATGTAATGCTGCCTCATGGTACGATTGGGGCTCTCGATGAGTGTGAAGAGCAGTAAGAAAGGCCTGAAAGGATGGTGAATAGGAGACACTGGCAGAGAAGCCAGAAGAGTCAGGAGCGTCAGTGGGAAAAGCAGAGTAACCAAACCTGTCAGGAGAGTAGTCGTATCTGGCAGGAGGGTGATGTTCGCGCGCTGGGTAGCGCCGAACAGGAGCAGGATCCACGACCGGGGAGGAGGGAGCAGCAGCATCAGGCGAGGGAGTACCAGGGAGACCCGACTCTGGAGGGGGAGCTGCAGACCGACGTACATAGACACGAGTAATGGGTGGTGGTGGAGGTGGCGTGGGGGACTGAGGAGGTGGTGGTGGTGGTGGCGATGGATACTGAGGAGGTGGTGGTGGGGGTGGCGATGGATACTGAGGAGGTGGTGGTGGTGGTGTAGTAGGCGTGGATGGGGCAACAGAAACCGGGGGTAGAACAGGGATGTGGAGATGTGAGGAGGGCGAGGAGGATGACGAAAGAGGCAAGGAAAGATCCCGAGACTCAGGTGCAAAATACGGGACATCCTCAACAAAGGAGACGTGACGGGAGACACGGATCCGACGAGCTAAGGGATCATAGCAGCGATACCCCTTATGCTCACGACTGAGCCCCAAGTGAACACACCTAACAGACCTCGCAGAAAGTTTGGTGCGCTTATGGGGAGGAAGAAGAACGAAGCACGTGCAGCCAAACGTGCGAAGAAGAGAGTAGTCAGGTGGACTGGAGTGAAGGCGCTCATGAGGGGTGGCACCGGACAGAGCAGATGACGGAGTGATATTGATGAGGTGGACAGCCGTCATGACAGCTTCAGCCCAGTAGGAGTGAGGGACAGACGTAGAGAGAAGCAAGGCTCGTGCAGTCTCAAGGACATGACGATGCTTGCGTTCGGCAACGCCGTTCTGCTCATGGGTGTGGGGACAGGACTGCTGGTGAAGAGTGCCGTGAGACTGAAGAATCTCACGCATCTCAGAGGAGAGATACTCCTTGGCACAATCAGACCGAAAAGTCTTGATTCGCCGACCAAACTGGGTGTGTATCATAGTGGTGAATCGCCTAAAGATGTGAGGAATTTCAGACCGATGACGCATGAGATAGACCCAGGTGCACCTAGAATAGTCATCGATAAAATAAACATAATACATATAACCAGAGAGAGATGCAACAGGAGCAGGACCCCAAATATCCGAATGAACTAAATCAAATAAAGCATTAGACTGGGAAGTACTAGCAGAAAAAGGAAGAGCTAGATGCTTTGCCAGTCGACAACCCGTACAGACAGATAGGGGGGAGAAAGACGCTCGACCCAAAGCGCCCGAGCGGAATACGCTTTTGAGTCGATCACTCGATATATGACCTAACCTTCTGTGCCACAGGTCGGTATCAGAGGTGACAGACATGACAGACGCAACTGAAGACACATGGAGATGGTCCAACTGGTAGAGTCCTCCTGCCCTACGGCCCAGCCCAATCCTCTGACCCGTCCGCGAATCCTGCACAACACAAACAGAAGGGGTGAAGGTGACAGTCAGGCCAGAGTCGCAAAGTGAACTGATAGAAATCAAATTAATATTAAGACGGGGGGCATGATGGACATGAGATAGGGTCAGGCGACCAGAAGGGTCAGATGTGGTGGTGATGGAGCCACATTGCGGAATAGGGACGAGAGTCCCATCCGCAGTGCGAACCTCCTGGTGAGTGGTAGTGGGAGAACAGTCCGTGAGGACAGTAGAGTCAAAAGTAAGGTGACAGGAGGCACCCGAATCGAAGATCCATGGAGCAGTAGTACCAGAGGTGGCAGACAAGCCGTGCGCAGTCGCGGAGCTGGTGGAGGCGATGTGGCGAAGAAGGAGCTCCTCGAGGCGCTGAAGACGGTCCGGCTCAGGCGGCGAAGGAGCTGTAGGAGCAGTGGGGGGCGGCGAGGCCTCTGCAGTAGCCGCTGTACCACCAAAGTGGCGGAAGGAAGACGAACCACGTCCACGGTTCCGTCCACCCCGACCGCCGCGTCGATCATCGCGTGAAGACGAAGTCCAGCGGGATGCTCTCTCATCCGGACCCCAGCGGGGGTTGCGAGGAGGACGAGTAGGGTATTCGCGCTTCATGTGATCGGGCTCCTTGCAGTAGTGACAAAAGACAGCCTCATCGGAGAACCCGGCTGCCAGGACAGAGTCGGAGCTAGGAGCAAGTGGAGGAGGACGAGCGCCTTGAGTCTGAAGGCGGGTCTCCTCGTCGACTAAGGCGAGTAGAGCATCCTCGAGTCGAGGGAGTGGCTCACGGTGCAGGAGCTGGGCAGCTATGAGAGCAAAGTCCGGTCGAAGCGCTGCCAGGAACTGGTGCAGGTGGCCCTCGTCGAGGTAGCGCTGGAAATCCCGGGAGCGGGGGCAGGCACACTGCTCCGGGATCAGTGAGTCCAGCTCATGCCAGTAGGCACTCATCTGACTGAAGAAGTCCTGAATGGTACGCTCCCCCTGTCGTGCAGACTGCGAGTCACAGATGAGCTGATGCCGGCGGGCGCCTCCGCGCGGGAGAAAACGGTCCCGGAGATACTCCCACATCGCGCGTGCTGTCGGAAGGCGGCCGATGGGAGCAAGGAACGGACGAGCAACCGAGTCCAGGAGGTACGCCCGGATGGCCTGATCGTGGCGGCGCCACGTAAGAGCAGTAACGGTGACGGCTGTGGTAGCAGTCGCTGCAGAAGACGCAGCACTGCTGGTGACAGAGGACGAGCCGGAGTAGTCAGTGGGCGGAGGATCCTCGCCGGTGATGTGACCCCACAGATCACGACTGGAGAGGGCGGCCTCGACGGTGAGGGACCAGGCAGGCCAGTCGCTGGCCGACGACAACTGGAACGCGACCGCCTTCAGCGGTGGAGAGATCGCAGCAACGGTCGGGACAGCTGGAGATGCCATGGAGGAGGCTGTAGGGTGTCGGGAGGGAATCGGGTGGGCTGTAGGGGATCGGTTGGGCTGCGGGGAGGGGATCGGAGGGCCGGTGGGGACTGGAGGGTGTGCGAGGGAGGTCAGAGGAGGTGCGGGGTGGGCTGAAGGGGGTGCGGGGGAGGTCGGCGGTGACTGGAGGGGCCGGGGGGGGTTCGGGTGGGGTCGGGAGGGGTTCGGGTGGGGTCGGGGGGGGGTCGGGTGGGGTCGGGGGGGGGGGGGGGTCGGTGGTGGCTGGAGGGGCCGGGGGGGGGGGGGGGGGGGGCCAGCGGTGACTGGAGGGGCCGGGGGGGGGGGGGGGGTGCGGGAGGAGTTCGGGTGGGGTCAGGAGGGGTCGGCGGTGGCTGGAGGGGCCGGGGGGGGGGGGCCGGCGGTGACTGGAGGGGCCGGGGGGGGTGCGGGAGGGGTTCGGGTGGGGTCAGGAGGGGCCGGCGGTGGCTGGAGGGGCCGGGGGGGGGGGGGGGGCGGCGGTTGCTGTAGGCCGGAGGGGGGGCTGCCGATCAGGTGAAGGCCGGAGGGGGGGCTGCCGATCAGATGAAGGAGGCCGGAGGGGGTTGCCGGAGGTGCTGCCGTCGCCCTAGAGCTCTGATACCATGTTAGGAGACGACGGCTAGGGTTTGGAGAGGAACAGTATGATTCCATTGAGGGACTCAAGCCCAATATATGTACAGTAAACCCGACCCGACTATACAGTAAACCCGACCCATTATATTTACATTAACAATGATGAATACAATAAAAATAAAAATAAAAGTTTGATGGCTGAAATCTGACAAAAGTGGTGAATATACAGCCATAGCAAGCAAAGTACAGAAACCTCATCTAAACTATATTATGTAAATACCGTTGTCCTAGTAAGCACAAGTTAAATATTTTTAAAATTATTTGAGTCTTATTGGAAATTGATAAGGATAGTTTTGGGATTAAAAAGTAGATGGAGGGAGCACCGGAGCAAAGCTCATGGTTCAAAGTGTTCAAAAATAAATTTTGAGGGACCAATTCGAAGTTCATGGCAGGTTTTTGTAATTTGTTCTTTATTTTAGGACAATTTTATTCATACCCCAAAAATCTGTAACTAGCCCCCATCTTCCATTCGTTTCACAATAACTTACTCAAAATTTTAAAACTATCATTTAGACCCTTATCTTATACCCCACATGCAACTAAATCATAAAACATAACCTTTTGGACATCGATTGCATTTGAAAAGGAATTGCAATCCCCCAATCGGATTCCTCCAAACGAGAACTTAACCCCTCTAACGATGGGAAAAGAAGAGGAATCTCTCTCTCTCTCTCTCTCTCTCTCTCTCCTTATCAAGCCATTAATGAATGACAAATAATCAAAATAACCCTCCCCACGTCCCTATACTCATGGGACTTCAACATCGGAAAGGAATGGGGTATGATCAAGATGGGGCGGGCCATTTAACTGAGGTGTATTTAAGGTGGGTGTAAGAGGGAAGGATATTTTTGGAATAGAAATGGGGTATGATCAAAGAAAACAGGGTGTGTTCAAGTTTGTTGAAAATGGGGGCTAATTACAGATTTTTGGGCTATGTATAAAATTTTCCTTATTTTATTGTTAATTTATGGAGATACTTGATTTGCAGGTATCAATGGAGGCTATGGGTACTCGGATCATAGGAATGAGATCCAACTAGCAATAGAAGACGGTCCGGTGCTCACGTACCCGACCCGGCCTCAGCTACCTGCAGATGGCCCATCCGGACGCTACACCCAGACCAGTTATCCCTATGCCCACCCGACGCCACACCCGTCAAGCTATCAGAACCCGTCGGCGTCTGGAACCGGGTACCGTCGGCCCCCGACTCCTCCCCCGCCACCGCCACCATCCAATGCTGGCTTCCTGCCGGCATTGTTTCCAGGGACGACCCGGATGCCGGAGGGCTACATAAACTTGCCCCCCACAAGGCCTTCGGGGCACGGCAGTGGCCCCGGTGCCGGAATGGGGCTGGGTGCCGGAGCTCTGGCGGCGGGCGCAGCAATATTTGGTGATGATTTCATGTCAGGTTCAAGCTTTCCCTCTGGTTTCGACGGCGGCAGCCTCGGGGTATCGGCGGATCCCCCCTTCTGAACTATGTCGACAAGATTATCTAATAGCTTGATCATGTAATTAATGTTTCCAATCCTTGTTAACTGATGTAACTTATATCTATATAACATGCTAAGGCCGTTCACGTTATTTACAACTTTACGACAAAAAGGAACTCTGTGTTAATTACATTTTTAACACAAAAAAGAACAAAGACAAAGAAATCGGTCAAAACTATGGTTAAACCGGCGACCCTCAGCCTCCAAATGAGTACGGTGGGGGTGGTGATACCCAGTGGGTATGTTGCCACCGATGATGGCCTGCTGCAGTGCCGACAGGCACAATCATGCATTAGTTTTCTTACAACATATAACATTGGTTAAATAAGGCAAAAACTCAGAATACCATTGCTGACGAAAATTCCGCTTCAACAGGGCTCCTTCAACCACTCACTATTATAGCTTTCCACTATTCCGCTCGCCACTTTTGGCGGGCTGAATCCGCTTGCTATCCACTAGGCCCCATTATCTTATGTTGTATTTCAGTAAAATAAAATATCCGGAAGGTGCCAAAAAAGGAATAATACTTCGCTACTTTGCACCAACCAGTGTTGGAGCGCGCAGCACCAATCCCCTCCGTGAACCGTTGGATGAATGTCACTATTGACATTCATCCGTTCGGAGTTCTGACAGAATGTCATGACAGTCACGCGTGCTAGTGATATTCTGTCAGAACTCTGAACGACTGAATGTCACTAGTGACATTCATCCAACGGTTCACAGAGGGGGTTGGCGCGGCGTGCTCCAACACCGGGTTGGTGCCAAAGTATTGTTTAAACAAAAATAAGCTCCCTATAATAGGGAGACTCATGGATTTGGTTCCAAAAGGAGGCTCCATTTTTTGTTGGGAAGCCCATAGGGCTCCCTATAGTAGGTAGTGTTGGGTTTCTAGCCCATTAAAACTCGGCCCAAAGGACACAGTGCAAGAATTTCGTACGAGAAAAATTTGGGTTCACCCGAGCGAAATTCAGCTTAGGACCAGCAACAGAATGCAATAAATTCGCTCGGGTGACTCAGTTTGGGCTAATGCATGTAGTCGCAGTTTATGGGTTGTTTTTGCGTCGTTTCTGGTGTCCTATGATCATAAGTTTCCTCCCTTATAAAATGAAGAGGTGTGGGGCTTTCGGGCTTGGAATTAAATCATCTACAGCAGCTACGTGAGAAGATATAGAATTTCTGAGAGATAAGAGGAGAAGAAGAAGAAGTAGAGAAAGTAAGAAGGTACGGAGTGTGGATCTTCTTTGGGTTCCTCAACGGGTCTACTTCGGCGGCTTCTCGGTATTCTATTCTGTATCTTCCGTTATCTTTGTCGTGTGATTGTTATGAGATTTTTGAGGATAGAAATACGATGTGCGGGCGTCCGACAAACGGTGACCCACCACCGGTGATTGTAATCTCTGTTAGTAAAATCCTATTCATTGATTGTCGGTACACTTTTGTTGTGCTTGTGTATGGATCTTCTCTTGTGTGATCTTTGAAAAAACACTTGATCTGGATCCCTTGCGGCATTGCTTCCGTATAAGATCCAGTTGTCGAATTTGATCGTCGGAGTCTTTGGATCCCAATGGGAGCGGCTTGAGGAGTCCCTTGGAGATGCTCTATGGATGCTAATAATTGAATGGTATTATCGTGTCATACTGTTAGGAAAAGGTAAACCAAACTTAGGTGATAAAGTGGGAGACTCTTGCCTCTAATAGGAGTCCTGGTTGGTTCATGATAGAGTTCGAAACCATGTGCATGGGCTAATCAGGTCTTTGAGTTCCAATTAGGGGTGGCAATGGGTTGTGTCGGGTCGGGTTCGTGTCGTGTCCAAAACCCCTAGATCCGGACCCAACCCCTTTAACTAATCGTGTGTAGATCCTAAACCCGTACCTGACCCGTTTATAAAGGGTAGACCCGATAAGACTCTTTTACCACATGGGTCAATTCAGTTGACCCAATCCGACCCGATCCGACTCGACCTGACCTAACTCGATAGACCCATTGACACTATATATTACAGTATCGGATTGCGGGTAGGCCCGACCCGATACGACCCGTTGAATTTTAAACGGGTCTTCCCGAGTCTACCGTGTCCAGAACCTAAACCCGGACCCGATCCGTTTATTAAACGGGTCTATCGTGTCGACCCGTTTACAACCCGTACCCGTTTAGCCCTGATCCAGACCCGCTAACTGTCGTGTCGGGTCATGTCGGGTCTGCCGTAGGGCCCGAAATTGCCAGTCCTAGTTCCAATGTCTCTAATGTTTAGAAAATGTTCATGTTTCGTATTTTGGGTTTTTTTTGTTTTTTTAAAGGAATTACGGGGGTTCTGTTGGGGGTAGCTGAAATCCGCCCTGGAGTTCGCCCCCCCCTCCGCGCTCACCAAATCATCTTGACAGGGAGCGAGATCCACATTGGGCTGAAGGGGCCTTAGGCAAAGAGCTCGCTCAGGAGCTCGCCCAAGCTTGCTCAGGAGCTCGTCCAAGCTCGAGCAAGAGCTCGCCAAGCTCGCGCAAGAGCTCGCCAAGCTCGCACGAGAATTCGCCTGTAGTGGCAGCGGGAGTTAGGCCGTCATGCATACAAAGATACCGGCACCACAAACGCCCCCAGCTCGCGCAGGAGCTCGCCCATGCTCGCGCAGGAGCTCGCCCATGCTCACTCAGGAGTTCGCCCAAGCCCGCTCCGGAGCTCGCCCAAGCTCGCCAAAACTCCCCTGTCTATCGAAGAGGTCGCTCCTGCGAGGTCCGACTCTTGATAGATGTGGAAGAGAAGGCGGAGCAACGGAGGGCGAGCTCGCCCTGGCTTCCCACCTGAGGTCGCCCACAATGCATGAAGGGCGGCCAGGTGTCGAAATCCCACAGAAGCTACGTGGACAAACGTGGTCCACGGAAGCCTGCCCTAGTCAGTTTGGGACCTCCCAGACTTGGAACATTCCAGAATGGCCACCTGGCAGCGACAAGAAAGATGCTCTCCCCCACTCAAACCGCCTGGCAGGCTCGACGACAAAGAATGTCAGGGGCGCGAGTTCCAAGGACTGTGGAGACCCACGCGAGCCAGAACGTGGGGGTCTAGAAGGCGCTGGAAGGAACCTCCACGTGTTGGGCAACGGTAGGTCGCCAATGTCTATAAATGTCCACCCTGAGGCTCCAGAGTACGGGTTCGAAACCCTTTTCCCTACCACTTTCGTCTACTGCAGCTCGCCGTTGTGCACCTGAGACTGACTTAAGCGTCGGAGGGTCTGCGCTCCTAAGGGAGCCAGCCGTTCTTATGCTTTTTCTTTGTCTTGCAGGCAGCCCGCACGGACCAGCGAAAAATCCCCCGAACATTTGGCGCCGTCTGTGGGATCTTTCGACTGGTTCCTGCGAGAACGCCCGCGACCACGCGGCGGACGCCGGGGGCTCTCGTAACCCAAAGATGGCTCCGGCGACGAGGGGACGCAGGCGACCGAGGACCCGTGCGAGGTCTGCACGCAGCGAACCTCCTGCTGAGACCCCCCAGCCCCATGTCCCGCTCAGTGACCAGCTCCTGTTGGAGATGCTGGCCACGCAGCGGGCCATGATGGAGGAACTGACGCGACTGCGTCAGGTCCCGGCGGCCAGCCTACGATCCGGGCCGGCGAGGACGGCATCTCCGGTGCGACCACCAACTTCAACATCGCGCCTGCCCACGACCCTTCCGGCTCGGCAGGTTTCCCACCGGGAACCTCCGATCGAGAGAACGGTCGTGCGCGGGGTACCGGAAACCCCGCTTACGAGATTGCAAAGGCTGGTGACCCAGCGGTCAAGCAATAAGGCGACCTCATGAGCAACCATCCCCCGACACCGTGACAGAAGCACCGATTCAGATGAATCTGAAGCGAGATCTCTGGAGAGAGATCGTGACCCGCGCCATCGGCGACGGGGGAAGGAGCCCGCGGTGGCTCTGCCACATGGAGCTCGCGAGGCGACCGCCTCTCATCGACCCGCTGTCGTACTGAGAGAGCCCGCCGATCGGCGACGAGAAGGTCACTCCGCAGGAACCCCCTCAGGTCGCCATGAGGGAGGACCCCGAGGGAGCGTACATGACCGCATAGGACCTGCGCAGCCGCCTTTGGGAGCTTTCCCCGGGCACTGGCAGCGACCTGGTGCGCCTGTAGACCTGTTGGAGGACCTCGCCGCCCACGGAGGCAGCTCGCCCTTCACGAGCGAGGTACACCAAGGAGGTTTCCCTCATCACTGGACTCCGCCCAAGTTTGTACTGTTCGATGGATCGCAAGATCCAGTCGACCATCTCTTGGCTTATCGGAAGCTGTTATTTTTCCGGGACCAAGACCATGTCTTGTGCCGAGCTTTCCCGAGTAGCTTGACGGGCTCGACGCTAAACTGGTTCCACAAACTGCCATCGGGCACCATTCCAGACTTCCCTACTCTCTCCAGACTGTTTCTGGAGCAGTACCGCTGCAACCGGCAACCCCCTAAGAGGATTGAGTCTCTCTTCACCTTGGCCATGGGAGCCCGCGAAACCCTTCGAAGCTTCGCGACGCGTTTTCGAAGCGCTTACCTCGCTCTGGAGGACGCGGTCGGCCAAGATCGCACAACGGTGAGCGCTTTCCGGAACGCCCTCCCCGAGGGAAGCAAACTTCACGACGCACTGGTGATCAAAGATCCCCGCACGATGGTCGAGCTCTTCGCCCTTGTCCAGCAACACATCAAGCTCGAAGATGCGGTGTTAGACCGGAAGGGAAAGGCAGTCGAGCAGTGACCTCCTCCGGCTCTGCGACCTCTCGTCGTTAAAGCCGTGGAGAGGCGGGATGTGCCAGCGGTGGTGCCATTGCCCGGACCGCCTGCAACTCCTGTAGCGCAGCCCGCTGAAGTCCCCGCTGTGGTCGCTGGAAGGCCGGCGAACTGGCGCCTGCCTCCGGGACCCGGGGAGCGGGATTTTACCGTGTTAACCCACTCCCCAGGGCAAGTCTTTCACCAGATCCGGAATGAACCCTTTTTCCAGTACCCACCACCCCTGCAGGTCGGGGAGCCCGGCTCTACTGACAACACGCGGCAGTGCGCCTTTCATCGCAGCCCCGGGCATCACACCAACAGATGCCGGGCTCTGAAGAACCACCTTGAGGACTTGGTCGCTCAAGGCCATTTGGATCAGTTCATTTCGCCCCCAAGGAGATTCGAGGTGATTCCAGCGCGGGCTCCTCGGGAGGGAGACCGTCCGGGGCCCGTTGAGCCCGCTCTACCTCCACCGCCACCGGGAGGACCGGCGGTCTATCACACTATCAGCGGGCGCCTGAACGGCCCAAGATCCAGCAACGAGGTTCGTCGACAAGTTAGAGAGATGGAGCGGGCTCAGAAGGTATCCTCCGTTTCTCTAACCCCTATATTGCTCCAAACACCAAGGGTAGAAGCCCGAGACTTCATTTGGTTCTCGGAGGAGGACATGGTTGCGGTTGTTACCCCCCACAATGATCCCCTCGTCATACGCCTTATGATGGCGAACATTGAAGTAAGGCGGGTCCTGGTTGACCCAGGAAGTGCCGTAGACATTCTATTCTTATCGGCCTTCCAGCGAATGGGGTTGAGACAAGTTGACTTGTCTCCCTCAACGGGCTCGCTCACCGGTTTCACTAGCGAGGTCGCTAAGGTGGCAGGGGAGATAACCCTCACCATAACGGCGGGCCCGGAGGTACGTCAAGTCCGTTTTGCGGTGGTGGATGGGCAGTCCGCTTTCAATGCCATCCTAGGGCGACCTTGGCTGAGGCAGATGAAAGCGGTGTCCTCGCCTAATCACCAGGCCCTCAAGTTTCCCACCAACGGAGGAGTCGTGGTAATTCGGGGAGACCAGGTCGCTGCTTCCAGGTGCGAGCAGGACGTCTTTCACCTCACAGATGTGGAGGTCGCTGAGGCCAAGAGGCCCGCGCCCTCCTAGCAATTAGCACCCACCTCGAGCGGGCTCCTCCAAAGCCCGAGAGAGGTCTCCTCGCTTAAATCCCCTACTTCACCCCCGGGTGGGAGCGGTGTGGATTTTGAGCTCGAGGAGAAAGGTCGCTTGGCGGGGCCCTAGAGAGGAAGTTTTCCCGTTGCCGAGCCGCTGCAAGAAGTCAACATCGGTGGCGAGGACGGACCGAAGACCGTCCATCTCGGGACCTCGCTAACCAAAAGCGAGGTCCTGGCCTTAACCGACATGCTCAGGGAATACCGTGACGTATTTGCCTGAAGCTTCACCGACATGCCAGGGATTGACCCGGAGGTCGCCTGTCATCGTCTTCACACCATGAAAGAATTCCCGCCGGTCCAGCAAAAAACTCGGCACATACCTGCTGCGAAGTCCATTGCAGTGGCGGCGGAGATAGACAAGCTAGAGCGAGCTGGCTTCATACGCGAGGCGCACTTCCCCGAGTGGATCTCCAATATCGTGGCAGTACCAAAGAAGAGCGGAGCGGTCAGAGTGTGCATTGACTTCTCTGACCTTAACAAAGCATGCCCAAAGGACAGATTCCCCCTTCCACGAATAGGCGCGCTGGTCGACGCAGCAGTCGGGTTCCGGGCCTTATCTTTTATGGACGGATATTCGGGGTATAACCAGATACCTCTCCATGTCGAAGATCAGGAGAAGACCGCCTTCTATTCTGGGGCGGGCTACTAGAAGCTTTTCTGTTATCGGGTAATGCCGTTTGGACTGAAGAACGCGGGAGCGACCTACCAAAGGTTAGTCACTCGGATGTTTAAAGATCAGATCGGCAGAAATGTCGAAGTCTATGTAGATGACCTCCTGGTAAAGAGTCGAGAGCGGGAAGGGCATGTGGCCGATCTCCGCGAGATCTTCGAAGTGTTGAGAAAGTACCAAATGAGGCTAACCCCGGCAAAGTGCACATTCGGGGTGACTTCTGGGAAATTCCTAGGGTACCTGGTCACCCACAGCGGGATCGAGGTCGACCCTGGGCAAATCCGAGCACTTGTCGAAATGCCCGCACCAAGAACCCGGCAGGAGGTCCAGAGATTGAGCGAACGAATCGCCGCGCTAAATCGGTTCATCTCCAAATCCTCAGATAATTGCCGACCTCTTTTCGAGCGACTTCGAAAAGGGGCGAACATTTGTTGGGATGAAAAGTGTGAGCGCGCTTTTCAAAAGATCAAGGACTATCTGGCGAGCCCGCCAATCCTAGCAGCGCCTAAGGATGGCGCCGAGCTGGGCGTGTACCTCGCGGTCACCGAGAATACGGTGAGCGAGGTCCTCGTTGTCGAAGAAGCGAAGATAGAGCGGCCTGTCTACTTTGTAAGCCACACAATGCTCCCCGCCGAGCTCCGGTATCGACCAATCGAGAAGGTCGCATTGGCCTTGGTCCTTACCGCGAGAAAGCTTCACCCCTACTTCACGGCGCACACTGTTAAAGTCATCACGGAGCACCCTCTGAAGAGCGCGCTCTCCAGACCCTCGGTAGCCGGCAGGCTCTATCGATGGTCCGTCGAGCTCGCTGCCTATGGTTTGGAGTATGTCCCTCGAGTTGCTGTCAAAGGACAGGCTCTCGCCGATTTCTTGGCGGACTTCCCCATAGAAGAACCGGTCCAGTACCAGGAGGATGAGCCAACTGAGGCACACCCTGGGAAGGCGAGGTTCTTGGACAACCAAGGCGAGCTCCCTCCAACTAAGCATTCAGAGATGGCAGGCTGGGAATTATTCGTCGATGGATCCTCCAACGCTTCGGGGGCCGGGATAGGGGTCGCAATGATCGCCCAGTCGGTACTTCTTGAGAAATCAGTCCGGCTGGAGTTTGCTGCTACCAACAACGATGCAGAGTACGAGGCACTACTGGCTGGTCTAGAGCTCGCTCAAGAAGTAGGCGCCAGACGGTTGAAAGTTTTCAGCGACTCCCAGCTGATCATTTGTCAAATCAACAGAGATTATGCCTTACGGGATACGCGAATGGCGGGCTACGTGGATCTGGTAAAAGGAAAAGCCGCGGAGTTCGAAAAGATCTCCTTCGAGCAAATTCCTCGAGCCGATAACAGGCGGGCTGACGCGCTGGCAAATGCTGCCTCCCTGCTAGGAGGATCAGCAGCGCGCCAGATTCTTATCGAAGTTCAGAGTCAGTCCCGGCTCCAAGTAGCAGAGCCCGCTGTTAACCTAGTATCGGTCGATGTGTCACCAGGCGGATGGATCGCGCCTATTATTCGCTTTCTCCTGAAGGGCGAGCACCCGGAAGACAGAGAAGAAGCTCGGCGAATGGAGAAGTGCGCTGGTCGCTATCTCATTCGCTGGGATCGTCTTTTTAGGAAATCCTTCGGCGGGCCAAATCTTCGTTGCATCGAGCACCCCGAAACCGAAGAAGTTTTAAATAGCATTCATTCCGGCGAGCTGGGTAACCATGCCGGCGAGCGGTCTCTGGCGGTGAAAATCAGGAGACAAGGATATTGGTGGCCCACTCTGGAGCAAGACGCTTTGAAGGTCGCTCAAAGCTACATCCAATGCCAGAAGCACGCCACGACAAATCACATGCTCGTAGAAGAGCTGCATCCTCTGGCGAGCCCCTGGCCTTTTCAGCAATGGGGACTGGACATTGTGGGACCTTTTCCCGTATCAGCCCGGCAAAAGAAATTCATCTTAGTGGCTACGGACTACTTCACCAAATGGGTGGAAGCGGTCCCACTAGCTAAGATAGGTGAAAAACAGGTGAAAGACTTCCTTTGGAAGAATATCTTCTGTCGTTTCGGTCTGCCCCAGATACTTATCACAGACAACGACCGACAGTTCGACAATCGCTTAATCAGAAGCTTTTATGCTCAGTATGGAGTCGACCTGAGATTTTCGTCCCCAAGGTACCCACAAAGCAATGGACAGGCCGAGGCCACGAATCGCGTGATCCTAGACAACCTCAAGAAAAGGCTGGAAGGAAAAAAGGGATTGTGGTAGCAGGAGCTCGATGGAGTCCCGTGGGCCTATCGCATTACTCCACATCGCTCAACGAACGAGTCGTCCTTCAGTCTCACTTATGGTTGCGAAGCCGCGCTGCCCATAGAGGTCGAGCTGCCCACAGAAAGAAGGCTTGCATCGCAGGAGGTCGACAACGACAAACTGCTCGCCGACTCCCTCGATCAGCTCGAAGAAAGACGAGAGCGCGCCAATCTGTATCTCGCCGGATACAGACAGGAAATGAAGCGCGCATACGATAAAAGAGTCTGCCATCGAGCGTTCAAAACTGGCGATCTGGTAATGAGAAAAGTGTTCACAAACACACATGAGCCTAATGCAGGGAAGCTCGCGGCGAACTGGGAAGGCCCCTACATAGTACGCGAAGCGCGAGGCTCAGGGGCTTACCAGTTGATGACCGCTGAAGGCGACCTGTTAGAGCGACCCTGGAATGCCTTGCACCTTCGAAGATTTTATGCATAAGACCAGTCGTTTTGTAAGCCATTTTCAGAAAAGGTTATGAATGAACGATGGCGGTTTCCCCCAAATAATTCTGCCCGGAGGCTCGCCTTAGCAAGAGCGCGCGTAATCTACGAAAAAGTACAGTCCGCCGTCGTGCGAACTTAAAGCAAGACCGGGATCCTCAGAGGCCGCCAGCAGGCGACCTTGAGATTCCCGGGGCAATCCGTCGTCGTGCGGACTTAAAACCAGACCGGGACCCTCAGAGGCCGCCAGTAGGCGACCTTGAGATTCCCGGGGCAGTCCGCCGTTGCGCGGACTTAACGCAAGACTGGAATCCTCAGAGGTCGCAAGTGAGCGACCTGGAGATTTCTAGGGTAGTCCGCTGTCTAGAGGACTCAAAACCCAACCAGGATCCTTCGCATTCACCTGCCATGAACGGAAGCATCCTGGCGCGAATTAGGGAAACTTGAGAAGGGCGACCACCCTTTCAGGTAGCCCGAACTTCCCTTGGTAACCCCTCTAAGAGCATGTCCAGTGAATAGGACATTTGGGGGAACTTAACCGGGCAGGGGGCAGCTAGCACTTATTAGTTTCCTTCAAAAATAAAAATGATTTAAGTCTCTGAGTGTAGGGAGGTTTTTGAAGTTATTTGGTTCGCTTATCTTTTCCGGGCTCAGAGACTATATCGAGTGTTAGCGAGCATGCCGAGTTTTTCGTTTGCATATATTTTAAAACAAAATGATTGAATCGAATTAGCTACCTCGCCCGGGGTATGACCCTCAAGGTCGCTGCGAAAGGTTTTGGAGCGGACTCATGAGCGGACTCGCAGAAAAAGAAAAGAAACACAGAAGAATAAGATACACAGGCGGGCTCAAAAAGATGAAGATTTTATTGATCAAAACAAAAAGTTACAAAATTTGCGAGCTCAAGGCTTGCTGGTCTCTGCCCCGCTGTCATCTCCTCGGCGCCGTTTCTTCGACCTCTCGGTCTTGTATTTTTCCACAGCGGCCAGGGCGCCCTTCTTGAGGAGATCGTCCAGCTGAGCTTGGAGGCGACCTTGTTAAGCCCGAAGGCCTTCGGCGTGCGTCTTCTTCATAGCGGCGATCTCTGCCTTCAGAGCAGCGACCTCGCCCTGAAGTTCAGCCGCCTCCTTCCTAGCGGCCTCTCTGGCGGTCACGGCCTCGTCCCGCTCCGCCACGGCCTTTTTGAGGTCGTCGGAGGTCTTGAGCTGGGCCACCTCCAGCTCGGCCATGCCCGACACTAGGGTCGCGACCCTCTGCCGGAGCTCCTCTGTCTCTTTCAGAGCCGCGGCCTGCGAAGCCTGCTGGAGCTCGTGGATGTGCTCGTCCACCTTGCGCTCGGACCCCCGAAGGGAATCGTCGAACAAGACGGTCAGTGCCTTCCCGGCCCCAGCGACCTCCGCGGCCAGTGCCTGGCTCTATTTCTCCGCCTGTATAAGGAAGATGAAAAAGTTAGCAAAAATTAACATTTTTGGCGTAAGGGCAGAAAGAGCAAGAGGTACCTCGGCTAGGCGTTCGCTTATGGAAGCGAAGGGGGCTCGGGCGAAGACGTTGCGGCCCAGCAGCTGCCGCACGTAGTAGGGCGCCCTCCCCTCCTCCGCAGAGGAGCCCGCGCTGGGGCCCCCCGGAGCTTCGGTAGGAGGAGGCACGCCGGGAGAAGGAGTGGGGGCTGGCACCTCCCCCGGGCGAGCTCCGGCTGCTGGCGGGCTCGGAGGGTCCGCCCTAGCCCCTTTGGCCTCCGACTCCGAGCTGGAGGACTCGGAGTCGGAGCCAATGTCTACAAAGCTAGGGGACCTGTAGACCAGGTCCCCCAGGCCCTGCTGGGAGCCCGCTCCCTCCTGGCCCTCTGCAGGAGGCGAGGCCGGAGGGGCGGAAGCTGGAGCTGCTGCCGGCAAAGAGGGCGCAGCGGTGGCGTTGGACTCGCCCTGCTGGACCCCTACCCCGTCGGTGGGAGGTGGAAGCTCCTGCCCGCTCGGTCCCGCCCCTGGTGCGGGAGCTGATGGAGCCGGGGGCTTCTCCACTTGGGCGGGAGCAGCAGGCTCCGCCCGGGAAGGTTGAGGGGTGGGCTCTTCCTCCTCGGAGCCTGATGCCTCCTCCTCGGAGTCCGTCCAACTGGGCTCCGAGTCCAAGCCCGCCTCCTCAAGTGCTTTTCGCCGCAGCTCCGCCTGGGCGTTCGAAGGCGCGGGCCTCGCACGCTTGGCCTTCTTCTTCCCGCGGTCCTCCATCTCCGGTGTCAGCACTGCTACACGGAGAGGGACGGTCAGATCACCGGGGAAGTTGCCCATTAATATCTGAGCCATCTCGGATTCGACTTCCGCCATGGTTAGCGGGAGGTCGACGTTCGGGTAGTCGGGCTCGACCAATTGAATCTTGCGGCGAACAATCGGAGGTGGGGCAGGTGGCTAACCTGGGCCGGCGTCCGGGCGAGGAGGTGGTGGAGGCGCGGAGTCCGCTTCCTGGCGGAGCATCTCGATTTTGTCGGGGTCGTTGAGGCGGATGGGCGAGGCCCGCCTCCGGACCACTTTCTTGCGGGGGTTCCCCCCCGAGCTCCCTGCCCCCTTGCTGGTCCCTTCGGCGGGAGGGGGGCCGTCCTTCTTCTTCCGGACAACTTTCTGCTTGGGCAGAATCGTGCCGGTCTTCCCGTCCTTCAGCTGGAAGGCAAAGTCCGGGGCGGTGATCTTCTCCGGGGTTCGCCCGTCGAGGTAGTGGAGGAACGCCTCGTCCAGAGATCGCTCCCGATCGGACGCGATGCACTTCTTCTTCCCCGCCCGGAAGAAGGAGATCTCCCGGAAGACCGACGTCGGGGGAACCCCGGGGTGAGCCGGAACTCCGCTGTGCCGCCCGCGCCAGTCGCCGACCGCCACGAAAGGATAGTCCTTCCAGTGGCGGTCCTTGTTCTCGATGGCGGAGAAGGGGAGCACATCGCCAGGCCGCCCGGCGAGGTAAAAGTAGCCGCAGCCCGCGGTACTGAAGACCGGCCCGGGTTTGAGGAGCCACTTCTTGAGCAAGTAGCTCAGAGGGATCCTCGCCTTCAGGGCGGTCTCCAGCTGGGACAGCCCGTAGAGTATCCCCCAGGAGTTTCCTGAGAGTTGGGCGGGGCAAAGCCCCGTCAACTCCAGGAGCTCCCCGGCAAGATGACTAAGGGGGAACCGCAGCCCAGACCACAGCAGCCCGACAGAAGCTATTGTGCCCTGGGGCGGCCTCCCCGAGAGTGGCATCTCGGTGACGATGATCTCCCGAGGGAGATCGATCGCCGCCCGGATACTGTCCCCGACGGGCACCCCGACAGGGTTTTGCAGCCAGACCACCGCTCTCTCAGCGGCGGGCTCAGAAGCTTGGGCGGCGGCAGCAGCGGCGGCAACAGCAGCAGCGACATCGGCAGCGGAGGCCATGAGAGCAGAAGGGCTAAGGCGAGCTGAAACCAAAGAAGGAAGGGAGAGCTGTTTTCACGCGACGGTAAAAATCGCCCCCCATCTCCTATTTATAGGCAGGCGAGAGGCGAGCGAATCGGGCCACAGTTAATGCCCGAGCGCGCCCAACGAGGCGACGTGATGATTGTTGAAGCGACAACTTGCTTCTTTCCAGTAACAAAGCACCACGTGGGCCACGCGTGGAAAGGGCTGCGCCGACGCCGGCGTTGTCTTTTGCTGACAGAGAGAGAGGCGAATGAGAAGGAGACACGTGTCTCGCGCCGATCGGGATCTCATGATGAGATTCATTGTATCGACCTCGAGCCTCGCACCGCATTTAAGATGAAATGACCGTTGGAGATTTGGAGCGATACCCCAGTCACAAGATCGCCCGCGGTAGGTGCCCGAAGCTCACCCGAAGCAGACCCTGGCCGCGTGTGGCAAGCTCGCACCGGAAGGAGATCGCTCGTGGCTGATGCTCGCGGCCCGCCCGGCGTTTGTGAAATACTGGGTGTCAAAACTCTCGACACAGATCGCCCGCGGTAGGTGCCCGAAGCTCGCCCGAAGCAGACCCTGGCCGCGTGTGGCAAGCTCGCACCGGAAGGAGATCGCTCATGGCTGATGCTCGTGGCCCGCCCGGCGTTTGTGAAATACTGGGAGTCAAAACTCTCGGCGCAGACCGCCCACGGTAGGTGCCCGCAGCCCACAGAATCGAGGTCACCAATGACTGGTGCTCCCAATCCGACCGGCGTGTGCCATAAGACTCCTGAGCAAGCGTCAAAGTCTCCTTGGTCGCTCCCTCAGGAGGGGGTAATGTTGGGGGTAGCTGAAATCCGCCCTGGAGTTCGCCCCCCCCCCCCCCCTCCGCGCTCACCAAATCATCTTGACAGGGAGCGAGATCCACATTGGGCTGAAGGGGCCTTAGGCAAAGAGCTCGCTCAGGAGCTCGCCCAAGCTTGCTCAGGAGCTCGTCCAGGCTCGAGCAAAAGCTCGCCAAGCTCGCGCAAGAGCTCGCCAAGCTCGCACGAGAATTCGCCTGTAGTGGCAGCGGGAGTTAGGCCGTCATGCATACAAAGATACCGGCACCACAAACGCCCCCAGCTCGCGCAGGAGCTCGCCCATGCTCGCGCAGGAGCTCGCCCATGCTCACTCAGGAGTTCGCCCAAGCCCGCTCCGGAGCTCGCCCAAGCTCGCCAAAACTCCCCTGTCTATCGAAGAGGTCGCTCCTGCGAGGTCCGACTCTTGATAGATGTGGAAGAGAAGGCGGAGCAACGGAGGGCGAGCTCGCCCTGGCTTCCCACCTGAGGTCGCCCACAATGCATGAAGGGCGGCCAGGTGTCGAAATCCCACAGAAGCTACGTGGACAAACGTGGTCCACGGAAGCCCGCCCTAGTCAGTTTGGGACCTCCCAGATTTGGAACATTCCAGAATGGCCACCTGGCAGCGACAAGAAAGATGCTCTCCCCCACTCAAACCGCCTGGCAGGCTCGACGACAAAGAATGTCAGGGGCGCGAGTTCCAAGGACTGTCGGAGACCCACGCGAGCCAGAACGTGGGGGTCTAGAAGGCGCTGGAAGGAACCTCCACGTGTTGGGCAACGGTAGGTCGCCAATGTCTATAAATGTCCACCCTGAGGCTCCAGAGTACGGGTTCGAAACCCTTTTCCCTACCACTTTCGTCTACTGCAGCTCGCTGTTGTGCACCTGAGACTGACTTGAGCGTCGGAGGGTCTGCGCTCCTAAGGGAGCCAGCCGTTCTTACGCTTTTTCTTTGTCTTGCAGGCAGCCCGCACGGACCAGCGAAAAATCCCCCGAACATGTTCTATTCATTGCACCCAGTCCTAGAAAATCCAACAAAATCATTATTTGGATACAACTTTTCTGAAGAAACAAGTAAAGAAATACAATTAGGTACCGAAGCCAACGAAAAGGTTGATCCCTTTTGAAGAGTGAACTTAGCCAGAGCATCATGTCAAATAGGGTAAATTATAAAAAAGGACCACATGTCAAATAGGGTAAATTACAACTTGACCCTTTGAAATTTTGGGGCAGATACAATTGTCCCTATATTTTTTTTACATTTACACCCCTTGAAATTTGAAAAGTATACCACTTTCACCCTTCGTAAGACCCTGGAGTGATTGTGTCAACAAATTAAAACTACACGGGGTGTAAGTGTTAGAAGAAAAAACTATAGTGACAAAATTATAACTGCCACCAAACTTCAGGGTCAAATTATAATTTATCTTTTCAAAAAAGGAAAAATTATACTTGCCCTTGCAGTTTCATGCAAAATCACTTAACCCCCTTTAAGTTAATTCCAAGGGTTATTTTGACTTTGCCTCCCAAATTTTGACTTGAATTAGACTTTACCCCCCATCTTTTCATTAGTTAGACTTTACCCCCCAAAACTAACCGTCATCTCACGTCCCAAAACTTTCTTTCTTTTTAGTCAGCTCACCCTTTCTCTTAGATGGTGAGCTGACGGAACAGTTAGTTTTGGGGGGTAAAGTCTAATTAATAAAAAATGGGAGGTAAAGTCTAATTCAAGGCAAAATTTGGGGACAAAGTCAAAATAACCCTAACTCCAACCGTAAATGGTAGGTTCTTGTTAAATGCGGCAGCAATAGGTAACCGACGAAGTTAATTGCTTTTTTAAACTACACGTATTAGCTCGGTACAAAAAAAAGGGTTATTTTGACTTTGCCCCCAAATTTTTCTTTAATTAGACTTTACCTTTTATATTTTTATTACCCCAAAACTAACTGTTCCGTCAGCTCACCCCCCAAAACTTTATTTCTTTTCCGTCAGCTCATCCTTACTCTTAGATGGTGAGCTGACGGAACAGTTAGTTTTGGGGGGTACAGTATAATTAATGAAAATATGGAGGATAAAGTCAAATTCAAGGCAAAATTTGGGGGATAAAGTCAAAATAACCCAAAACAAAAAGCTAAATAATTTTTGGTAAAACTACAAGGGGTAAAGTGTAATTTTACTCTAACAAATAAAACGAGCCTAATCCACCCTAAGCCTTATCCCCTTCGTTCAGACGCCACCGCCTTCTTCCTTCGCCTCCTTCTCCCTTCACGTTCCTCAGGGACACCCTAATTTAGCTTCTTCTTTTTTTTTTGCAGGAAGGCACAAGTGGAACTAGAAAAGACAATCTACTGACACTCCATATAAAAACGAGAGTTGGCATCTTTTGATTGGCAGAACTATGGATCGTGGGATGAAGTCTAGGGGAATGCCATCACCACCGGCGACCCAAACCGATGGTGGACGGCAACGGGTGGAGGCCGATGAGATGGCGGTGACGATGACCGGCGGGGTGGTGACCAGTGGTGGTGGCATCCCCCTAAGATTTATCTCATGATTCATAGTCGTCCCAATCAGGAGATACCATTTCTTCTCTTCACATGGAGTGTCAGCAAATTGTCTCTGACAACCGTATGCAGTCGGCTGGAGTACGATTCAGATTCATGTTCGAGTCGTTTGTCATCGTGCGTCTGTGATACGTGCGGGCCCACCGACCGTAGAATATCAATCAAGGGGACATGTGGTCCTATAGTCACTTGTCACATCACCGGTGTGGTGGAGTTGCTCCACTACGTTGTAGCAAGCTCGTGTAGCACGTGCGGGTCTTAAAAGAGGGAACTTGACCCTAAAGTTAGTTTCTTTTAGATTAATTAATTAACTTGCAATTAATGTGTGCGCATGTCTTAGATAAAAGAAAACGCATCTACCAAATCAAAAAGAGTGTCTAGGAGAACAAATGAAGGTTTATAAAATATTTAGGATATTCAATGAGACAATAAGTTATAGAACTTCAAGTTAGTCATAATTGGTCGTAGTTGGTCGTTCGTCGTTGAGGTCAAATTCTTAAAAAAATCTTAGGTCATAAATAGTCGCTCGTCTGCACTATCGAATCTATTTCTCTCACAAATGGACTGTTATCTTTCAATTATCCTCCGAGGACGATCATGATCTGTTTTTTTTTTTGCGAGGACTGTGGATATTGGTGGTCAGACCATCTTGGCAATCAGACTTCAACCCCCTCACAGATGATATTGTTAAAGTTTCCGTTTGGATTTGTCTTCCTTATCTCTCGGTTGAATATTGGATGGAGGACATGTTTCTTGGTACGACCTCTGTTGTCAACAGATCTATTGACATTGATGCCTTGACGTGTCAAAAGGTCCGTTGAACTTGATCTTTAGAAACAATTGGCAAAAGGTTTATGGATGAAGCACGATGAGTGAAGATGATGGCAATGAATTGAATACTAGATCTCTGGCTGCCAATGCTGGGGCATACGCTATGTCGGCCCTAGTTTCTGCTCCCCCTGCTGCTCCTCAGACAGGTTCTCATCCAAGGCATGTGACATGCTTTTTTTTTTGTATTCTTCTTTGTGACAGTAATAACACTCCACATACGTGCGATGCTATGAATATGATGGGCTCGACCTGATATAAGAGTCGTTTAGTTGGGCTTGAGTTGGATGGAATTAGGTTGAGCATTGGGACAGACCAGACCTAGTCTGTCACCTAAAAAAACTTTTAGATCGGATATGGGAAGCTCCAAAGTCCTGATCAGCCAAAAACCCAAGTTATTTGTCTTTATTTTTTTATATAAATCCAATATAAAATTTCAGACACATACATTATTAATGTCAATGACTCAGGTTTAAAGAGCATCCTTCTAGATTTACATTTTAATACCTAACATAAAAAATGATTTTTCATCTTTTATTGTCATTTAAATGAAAGAAAATTACGATCCGACCGTCCTAAAACTGATCTGAAAATATTGGGTTTGGACTTCACAAGAAAAATTTAGCTATGTTTTGGCCAAACAAGAATTATTCAGTGGGTGTTGCTATTTGCAGCCACAAAATTATTAGGACCCTCAATTTCATACAAACACATCAGTTTGATTCTATTTGTATTTTTACTAATTCCTCAACCCCATATAACGGTTTGCCACCCCCTCCCGCTCCTCTCCATCGTCGTCGCCACATTAATTTACCCTCCTCACCCTTTCCCCCTTCTCCTCCTCCTTGTCTCTCCCTCCCCCTCTCTCGATCTTCTCCCTCTTCCTTCTATTCTTGTAGATGCAGACGTGCCAATCGCTCTCGTCGACATGGTTGTCGGTTGTTTCTGTTTATAGGCCGGCCCACTTACAGCCCTTTACTCATACTATAGGCATGCACGTCCGTTGCACGCGTGCGAAGAGGACGACGGAAGTGGCAGTGTCAAACAAAGTTCATGTGTGGTTATCGTCTATTAATCTTGTTTGGTTCAAATTAGATATCCTAAAAAGATTAAAATATCATCTATATTATAAATATTTATTATTGTTTTGGATTTATAATAGGGGCAATAGATGTTATTGTTTCCTTCCGGCCTTAAACCCAATTTTCTTTATATAGTAGAGATTTGATACTTCGCAAATCATAGTGGGGATCACATGGCGCAACAAACATCTCACAGCCTTCAGATGCCCTCTCCATTGAAAAATATGATGGTCGTAAGAGGATGTCTACCATATGGTATATAAGCACATTATTGTCCAGTGCCCCACTGTTCTGACCCGGCTAGATCCGATTGGACGAAACCTGACTCGATACCATTTGTAGATCCCCTCTCACTCCAAACTTTGGTTCGTAGGAAAAGGTCCACCAGAGGGTATATAAGCACACTATCGCGTAGTCTTTAGCCGATGTGGGACTAAACCGAACACCTCCGGGGGTGACTCACATTTAGTTTTGAATTTTTTCATGCAATTGCAATCTCCACTTCAATGATGAGTTCATCTAATGCTTCGGTCTAGGTAGCGCAAGGGGTTCGGATCTCCTCCACTCGGTTGGTCTGGTTGGTGGGCCCGCGCGCATCACAGCCGCACGATGGTAGGCGACCCGAAAGGAACCGCACTCCAGCTCACTGCATACGGCTGTGATGCGCGCCGGGCCACCGACCGGGGCCGACCGACTGGAGGAGATCTGAACTCTAGCGCAAGGGTTGACGGCGTATCTCGATGCTTCGCTAAATGGCGGGCCCCGGGGTCCATTAAATAGACGGTGGATCGCTTCCCTAAACGAGGACACGAGGGATTTCTCCGATCCACGCGGGGTTTCCGCCCGTAAATACAGGGAGAGAGTTCGTTAAAACCGGAAAACCGAGTTACGACCGGAGTTACGAGTGTCTCGGCCCCCCCTTCGCTGTCGCCACCCCCACCCCCGCCCCCGCCCCCGCCGCCCCCACCCCCACCCCCTCCTGCCCGTCGGCATGGCGTACCGCAGAAAGCATTCGGTGACACGGAGCTTCACCTTCGAGGACCACAGATCGGCGGGCCCCGACGAACAGCCGTCGTCGCCGTCGTCGCTTGCAGCCCAGGCGATCCGGGCATCCTCCGCCCACCGCGACTCCTCCCTCTCCTCCGCCTACGGAGAGTCGGCCTTCTCCTCCGCCTACCGGGAGCCCAATCCGCAGAGGCCGTCCCACAACCCGCAGGTCCGCTCCTCTCCATGTCCTCGCTCCCTCCTTTTTCTTTTGCTTTCGTCTTTCTTCAATGTTTCGAGTGGATCGGTGCCTCGTTTTGGTTTGGAGCTGATTCATGTTGATGAGAATCGGAGGTTTCCCCTGCTGGATTGAATCTCTTCACATCGAGTCGAGAGATTTGTGGAATTTTGATTCAAATTGGTGCTCTTTTCGCCGATTGGATGGGAAAAGTGTCTTTTCGACATAAATTTATTGAATTATTCTGAAATTATCTTTGAGTTGATGAATTAGCAGGGATTCATCAGCTCATGCTTGATTGTTTTGAGCTGGAATCTAGGTTTACAATGGATTGCTGCATTTTGGTAAAGCGCTGAACGTGATGAACCTGTATTGAAATGTATTTTGGACGTATTTTGGACTCCTTGATTGTATCTTCCGTATGTATAGGTGCATTCAAAGAAGAAATACATATAGGCCATCTACGTGAGGGCAATGACAAGTGCAAGGGCCAGTTATAATGAGACTCTAATTCTTAATTGTGATGGGTCTTGATTTAAACCATTTATGATTTAGTTAGTGTCGTGCGGTTAGCTCCACATCGGCAAGGGGTGGGAGTTCCGTGCCTTTTCATATGCCCGTTGCCCCCTCCCCCTCATGACCGGGTTTGAGGGGGCACAGGATTCGTGACTGTTAGTATTAAAGAATAAATGCATCCTAGATGTTATTTGATGAAACGATTATTCGTATTGGGGCAGTGATGTGTTGGAACTAGTTATGGAGAAATTGGCCAGTTTCTACTTAAGTTCGGCTTACACCATTGATCCCCTTTGTATATGTTACGCGTCGATGCTCATGTTTCTTAATATGATCCTTTGCAACAATTTTGGAAGCTTTAGTGAGAAATGGATATTAACGATAGTTACGGTAGATATTGATATCACTAAACCATGGTTGTCGGAATAATGAAGGTGTTTGGTGAGAGTTGTTAGTTTTTGACTTTATACTTGTAGTAGGCACATATTACCTTATTTGTTGTGTATGTATTTGTGATGATGTGAGGTTTGTTGAGCAAAAAGTAAGGTTGCTTGCTAAATTGGAATGACTTAGGAATGGTATGGAGGATTATGGTTTAGTGAAGTCTTTTGGATCTGACTTTAGTGGGGAAATGCATGGAAATAATGTTTTAGTCAAAATCGATGGTCATGTGATGACCCATTAATAAGAGTTATTTGAAGATATATTGACTTGGATGGAATCAATTTGAATGAAGTGCACCTCTGTTTACGTTTTGTTGTGTGATCGTTGCATGTTGGTGAGATGTAAGGTTAATATACTTACTCTTTATGGTAAAGACATTTGAACTTTAGGCCCCCTAACCCAATCTCTTGCTAATCAGGCTGGCCAGTAAAGAAGTTGTCAGCACATCTAATGAGCATTACAAAGATCACAAAGAATTGGTGTGTTTTAGGAGAGGAAAGAATTTTGGTGGATTTGGGAGTTTGAGAAAGATTGGGAAATTTTGAAATAAGTATGAATCAATTTGAAATTATATAGAAAAAAGGTCAATGATGATTACAAATTCAACTAGAGGAAGCCTACTTTTAAGGGTAATGGTCCTCTGAAACTTTTGCCATATGATGAGGATTTATGAAGGAATTAATGAGAGGTAGACTTGCTGAAATTAATGTTTTCTGTCAAGATTTATGAATTTGTAAACGATCAGGTGAGGCTTTAGTGTAAATCTTAGCTTATGGATGATTCAAGAAGATGAGATCAACAAGTATGAACTAGAATAAATGCAAAACTTAATAGAATAGATGCAAAAACTTAGGAACACAACAAGTAAAGTAGCCTTCCTTGTTTTGCCAAAGTCTCTCTCGATCTCTCTTTCTTCTCCCTACAGATTCCCACTTTACCGAAAGAACTCCCTTACCACACTCCATTTCCCCTATCCCTTCCTCTCCGTCCCCAAACCCATCCAAGATGACAAAAATCTTCATCGAGGTCTGCATAATCTCTGCGCGTGGCCTCCGCCGCTCATCGTCCCTCTTGAAGCCTCAGTGGTTTGCCGTCGGGTGGATCGACCCCAACAACAAATATTGCACGAAAGTAGACAGCTCGGGGGGATCGAACCCGACTTGGCGAACCAAGTTTTCGGTTGCGGTGGACGACTCGAATCCGAATGTGCATGGGATGTCATTGGCCATTGAGGTGTACAGAAGGGGAACCATTTTGCTGAGAGAGAAGCTTCAAGGGGCAGCAACAGTTAGACTCAAGGACTTCTTCGACAAATTCTCGAAAGATATGGAGGAATCAAGATCGGGAGTCGAAGAGACGGCAAGTTTTCAGCTGCGGAAGCGGAGCTCCGGCAAGCCGCAAGGATTTGTCGACGTATCTGTCCGCATATCGAAGGAAGGAGGCAGTGGTACCTCCTACCCAGGTATTTGATTTAATTTCTATTGAGAGTTGAGATTAGTTCTCGCTGATTAGTTTTAGAGCACATTACATAAACCTCTCCTGAACTATACACATAATTTCACATTAGTCCCTTAATTAATTGTTTTGTTGAACAACTTGACCTCATGAACTATGCTCCGTCTGCATGATCACCCCCTCCGTCAATGCTCAACTATCAAACGTAGCATTTATCCCAAAAATTCCCTTCTTAATATGGTTAAATATACTTTCTAAATAATACTTATGCAGACTAGGACAGGGATGGCAGCGGTGCGGTTTAAAACCGAAAACCACGGTAAACAGCACGGCATGGTGCGGTTTGGGTTTGTCAAAATTTAAAATTGTCGCGGTGCGATGCTGTTTCGGTTTTCGATGTAGCAGTGCGGTTTCGGTTTTGACCAAAACTGTATAAAACCGCACCGTTTAGGACATTATAGTGATAAACCGCGGTGCAACACACCGCATGGTGCAGTTTCAGTTTTACAAAACGGTACACCGTCACGGTGCGGTGCGGTTTTGGTATGGCGGTTCAGTGTTGCGGTGAGGTTTCGATTTTTTCCAAAACTGCATCGAAATCGCACCGTTGCCATCCCTACACGTGGGTAGTTTGATATAAAAATTAAGTTTGAGAGCCTACGGTTAGGGTTTTCTTTGTCTGGTTCACTTGGTCTCCTCGAACGCCGTTACCGGCGGCTCCGGGGGGGCCAGGCTTGGCGTCGTTCAACCTTGGGGGTGGGATCGGGCCCCTTTCCTCTCCTCTGTAGATAGGGGCATCGTCAGCTCGCCGGCCCTTTATACTCGGAGCGTTGGAGTCGAGCAGCGGTTTCCCACAGCTCATTTGACGGCTTCCGTTCATCATCTACCGGGAGCAGTTTGGGAGGTTGGATCTGGCCCCGACGTGTGATTCTCCGCCGGTGGGTTTCCAGTCCACCCCCACTGGTCGGTGGCGGTTCCTGGCGATGCGGCGGCAGCGGCGGTTTGACAGCGATGCGGAGGCAACGGCTACGACTCCTCCATATTAGCTCGGCGGCTAATGCGGGCGATACATTGCCTTTGTTTTTTTTTGGGTTGTTCTTTTTTTGTGTGGATTTCTTGTTTTCCTGATACCTTTCTTCACCCCTTGGTTTGGGGTTTTGCTGTGTCTCTCGCCGGTGGGTGAGGCTTGTCTTCGTCGGCGGTGGCGGTTTGTCGTTCCCTGACTCGGGTTTGGTAGGTGTGCCAGTAGTGGCACTTCTCCGCTGGTCTGACGATGTTGTTTCCCGCAAGGCGGTGGTCTCCTATGCTTGAGCCGGCATGTGGCTCATTTGGGGATTCGGTTGCGATTTCCCCTTGATGATGAATACAATAAAAATAAAAATAAAAGTTTGATGGCTGAAATTTGACAAAAGGGGTGAATATACAGCCATAGCAATAGCAAGCAAAGTACAAAAACCTTATCTAAACTATATTATGTAAATACCGTTGTCCTAGTAAGCACAAGTTAAATATTTTTAAAATTATTTGAGTCTTATTGAAAATTAATAAGGATACTTTTGGGATTAAAAAGTAGATGGAGGGAGCACCGGAGCAAAGCTCATGGTTCAAAGTGTTCAAAAATAAATTTTGAGGGACCAATTCGAAGTTCATGGCAGGTTTTTGTAATTTGTTCTTATTAGATGTAGTGTGTGTGTGTGTTAGTATTCTATTAGTCCCACCTCGATTGTGGTAACATTATGGTGTGAGTTCTCTCTCTATATAAAGAGAGGTAGTCTTATGTAATGTGATGTGAGTTCAATGAGATAATACAAGTTTCTCTCTCCCCCTCTCTTCGTAACATGGTATCAGAGCCAACTTTTCTGGCCTAGGGTTTCAAAGACTCTATCTCTAGCCTCGGCCTCCCTGGTCGCCATGAGCGACCTCGGGGAGGCCGGGTATTGTAAGATAATTTCTTTGTGTGTTGCTGGCTGGACGATCCGCCTCTCGATCTGATCAGGATCACGATCTCGATTGAAGCGGTGCGGACGATTCTTAACTTTGCTCCGTCGGGCGCTCGCGCCATCGGCACGAACCGCTCCGCCAACGACTCCCCGAACCACGCATGCAGCGGGGTGTTCTCCACCACCCTCACCGGGTGCCGGTGGCCGTCGTAGTGGTCGTAGTCGATGTGGGGGGGCACCGAGGAGGAGGAGGAGTCGCGCTTCCTTGAAAGCTCCTTCTCGATGTCCTGGTGCAGGGTGCCGCCGCAGGCGACGTTGAGGACCTGGGACCCCGGCAGATGCCGAGGAAGGGGATGTTGCGCTCGAGGCAGAGCTTGGCGAGGCGGAGCTCGATGGAGTCCTTCTCGCGGTCGACGGCGGTGTCGCTGGCGTGGAGCCGCCTGACCTCGTCGAGCTCCTCGGGGGAGAGGCCGGAGATCTCGGCCTCGTAGACGGAGGGGTCGATGTCCTCCCCCTCGCAGAGGAGGACCCCGTGGATCGGCTCGAAGCTGCCGAGGAGCAGGTGGACGCCGGAGACACGGAGGACGATCAAGGGGACGGCGCCGTAGCCGACGATGAGACCGCGGTGGCGGCGGTGGCGGTGGCGGTGGCGGCGGCGGTGCGCTCCGGATCTCTCTCTCCCGTCTCCGACTCTCCCTCGCCGCCCGGATCTCTCTCTCCCAACTCCGAATTTCTCTCCTCCTTTCTCTCTCTCTTTCCATTCTCTCTCCCTTTCCTTTTCTGAAACGGAGTGGGCCGAGCGACACACAGGTAACACATCTATGTGTCCCGATGTGTCCTATGTGTCCCGGTGGTGTCCTCGTTTGTTTGTCCCTACACGTGAACCCCCCGTGTGTCCCTACATCCAGCCATTCCCTCTCTTTTGGGATCCCTACATCCAGCCATTCCCTCTCTTTTGGGATCCAATGCTTTAGTGCTGCTCGTCTCTCTTTCTCTCTCTTTTTTTTTGTTTGCTTTGAATCACAGCCGTCCCTTGCCCTCTCTCTCTCAGCCTATCCCGCACCGACCCTTAAGCCCTATCCCGTACAAAGATTTAAATCTATCCCGTACCGTTCTGCTACTGCGCCCTATCCCGCATGAGCGACCCTGCTGCACTGAATACTGATATGTGCCCCTGCGCCCGGACCGGATCAGATTTCGGCCCAATCCGATCCGGATCATTTTGTGCGTTGTGTGTGCTTGCTCACCGACGTTGCGGCCCTGCGCTCGAGCTACTCGAGCTGCCGCTCCACCTCCTGCGCCCACGTCCTGTCTCCGGCACAGTGGCACGGGGGGCTAGATCTGGCGCTCCCGGCCATCCCCTCGCCACTTGCATTCTCCTTGCGCCCTGCACTCTGCCAGTCAGTCCGCTGCGCCTTGAGCTTTGTCAGCCCACCTTTCACCCTATGTCCTTGCGCTTTGTCAATTCGCCTGTCCCATTGCCTCGCTCTGTGCCCTTGCGCCTTGGTATTTTTGCGCTCTGCGCCCTACCGATCCGCCTAGCACCCTTTTGGATCCTCTCTCGTTCCGGTCACACTTGTCTTGTGCCGGCTTTTAGATCCTCTTTAGTTCCGGTCACACTTGTTTTGTGCCGGCTTTAGGATCCTTTCTCGTTCCGGTCACACTTGTCTTGTGCCGGCTTTTTGATCCTCTCTAGTTCCGGTCACACTTGTTTTGTGCCGGCTTTTGGATCCTTTCTCGTTCCGGTCACATTTGTCTTGTGCCGGCTTTTAGATCCTCTTTAGTTCCGGTCACACTTGTTTTGTGCCGGCTTTTGGATCCTTTCTCGTTCCGGTCACATTTGTCTTGTACCGGCTTTTTGATCCTCTCTAGTTCCGGTCACACTTGTTTTGTGCCGGCTTTCGGATCATCTTCCTTTCCTTGGTCTTGTGACCCTATCAGAGCTACGACTCTTCCTCTTCTCCTTCTTCTTTGTCTGTGATGATTGAGATCTTCTAAGAGGTGTCAAGTACTTGCTTCGGCCGGGTGCTTGCCTCTTATGAGGTCTCATGCATTCACATATTTTCTTAGCCGCTCTCTCTCCTTTCGCCCCCCCCCCCTTATTGCCGACTTCCATCACCGTCGGTTTCCTTCGCTCCGATCCTTAGTGATCATTTCCAATTCCCCGGTTGACCTGCTTACAGGTTGGCCGAGTTCCCCCGGTTGACCTGCTTACAGGTTGGCCGGGTTCCCCCGGTTGTCCTGCTTGCAGGTCAATCGGGTTTCCAGGACGACTTGCTAGCGGGTCGTCCTGGCACTATCTTTACGTTTCAGCATAAAAAAAAAAGAAGAAGGGTTATTTGATGTAATTTTTTTTTTCTCTCTTTCTTTCTTTCTCCTTCCTTTTATTAAGCAAACTGATGTCGGTTTATACCTTACATCAGTTTGACGGGGGGTATTAGATGTAGTGTGTGTGTGTGTTAGTATTCTATTAGTCCCACCTCGATTGTGGTAACATTATGGTGTGAGTTCTCTCTCTATATAAAGAGAGGTAGTCTTATGTAATGTGATGTGAGTTCAATGAGATAATACAAGTTTCTCTCTCCCCCTCTCTTCGTAACAGTTCTTTATTTTAGGACAATTTTATTCATACCCCAAAAATCTGTAACTAGCCCCCATCTTCCATCCGTTTCACAATAACTTACTCAAAATTTTAAAACTATCATTTAGACCCTTATCTTATACCCCACATGCAACTAAATCATAAAACATAACCTTTTGGACATCGATTGCATTTGGAAAGGAATTGCAATCCCCCAATTGGATTCCTCCAAACGAGAACTTAACCCCTCTAGCGATGGGGAAAGAAGAGGAACGCCTCTCTCTCTCTCTCTCTCTCTCTCTCTCTCTCTCTCTCTCTCTCTCTCTCTCTCAAGCCATCATTGAATGACAAATAATCAAAATAACCCTCCCCACATCCCTATACTCATGGGGCTTCAACATCGGAAAGGAATGGGGTATGATCAAGATGGGACGAGCCATTTAACTAAGGTGTATTCAAGGTGGGGTGTATTTTTGGAATCGAAATGGGGTATGATCAAAGAAAACATGATGTGTTCAAGTTTGTTGAAAATGGGGACTAATTACAGATTTTTGGGGTATGAATTAAATTTCCCTTATTTTATTGTTAATTTATGGAAATATTTGATTTGCAGGCATCAATGGAGGCCATGGGTACTCGGATCATAGGAATGAGATCCAACTAGCAATAGAAGACGGTCCGGTGCTCACGTACCCGACCCGGCCTCAGCTACCTGCAGATGGCCCATCCGGAGGCTACACCCAGACCAGTTATCCCTATGCCCACCCGACGCCACACCCGTCAAGCTATCAGAACCCGTCGGCGTCTGGAACCGGGTACCGTCGGCCCCCGACTCCTCCCCCGCCACCGCCACCATCCAATGCTGGCTTCCTGCCGGCATTGTTTCCAGGGACGACCCGGATGCCGGAGGGCTACATAAACTTGCCCCCCACAAGGCCTTCGGGGCACGGCAGTGGCCCCGGTGCCGGAATGGGGCTGGGTGCCGGAGCTCTGGCGGCGGGCGCAGCGATATTCGGTGATGATTTCATGTCAGGTTCAAGCTTTCCCTCGGGTTTCGACGGCGGCAGCCTCGGGGTATCGGCGGATCCCCCCTTCTGAACTATGTCGACAAGATTATCTAATAGCTTGATCATGTAATTAATGTTTCCAATCCTTGTTAACTGATGTAACTTATATCTATATAACATGCTAAGGCTGTTCACGTTATTTAACTTTACGACAAAAAGGAACTATGTGTTAATTACATTTTTAACACAAAAAAGAACAAAGACAAAGAAATCGATCAAAACTATGGTTAAACCGGCGACCCTCAGCCTCCAAATGAGTACGGTGGGGGTGGTGATACCCAGTGGGTATGTTGCCACCGAAGATGGCCCGCTGCAGTGCCAACAGGCACAGTCATGCATTAGTTTTCTTACAACATATACCATTGGTTAAATAAGGCAAAAACTCAGAATACCATTGGTGACGAAAATTTCGCTTCAACAGGGCTCCTTCAACCACTCGCTATTATAGCTTTCCGCTATTCCGCTCGCCACTTATGGCGGGCTGAATCCGCTTGCTATCCACTAGGCCCCATTATCTTATGTTGTATTTCAGTAAAATAAAATATCCGGAAGGTACCAAAAAAGGAATAATACTTCGCTACTTTGCACCAACCAGTGTTGGAGCGCGCAGCACCAATCCCCTCCGTGAACCGTTGGATGAATGTCACTATTGACATTCATCCGTTCGGAGTTCTGACAGAATGTCATGACAGTCACGCGTGCTAGTGATATTCTGTCAGAACTCTGAACGACTGAATGTCACTAGTGACATTCATCCAACGGTTCACAGAGGGGGTTGGCGCGGCGTGCTCCAACACCGGGTTGGTGCCAAAGTATTGTTTAAACAAAAATAAGCTCCCTATAATAGGGAGACTCATGGATTTGGTTCCAAAAGGAGGCTCCATTTTTTGTTGGAAGCCCATAGGGCTCCCTATAGTAGGTAGTGTTGGGTTTCTAGCCCATTAAAACCCGGCCCAAAGGACACAGTGCAAGAATTTCGTACGAGAAAAATTTGGGTTCACCCGAGCGAAATTCAGCTCAGGACCAGCAACAGAATGCAATAAATTCGCTCGGGTGACTCAGTTTGGGCTAATGCATGTAGCCGCAGTTTATGGGTTGTTTTTGCGTCGTTTCTGGTGTCCTATGATCATAAGTTTCCTCCCTTATAAAATGAAGAGGTGTGGGGCTTTCGGGCTTGGAATTAAATCATCTACAGCGGCTACGTGAGAAGATATAGAATTTCTGAGAGATAAGAGGAGAAGAAGAAGAAGTAGAGAAAGTAAGAAGGTACGGAGTGTGGATCTTCTTTGGGTTCCTCAACGGGTCTACTTCGGCGGCTTCTCGGTATTCTATTGTGTATCTTCCGTTATCTTTGTCGTGTGATTGTTATGAGATTTTTGAGGATAGAAATACGATGTGCAGGGGTCCGACAAACGGTGACCCACCACCGGTGATTGTAATCTCTGTTAGTGAAATCCTATTCATTGATTGTCGGTACACTTTTGTTGTGCTTGTGTATGGATCTTCTCTTGTGTGATCTTTGAAAAAACACTTGATCTGGATCCCTTGCGGCATTGCTTCCATATAAGATCCAGTTGTCGAGTTTGATCGTCGGAGTCTTTTGGATCCCAATGGGAGCGGCTTGAGGAGCCCCTTGGAGATGCTCTATGGATGCTAACAATTGAACGGTATTATCGTGTCATACTGTTAGGAAAAGGTAAACCAAACTTAGGTGATAAAGTGGGAGACTCTTGCCGCTAATAGGAGTCCCGGTTGGTCCATGATAGATTTCAAACCATGCGCATGGGCTAATCAGGTCTTTGAGTTCCAATTAGGGGTGGCAATGGGTTGTGTCGTGTCGGGTCGGGTTTGGGTCGTGTCCAAAACCCCTAGATCCGGACCCGACCCGTTTAACTAATCGTGTCTAGATCCTAAACCCGTACCTGATCCGTTTATAAAGGGTAGATCTGATAAGACTCGTTTACCACATGGGTCAATTCAGTTGACCCAATCTGACCCAATCCGACTCGACCTGACCTAACTCGATAGACCCGTTGATACTATATATTATAGTATCGGAATGCGGGTAGACCCGACCCGATACAACCAGTTGAATTTTAAACGGGTCTTCCCGGGTCTATCGTGTCCAGACCCTAAACCCGGACCCGATCCGTTTATTAAACGGGTCTATTGTGTCGACCCGAACCCGTTTAGCCTTGATCCAGACCCGCTAACTGTCGTGTCGGGACATGTCGAGTCTGCCGTCAGGCCCGAAATTGCCAGCCCTAGTTCCAATGTCTCTAATGTTTAGAAAATGTTCGTGTTTCGTATTTTGTTTTTTTTTTGTTTTTTTGGAAGGAATTACGGGGGTTCTATTCATTGCACCCAGCCGTAGAAAATCCAACAAAATCATTATTTGGATACAACTTTTCTGAAGAAACAAGTAAAGAAATACAATTAGGTATCGAAGCCGACGAAAAGGTTGATCCCTTTTGAAGAGTGAACTTAGCCAGAGCATCATCTATATAACATGGCATGTCGGTTTTTTGCTGACTAGGACAAACTGACTGGACAAAAATGAACCGAATAGATCTAACCATTCGTTCAAAAATTAATGCACGATCTCTATTTCTCCGTCCATTCATTCAAAAATCAACACAAGATCTCTATTTCCCTGTCAATTAACTCCCTCCCTAACCATTTAAATTGTACTAAACCCCTAAAATCCCAACCTATTTAAACTGCACTAACCCTGACAGTTTATCCCGTGATCGTTGTTCGCATCAACGGTTATAAACCCGCATGTTGAAATTTCGGCCGCCCCAAATCATCGGGCCGATCTCGAGGAATCCGTTCGAATAGAGACAACTGTCATTGATCAATTATAGGGGAGGGGGAGTTGGTCGCGCCGAAGGCGTCCGCTTTGTGTCAATCGGCACGGGCGAGAAAATGGGTGTCCCTATGAATGCCGGTGTTGTCGTCGAAAGTGTTTTGTTGCCAAAGATATTTAGGTGTGTTGCCATCGAAGGCGGCCCACTGCAGTGCCGACAGGCACGGGCATGCACTAGTGTCAAATAGGGTAAATTATAAAAAAAGGACCACATGTCAAATAGGGTAAATTACAACTTGACGCTTTGAAATTTTGGGGCAGATACAATTGTGTCCCTATTATTTTTTTTACATTTACACCCCCTTGAAATTTGAAAAATATACCACTTTCACCCCTTCGTAAGGCCCTGGAGTGATTGTGTCAACAACTTAAAACTACACGGGGTGTAAGTGTTAAAAGAAAAAACTGTAGTAACAAAATTATAACTGCCACCAAACTTCAGGGTCAAATTATAATTTACCTTTTCAAATAGGAAAAATTATACTTGCCCTTGCAGTTTCATGCAAAATCACTTAAACCCCTTTAAGTTAATTCCAAGGGTTATTTTGACTTTGCCTCCCAAATTTTGATTTGAATTAGACTTTACCCCCCATCTTTTCATTAGTTAGACTTTACCCCCCAAAACTAACCGTCATCTCACGTCCCAAAACTTTCTTTCTTTTTCGTCAGCTCACCCTTTCTCTTAGATGGTGAGCTGACGGAACAGTTAGTTTTGGAGGGTAAAGTCTAATTAATAAAAAATGGGGGGTAAAGTCTAATTAATAAAAAATGGGGGGTAAAGTCTAATTCAAGGCAAAATTTGGGGACAAAGTCAAAATAACCCTAACTCCAACCGTAAATGGTAGTTTCTTGTTAAATGCGGCAGCAATAGGTAACCGACGAAGTTAATTGCTTTTTTAAACTACACGTACTAGCTCGGTACAAAAAAAAGGGTTATTTTGACTTTGCCCCCCAAATTTTCTTTAATTAGACTTTACCTTTTATATTTTTATTACCCCAAAACTAACTGTTCCGTCAGCTCACCCCCCAAAACTTTATTTCTTTTCCGTCAGCTCATCCTTACTCTTAGATGGTGAGCTGACGGAACAGTTAGTTTTGGGGGGTACAGTATAATTAATGAAATAATGGAGGATAAAGTCAAATTCAAGGCAAAATTTGGGGGATAAAGTCAAAATAACCCAAAACAAAAAGCTAAATAACTTTTGGTAAAACTACAAGGGGTAAAGTGTAATTTTACTCTAACAAATAAAACGAGCCTAATCCACCCTAAGCCTTATCCCCTTCGTTCAGACGCCACCGCCTTCTTCCTTCGCCTCCTTCTCCCTTCACGTTCATCAGGGACACCCTAATTTAGCTTTTTTTTTTTTTTTTCTTTTTTTTTCTTTTTTTTTTTTTTTTTACAGGAAGGCACAAGTGGAGCTAGAAGAGACAATCTACTGACACTCCATATAAAAACGAGAGTTGGCATCTTTTGATTGGCAGAACTATGGATCGTGGGATGAAGTCTAGGGGAATGCCATCACCACCGGCGACCCAAACCGATGGTGGACGGCAACGGGTGGAGGCCGATGAGATGGTGGTGACGATGACCGGCGTGATGGTGGCCAGTGGTGGTGGCATCCCCCTAAGATTTATCTCATGATTCATAGTCGTCCCAATCAGGAGATATCATTTCTTCTCTTCACATGGAGTGTCAGCAAATTGTCTCCGACAACCGTATGCAGTCGGTTGGAGTACGATTCAGATTCATGTTCGAGTCGTTTGCCATCGTGCGTCTGTGATACGTGCGGGCCCACCGACCGGAGAATATCAATCAAGGGGACATGTGGTCCTATAGTCACTTGTCACATCACCGGTGTGGTGGAGTTGCTCCACTACGTTGTAGCAAGCTCGTGTAGCACGTGCGGGTCTTAAAAGAGGGAACTTGACCCTAAAGTTACTTTCTTTTAGATTAATTAATTAACTTGCAATTAATTTGTGCGCATGTCTTAGATAAAAGAAAACGCATCTACCAAATCAAGAAGAGTGTCTAGGAAAACAAATGAAGGTTTATAAAATATTGAGGATATTCAATGAGACAATAAGTTATAGAACTTCAAGTTAGTCATAATTGGTCGTAGTTGTCGTCGTTGAGGTCAAATTCTTAAAAAAAATCTTAGGTCATAAATAGTCGCTCGTCTGCACTATCGAATCTATTTCTCTCACAAATGGATTGTTATCTTTCAATTATCCTCCGAGGACGATCATGATCTGTTTTTTTTTTTGCGGGGACTGTGGATATTGGTGGTCAGACCATCTTGGTAATCAGACTTCAACCCCCTCACAGATGATATTGTTAAAGTTTCCGTTTGGATTTGTCTTCCTTATCTCTCGGTTGAATATTGGATGGAGGAGATGCTTCTTGGTACGACCTCTGTTGTCAACAGATCTATTGACATTGATGCCTTGACGTGTCAAAAGGTCCGTTGAACTTGATCTTTAGAAACAATTGGCAAAAGGTTTATGGATGAAGCACGATGAGTGAAGATGATGGCAAGGAATTGAATACTGGATCTCTGGCTGCCAATGCTGGGGCATACGCTATGTCGGCCCTAGTTTCTGCTCCCCCTGCTGCTCCTCAGACAGGTTCTCATCCAAGGCATGTGACATGCTTTTTTTTTTTTGTATTCTTCTTTGTGACAGTAATAATACTCCACATACGTGCGATGCTATGATATGATGGGCTCGACCTGATATAAGAGTCGTTTAGTTGGGCTTGAGTTGGATGGAATTAGGTTGAGCATTGGGACAGACCCGACCTAGTCTGTCACCTAAAAAAGCTTTTAGATCGGATATGGGAAGCTCCTAAGTCCTGATCAGCCAAAAACCCAAGTTATTTGTCTTTATTTTTTTTATATAAATCCAATATAAAATTTCAGACACATACATTATTAATGTCAATGACTCAGGTTTAAAGAGCATCCTTCTAGATTTATATTTTAATACCTAACATAAAAAATAATTTTTCATCTTTATTGTCATTTAAATGAAAGAAAATTACGATTCGATTGTCCTAAAACGGATCTGAAAATATTGGATTTGGACTTCACAAGAAAATTTTAGCCGTGTTTTGGCCAAACCAGAATTATTCAGTGGGTGTTGCTATTTGCATCCACAAAATTATTAGGACCCTCAATTTCATACAAACACATCAGTTTGATTCTATTTGTATTTTTACTAATTCCTCAACCCCATATAACGGTTTGCCACCCCCTCCCGCTCCTCTCCATCGTCGTCGCCACATTAATTTACCCTCCTCACCCTTTCCCCCTTCTCCTCCTCCTTGTCTCTCCCTCCCCCTCTCTCGATCTTCTCCCTCTTCCTTCTATTCTTGTAGATGCAGACGTGCCAATCGCTCTCGTCGACATGGTTGTCGGTTGTTTCTGTCTATAGGCCGGCCCACTTACAGCCCTTTACTCATACTATAGGCATGTACGTCCGTTGCACGCGTGCGAAGAGGACGACGGAAGTGGCAGTGTCAAACAAAGTTCATGTGTGGTTATCGTCTATTAATCTTGTTTGGTTCAAATTAGATATCCTAAAAAGATTAAAATATCATCCATATTATAAATATTTATTATTGTTTTGGATTTATAATAGGGGCAATAGATGTTATTGTTTCCTTCCGGCCTTAAACCCAATTTTCTTTATATAGTAGAGATTTGATACTTCGCAAATCATAGTGGGGATCACATGGCGCAACAAACATCTCACAGCCTTCAGATGCCCTCTCCATTGAAAAATATGATGGTCGTAAGGGGATGTCTACCATATGGTATATAAGCACATTATTGTCCAGTGCCCACTGTTCTGACTCGGCTAGATCCGATTGGACGAAACCTGACTCGATACCATTTGTAGATCCCCTCTCACTCCAAACTCTGGTTCGTATGAAAAGGTCCACCAGAGGGTATATAAGCACACTATCGCGTAGTCTTTAGCCGATGTGGGACTAAACCGAACACCTCGGGGGGTGACTCACATTTAGTTTTGAATTTTTTCATGCAATTGCAATCTCCACTTCAATGATGAGTTCATCTAATGCTTCGGTCTAGGTAGCGCAAGGGGTTCGGATCTCCTCCACTCGGTTGGTCCTGGTTGGTGGGCCCGCGCGCATCACAGCCGCACGATGGTAGGCGACACGAAAGGAACCGCACTCCAGCTCACTGCATACGGCTGTGATGCGCGCCGGGCCACCGACCGGGGCTGACCGACTGGAGGAGATCTGAACTCTAGGGCAAGGGTTGACGGCGTATCTCGATGCTTCGCTAAATGGCGGGCCCCGGGGTCCATTAAATAGACGGTGGATCGCTTCCCTAAACGAGGGACACCAGGGATTTCTCCGATCCACGCGGGGTTTCCGCCCGTAAATACAGGGAGAGAGTTCGTTAAAACCGGAAAACCGAGTTACGACCGGAGTTACGAGTGTCTCGGCCCCCCCTTCGCTGTCGCCACCCCCACCCCCGCCCCCGCCGCCCCCACCCCCACCCCCTCCTGCCCGTCGGCATGGCGTACCGCAGAAAGCATTCGGTGACACGGAGCTCCACCTTCGAGGACCACAGATCGGCGGGCCCCGACGAACAGCCGTCGTCGCCGTCGTCGCTTGCAGCCCAGGCGATCCGGGCATCCTCCGCCCACCGCGACTCCTCCCTCTCCTCCGCCTACGGAGAGTCGGCCTTCTCCTCCGCCTACCGGGAGCCCAATCCGCAGAGGCCGTCACACAACCCGCAGGTCCGCTCCTCTCCATGTCCTCGCTCCCTCCTTTTTCTTTTGCTTTCGTCTCTTTCTTCAATGTTTCGAGTGGATCGGTGCCTCGTTTCGGTTTGGAGCTGATTCATGTTGATGAGAATCGGAGGTTTCCCCTGCTGGATTGAATCTCTTCACATCGAGTCGAGAGATTTGTGGAATTTTGATTCAAATTGGTGCTCTTTTCGCCGATTGGATGGGAAAAGTGTCTTTTCGACATAAATTTATTGAATTATTCTGAAATTATCTTTGAGTTGATGAATTAGCAGGGATTCATCAGCTCATGCTTGATTGTTTTGAGCTGGAATCTAGGTTTACAATGGATTGCTGCATTTTGGTAAAGCGCTGAATGTGATGAACCTGTATTGAAATGTATTTTGGACGTATTTTGGACTCCTTGATTGTATCTTCCGTATGTATAGGTGCATTCAAAGAAGAAATACATATAGGCCATCTACGTGCGGGCAATGACAAGTGCAAGAGCCAGTTATAATGAGACTCTAATTCTTAATTGTGATGGGTCTTGATTTAAACTATTTATGATTTAGTTAGTGTCGTGCGGTTAGCTCCACATCGGCTAGGGGTGGGAGTTCCGTGCCTTTTCATATGCCCGTTGCCCCCTCCCCCTCATGACCGGGTTTGAGGGGGCACAGGATTCGTGACTGTTAGTATTAAAGAATAAATGCATCCTAGATGTTATTTGATGAAACGATCATTCGTATTGGGGCAGTGATGTGTTGGAACTAGTTATGGAGAAATTGGCCAGTTTCTACTTAAGTTCGGCTTACACCATTGATCCCCTTTGTATATGTTACGCGTCGATGCTCATGTTTCTTAATATGATCCTTTGCAACAATTTTGGAAGCTTTAGTGAGAAATGGATATTAACGATAGTTACGGTAGATATTGATATCACTAAACCATGGTTGTCGGAATAATGAAGGTGTTTGGTGAAAGTTGTTAGTTTTTGACTTTATACTTGTAGTAGGCACATATTACCTTATTTGTTGTGTATGTATTTGTGATGATGTGAGGTTTGTTGAGCAAAAAGTAAGGTTGCTTGCTAAATTGGAATGACTTAGGAATGGTATGGAGGATTATGGTTTAGTGAAGTCTTTTGGATGTGACTTTAGTGGGGAAATGCATGGAAATAATGTTTTAGTCAAAATCGATGGTCATGTGATGACCCATTAATAAGAGTTATTTGAAGATATATTGACTTGGATGGAATCAATTTGAATGAAGTGCACCTCTGTTTACGTTTTGTTGTGTGATCGTTGCATGTTGGTGAGATGTAAGGTTAATATACGTACTCTTTATGGTAAAGACATTTGAACTTTAGGCCCCCTAACCCAATCTCTTGCTAATCAGGCTGGCCAGTAAAGAAGTTGTCAGCACATCTAATGAGCATTACAAAGATCACAAAGAATTGGTGTGTTTTAGGAGAGGAAAGAATTTTGGTGGATTTGGGAGTTTGAGAAGGATTGGGAAATTTTGAAATAAGTATGAATCAATTTGAAATTATATAGAAAAAAGGTCAATGATGATTACAAATTCAACTAGAGGAAGCCTACTTTTAAGGGTAATGGTCCTCCGAAACTTTTGCCATATGATGAGGATTTATGAAGGAATTAATGAGAGGTAGACTTGCTGAAATTAATGTTTTCTGTCAAGATTTATGAATTTGTAAACGATCAGGTGAGGCTTTAGTGTAAATCTTAGCTTATGGATGATCCAAGAAGATGAGATCAACAAGCATGAACTAGAATAAATGCAAAACTTAATAGAATAGATGCAAAAACTTAGGAACACAACAATTAAGAGAAAAAAACAAACGTTAATATTAAAAGAATGGATTCTCGCGGGGCATTAAGGCATTACACCTTAAAGTTTCCTAGGCATCACACCAAGGAATTGGTGCATCTCACCGAGACAATTGTAAGATAGGTATGCAAAAATTAAGAGGAGTCACAATTTGGTGGCCATGGATTTGATTGCGGAGCATAGAGGGAGAATCACGTAAAAAAAATTCCCAAGGGGTCCCACGTGGCTGTAACATACAAAGGAAATAAAGGAAAAAAAACGTCAAAAAATATTAGGGGAAAGCCCCTCCCACACAGATTTCCGCAAGAAAGAACCCTCGCGTGGGATTTGTGTTGGGGGCGGGGGTGGCAATGGCTTATGCTGGGCATGGCCTTCTTTTAGGGTTTTATCTTGGAATTTTTAATATCATCTTTTGGATGATATGATCTATCCAATCTCACAGATCCCCATGTAGAACAATCCTAGTACACGACTAAAGTGCTAGCTGGTTTGACTAGTTTGCCAAGTTGGGTGCAACAACCCCATACCACAAACCCAATAAACATAAACACTAAAATAATTGTTTGATTAGCACCTGAAAATAGATGATGGAAAGCTAGTAGAGAGTCCAATAACATGAAACAAAATAAAAGAGGATCTTATGCCGAATCAGGTTACATCATCGTGGTTGTTTGGTCTCTCAGTAGAAGTATAGTTGTAACTTGATTAGTCGCGCTTGTCTTACTGACTCTCGTGTTGCTAAGATGCCTATGGAGCTTCATGTGAGGCTTTGTCCCTCAGATGGCGAACCACTCCCTAATCCTACTCGGTATCGTCAACGCGTTGGAGGACATGTCTATCTGTCTATCTGTCTATCACTCGACTAGATATTACTCGTGCTCTTCATATTTTTAGCCAGTTCATCAGTGTTCCTCGTTCTGTCCACTATGTCGCCCTCTTGAGCATGCTTCATTATTTTTGTGGCACCATCATTCGCGCATTGTTGTTTTGTACTTCATCTTTGGAGCTCGTGTCTTAACAGTTGCTGAGCCAGGCGGTCGAGGGTGCGGGACGCATGAGGGCGGCTGAGCGTGGGACTGGGACAACCGCCAGATCGGGCGAGGGCGCGAGCACGGGCAGCATTTGGGAGGGTTGCGACAATGGTGATGATGCGGCGATGATCTTGCTTCAAACATGAAAGAGTTGACAATTGAGAATCACAAGTAACGATAGGAACTAGTAAAGAGATTTAGGTCTAGGTCCAAGGCCTTTCACCTTAATGGTTCCCATCTCAGGAAACGCTATCAAAACTAAGTTTTTTCATTTTGCATCCATCAATAATCGTCCATGACGGTTGCGCAAGGGTATAATATAAAGCTCTTAGGTCATGACAAAACCCGAATACCAATAAAAGACTAAAACAACCCTTATTAGTTGGGTTTTTACATGTGCTGAAAATTAATAAATAGCTGTGAAAATACAAATAAAATACAGAAAGGTCTGAAATAAATAGTTCAAGCCCAATAACAAATGTGCCAAGCATCTGAGCATCATAAGTGAATTATATGGCCATTTGGTGGGCCATCCTTCTCCTCTAGCGGGTATACAGGGCGTTGATCTGGCGGTTGAGCTCATCCCCACCAGTTTGCTTGTCTTAAGCGTGTTTTTTGACAAATTTCTTATTGCCGGAAAACATAGTAATTTAATGTTTTTGACAGAAATTTTACATTCTGCATATTACCTTTATTTTGCTTCATGAGCTCTAATATATAGTAGGTTGATGTGGTGTATGTTATCATGTTTTTATATGCATATTTGCTTCTATGTTCTTGAAGTGAGTTTGGGCCTTTGACTGTAGGATCATCCTACTGCATATGAGTACACGTCGATGAGAAGTTTGAATGAGTCCAAGTATGGATTTTGGGGGGTTTTGGCGAGAAAAGCAAAATCAATTCTTGAGGATGATAATGTTGCCCGCCAATTTGAAGACAATGGTAGAAACAGGTCGCATATACTTGACACAACAGGTGGTCAGGTGAGAATCAAATTATGCAGACTCGTTTTTGACTTTCACTTGAGAAAAAAAAAAAGATTTATTATTTCTTGGATTTTAATTGAAAAAAAAAATGACAAAAAGTATTTAACCTCTGGGACTGATACTGAAACCAATCAAGTTGATCATCCAGTAGCTTGATTAGAGATTAGAAGTATGTAATCTCTGGGACTTGTAAATTTCAGCAAGCTATTTATGTTGTATTAGAAGAAAAGCCTTGTTAAGCCAGTTAAGTTTAATTCTTTGCAATCACTATTTTAGGCTATGCCTCTTTTCTAGGCTCCCCTCGCATATTTCATACTTATTGATCAAATACCTTCTTATGGTCCTGTAGGATTTTAAATCAGCCCTTTTGTGACTTCAAATTTCTGATTTGCAGTGCCATCAGTCTCATCAGTCACATGACAGCTACCGGAAGACAGATAACCCTACATTCCATAAAGGTTCAGATGCAATTGCTTCTTCCCTTAACTACATCGGTGGCACAATAAAAAATGCCCTGGAAGTAAGTACTTTCAGAGAGTAGGTTGTCTGGTTTGTTTCTGTTAGATACCCTCACACCTCAAAACCCAGGTTGTAAGGGGAGGTCCACAGGGGGTATATTAAGCGGGTGATGGGTGCCTCCCTCACCAATGTGGGACTATTCGTCAACAGTTTCTTCAAGCTGGCACGTAAAAAGCAACATGTTACTAGAGTATTCTAATCGTACTTTTTGTGAAATAATATATATTATCCATTCTATATATTTGATGATCCATCTTGTTCTCCCACAAAAGGTCATATCCACGATCAAGAATTTGTATTCAAAATTGTGAAATATGTTGTGTTATGGGGCAAGTGGAGAATGAATATTACTTAAATTCTGTACATATTTCCGGTTGTTATATGTACTGTGATTCTGTGGTTCGCTTTTGCCAGGAGGGTCTGACAATTGTTGAGAATAGGACAGCTGACATCATCCAAGAAACACGTAAGCTGCAAATTAGAAGAAAGTCTGGTGGTTCCGGTGCACAGAATCAGGCTACAGATATCTTGGAGGGACCGAATCTCTCTCAAAGTCAAACGGACCAAGAAACTCAATTGAAGGCATCTCGCGACGTAAGGTGGCAAATGTATATCACTGGTTTACATAGAAAGCCTGCTCTGCAAATGTTGGCCTTTGTGCAGTATTCAAGGCCTATACTATGAGCGGTTTTCAAATCGGCTCATACTATGACCTTGGACTTCCATACATGATAGTACTTTCTTTGTCATCTTAAACCCAACGAACTGAGAATGTGCTTATATTTAATTGATTCCATTTACAAAGTAGTAGAGCCTTTTGAAAATGACAATTCATATCATATATCAGGACAAGTAAACCTGATGCTCAATTAAGTCCTGAGTAGGGAATTACTTTTCTGTTTTATTTGGCTCACTCATCTTGTAGCCACGGCTCTGTGTGTGAGTTTTTTTAATGGTTTACTCTAAAGGCAGTTGAGCCTTTTGAAAATTGGAGGGATTTCTTTTTTTAGAGTAAAAATGGAGGGATATCATATCATGCATTAATACAAATGAAGTCAATGTTCAACATCTGGACTCGGTATACTTTTCTGCTTCATGTGGTCAGCGCATCTTGGTGCTGGAAACTGGCAATCGTCTTAGAGAATCAGCTATGAAATTATTTCTAGTTGCTTACTTGCAATTTCCTGCACTTTTGAGAGCCTAACTTAGCATAGTAGGCCAGTTTTAGTTCGGAGTAGTTCATCATAGTTTTATAACGGAAATGTAGAGAACAATATGTTAACATTGCAAGTAATTGTCTTTCTATAAAACTCGGTGTGTTTCTATCAGAAGTTTTATTTTCTTATTATATCACATATTTTCCTTCCAAAAAAGTTGAAAAACAAAAGAGCATATTTTAATATTAAATCCCTGCCAGTTTTGATGTCACACGTGTTATGAAATGATTGCATAGCCTCATGTAAAACTAACAGGTCGCAAATGCAATGGCTGCTAAGGCCAAGCTTCTTTTGCGGGAACTAAAAACTGTCAAAGCAGACCTGACTTTTGCAAAGGAACGATGTGCTCAGCTCGAAGAGCAGAACAAAATCTTGAGGGAGAGTCGCCAAAAGGGAGATAACTCTGAAGATGATGATCTGGTATGTATGTTCTTTTTATATGTCCGAACAATTGAAAAGTTCTAAATATTTCTTATTCTTTCCTATCTCATATAATGTGATTGTGAATACCTATGGTACCATTTTATGATGCCAAATCCTTGTTTCCGATAATTTTGAATTCAACCCTAACATGGATAATAACACAAATGCCCTCTTTCAGTTGGGTAGTTTTCTCTTCAGCACCACGATGTCACTCCATCATAATATAGCTTACCACAATCATTTATTTCAGTTGTGTATTGGAACTGGATTGGCCATGGTTTTTACTTGCTAACAAGGATGTTATCTGAAATGGTCTTAGAATTACTCTTGATCACAGCCATTGACCGGCATTTGTACTTCTGTGAGCATGCGCTTTGTATGTCTTGCTGATGCATGTATAACATGTGTATTCATGGGCAGTCCTAGTAGTCTATTTTACATTTTATTTCTTGAGGCAGTATGATATGTGTTGATTTTCTCATGATGAATGCATGTATTAACCTTGAGACTTGAAAATAATTAAAGTTGGTTGAATGAAGTGGGGATGAAATTTGGCGCAAACAAGAGGTTTCAAGCCCACAAGATGTGCTATAGCATAGATGAAGATGTTGAGATGGATGTGCAGTAAATCTAGAAGGGATAACTTGAGGAATGAGTATCTTAGAGAAAGTTCAGGAGATGCACAAATTAAGGACAAAATGATGGAAAACACATTAATTAAGACGATGTGGGCTTGTACAATAGAACAAATACTGACCCAATAAGGAGATGGTCTAGGATTACTCATTATTGTAGAAGAGTCAAGGGGTGTGCCTTTGCCTAGGCACACCTAGGCGCAAGCCCGTGCTTTTGACTGCATTTTTTTAGTTTTTCAAGGGGGACTAAAGGCCTCCTACACCCCCATTCTTGCCAAATTAAAATCAGCCTATATACGAGGTATTTAAGGAAAACAAGAAAAAGTCAACGCTATAAAAGCTGATAAAGATTACAAATTCCTCAATGAGCTTAATTATAACATCAATTGAAATCTCCAATCAAAAGCTGATAAAGAGTAAAGATTATAATATCTTGGTTATGAACTTGAATAATAAGTTTACCAAAACTAGAATTAGATATGTCAGGATCTTAAAATAATAAGTCTAGCATTGTTGAGGATAAATGGTATTTTGAGCATTGCACTCACATTGTCAAAAGTACTCCAATTGCGTTTAGGGATGAACCCAAATTGGAAAAGATTTGAACAAATATATATTTGAAAACAAACTTAGATTTTCACCAAATCTAGGGTTTTGGAGTGTCTTTTGGGTAGGAAGCAAGTCGGGATAGTTATGGGGGATTTTAGGGCTTTAGGGATGAAGTGGGGAGGATTAAAGTAAAAAAAATGCAAGGATAAAAAGGGGAAAAAATTGGGCTTTAAACCTAACGCCGTAGGTGCGCTACGTCTCAAGGAGCCTTGGCGCCGCCTAAGCTAGGCTTCATGCTTGAGCCTTGAGGAGCTTGGTGAGCCTAGATGTGCCTTTGATTGATTAGGTGATTCTGTAGTTACATCACACCCTACACCCCCTATCTAGTTTACTTCTAATTTATGCGACTTCGATGCAGATCTGCACTCTCAGGGGACACTGGAAATCGGATATATGAATGTATTTATTGGCTTTCTGTTGTACGTGTGGTTGCAGATACGCCTTCAATTGGAGACATTATTGGCCGAGAAGGGGCGGCTGGCGCACGAGAACTCTGTGTACGCTCGGGAGAACCGGTTCCTGAGAGAGATCGTGGAGTACCACCAGCTCACCATGCAGGACGTCGTCTACCTGGACGAGGGCAGCGAAGAGGTCACCGAGGTCTGCCCCCTCCAGATCCCCAACTATCCCTTCCCCCATTCCGCGCCCGAGCTCCCGTCGCCTGTTCCCTTGAGCCCTTCCACTCCCACGCCCACCAAGTCCACCACGCCGCCGTCTGCAAACCCTGAGCTCCAGCTGGAAGCTCGTCCGGCCATCCCCACCCCACCTCCGCCCCCACCTCTGGTAGTTGTCACCGAGACGGCCAGCTCGAGCCCCTCCCGATCTCCAACATCCGACAGCGCGAGACGGCGGCAGGAGCAACGCTCTCCAACCCCTCCTTGAAAAACCCCATCTGGTGTCCGGTGCCGTGGTTGGTTGGTTTGTTGATCTGAGGTTGTATTCATTCTTGATCTTGATTGTAACGGTAACCCATTCATTTGTGTAATCATTGTTTCTGTACTTACAACAATAATGCAAGAGATCTACTAATCTTCTGTGCAATGAGTATTCTGTGTGAATTGCCTTCAAATTTCAATTTACCAGGTATTTTGCAACTAATAATGCAATCAGTCCATTGAACCAAGTGGGCCTTTGGCCCAACCTGATCATTCGACCCGAATCGGATCTGGGTCTAGGATGTAGATCCAGATCCGACCAAATAATCTTATGGGTTAGTTGGATCAGGATCCTAACACGAAACCGGTCTTCGGGGTCTTCGGGGTTTGGATTGTATCCAAATCATAGGGTCCACACACAACCAACTTTTTGCTGACCCGAAATCCAAATGCACCCAATTGGAGATCAGCATTTGAGTTAGCATCCCAAAAGGACCCACTTCGGGCCCTACGCACTCAACTCGCAGCCATCCCTTTGGCTGCCAGTTGCGGCTGAGTGTGATTCGCCAGTCGGGTATCGGTGCAACGGACGGCTGTTACGTGAGGCGCAATAGAAAAGACACAGAGGGCGCCGACGATTTGGGTTCTGTTGAACAAGGATATATATATCACAGCATTAGACCATTCACTAAAGCATATATTTCCATTCATCAGCCATACTCTGCTTATAAATAATTTCAACAGCTCAATGTTAAAACCCCCCAAAAGGGCCCTATAGATGAAGGACAAGATATGGACATGAGACCTGTCCTCCTGTGCTAACATGGAGACTTCAAACAACACCGGCCGCAGCATGGTACATTGACCGTGGAAGGAGAGGCGAGTATTGTTGTTCGGTCCATTTCTGGCTGGAGCACAGAATATTCTTTAACCTACACGGTTAGCTGAGCCGCAGTCTTAGAACAACTGGAAGAACATGGTCGTCGAACCATCACCAAATGATCGGAGGCCTGCCGGCTTTACCAGAGCCCTGCACAGCGGGCACGTCCTCTCCCTCTCAAACCTGGGGGGCGGGGAAAAAGGTACGAAGAAATTGGCTGAGTACACCTCAATGTCACATTTTCCAACAAATCATACCTAGTGATAGAGACGTCGAAGTTCGCATAGAAAACATGCAGCTTTCGAGATAGATGAAAGATTTAAAAAAAAGGGTGGGGGGGGGGGGGGGAAAGGGGGTGGCAAAGTGGGAAGAAGGGTAAGGTGGTCGGGAATTCTAACCATTCGGAGACGCAGTCCTCGCAGAAAATGTGTTTACAGCGGAGCAGGATAGGAGCATGCAGCTTCTCCTGGCAGATGGTACAGAGATCGCCGGCTGTAGTAACCTGCATCATTTTCATAATGAGCATGACATACACTGCAGAATACTGTATATACCCTAGAATGGTCATTTTGTGTGATAGTATTGTGAGATGCCATTTCCTTTTGGGTTAATGTGTGAGAGGTCCCTGACAACATATCCATCCTGTAAACATGACACCTTAAAGTTTCATTTGGCCTAAGGTCCCTGCCCTTCTTGGTAAACCCAAAACTACCCCCCCAGTTTCTTCTCCCATCTCTCTCCCGGGAAGCTCCGGCAGTGGTGGGGGCAGCAGCCAACAGCTCCGGCGGTGGTGGCGTTCGGCGAACAGCAGAGGCAGTGGTGGCGTTCGGCGAGCAGCAGATCTCAGGTCTAGGGTTTATCACATAGCCTGTAGATCTCAAGGTTAAGGTTAGATTTGGTTCGGCGGCGGCATTCGGTGGTTCAGTTCGGTGGCAGCGAGCAGCTCCAGCGGCGACGAGCAATTCGGTGATCGGCGTTCGGTGGCTAGGTGGTTCACTGGTTCAGTGGCATACCAAAAGAAAATTTGAAGTGTTGTGGAGGGCAACTTCGTCCACAGCATTTCAAAATCCTTAGGCTTAACTTGTTAGGGACGGCACACCAAGTCCCCCTTTCTTTTTCTCAGATTCATTTAAGAAGCCATATTTTCGATCTAACAAAAAATCTTTTAAAGAAATGATCGGCCGATTACATGTGAGAATAAGTAGATTGCCCTAATTCTCTGGAGGGGCTCTGTTAGTGGAGGTTGCAGGTTTAGCTCTTACAAGAAACATAAGGCGGTCAATCATCATTCAAAGGCAGTATCTGGTTGTGGAAGAACATTAGGAAGGATGTACCTGTTCTATTGTTGCGTAAGAGCCATAATGCATTTCGTTACATGACAATCCCTTCAATGCAGCAAAGAAAGACTGAACCTACAAATTACAAGCTTTAAAGTTAATAAAAACCAACTTACTTAATAAAACAGCTAGTTATTACTCTCTATCATCTATAATGCAAAGCCAGTGCCAGGCAGGAAACTTCAATTTGCTAAAGGTAAGAAGAAAAGCAAGTCCCCCAAAAGAAAACACATACCTTCTTAACAAGAGATGTTAGCTTGAAGGTTAGGTATATCCCTGCTGTGAGCGATGAAAAGAAGCTTCCATATTCATTGTTCAGGAAAAATCGGTACCAAACAGGTGTTGGTAATAATGCACGGTATAGAAGTAAAAGATACTCCACGAGTGTTAGCATTTGACCCTAGAGACAAAAGGAGAACGGATATTTTTGCCATATTAGTAGCTGTTAAAGGTACATCGAAATGAAAATGTAATAAATAAAATGGTAACGGATAATATTTTGCAGCAAAAACAAGAACATGGTAACATCAATTCAAGGCCTTTGCATGTCTTATGATCTCAATCAGACACACAACAAATTCAAGTGAGACAATAAAGAGAGAAAGTTCCAGTGAGCCCCATCTTACAGGCACAACAATGAACAAGGCCACAGAATTTTTTCTTTTGCTCAGTGGTTTTGATTTTGTTTTTGGTTTATATGTGTCTTGTTCGCAAAATATCCAGAGCCAACAATATGAAGATAATGGTTTCTACAGCTAGATAATTTTGACGATCGTAATTTTATCAACTAAAGAGACAGATAATGGGATTCAAATTTTTTGAAAAGTATAAAAATTTAGTAAGCATCATTTCCACACATTAAATCCCTCCTATAATGTGCTCTAGCTAAATCATCCATCCATTTTGTCGCAAGAAAAGGAATCTAGATAGCTTAATATTGTTCTTCATACTGTCGATTATGTCAACAAGATCCTAACTACTAGTAGAAAAGGCTTGTATTTCTTCATTTTGTCGGTTTCAGCTGGTTGCGTTTAATCATCACAAGTTTGAAAAGGCAACACATATGGCACGAGGAATAACTCAAATACATGAGTTTGCTATTCCATAATACTGAAACCACCGATACTGAATACGACCAGCAGCATCACTTATTAAATTCCCCTGAGTTCCTAACAAGTCTAAATTCCATCTTTATTCAACTTTCCATATAAAAACCAAAATTTGAACATTAGCCATTATTTCCACCATCTGCTGTAAGAAACTTAGCATCTTAGAAGACCAGGAACCACATCATTGGAAATAAAAATAACGGCTTGAATGTGGTGCATATATGTACATAATGATTTGTAGACCGAATCCATGCGATGTATGATATCATATGTCCCCTCCTTACCATCATCATTATTATCAACGGCGCTTAAGTCTTATCCCATCAAGATGGGGTCGACTACAAGAACTACTGACAAAAATCTTCCAACCAACTTCAACCTAATGTCAACTCTCTAAGATTAGTAAAACCCTGATGCTAGTAACCCTAGCTCGGCGGTTAGAGGTGGCTAGAAGTTGGAATCTTTGAGACCCTAATAACCTTGGCTCCAATTGGACATATGACCATAGTCATCGCATGACTCTGACCATGAACCAATTAACTACAGCTACAACCACTACTAAGCTATAATTGCACTCTGAGATTATTTAGTAAATTATGTGATTGCCCTTACCTACTATGTTACACTTGATCCCTCCTTATTTTGGTGTCATTGAAGCTATCCGAAATCATCCTAATTGTCCATCCCAAAACAACTTATCCACTTGAGTCCTGATATCTCATTACCATATGATCATCTTTACTTTGATTTCGTTCAGCCGGACTTGGTGATCAACCCTTCATGAGAGTCACTCAAGGAAACATCATGTCCCCTTGGGAAATATGGAATTCCTACGGACTGCCTATGTTCCCTAACATTCAATGCAAGCCACCCAATCTACCCAGGTATTGGCATGTGATAGACCTCGTTGATTGACAGATTAAAGTGACAGACCATAAACCTAAAGTCCATAGTACATCCTAGCATTTAGGATCTAGGCAACTAGTAGTAGAGCTACAAGTGGTCTTGCGTGACGGGATTTAAAGACCATGTACACTCTCTTGATTTTGTTCAATGCATTCCAAATACACCAACACTACCTGACTTAGAATCAACATTCCAATAATTGAGATAGACCACCTCTCTTTATCAAGAATGTCAGGGTGTTAGTCTTTATGACACTAGCAGTAACTGACTGCGAACCTACTTAGGTGTGAATGGTAACTCATCTCTTACATTTGGATCTCATCTACACTTCTTTTTTTGCTGGACCGACTAGGCGGTCAGAGAACTAGGAGCTAAAACAATGGCTTAATGAGGTCTGAAGATCGAAACGGGGGGTGGCAGTCAGCAGCTACTATTTATTATTTCCATAATCTCGTGAACATGACATCAACGGCTTGGATTTGCACGCGCAAACAAGGCACAATAGCCTTGAGGGAAAGTTCACTCCACGGTGTCCATACCGGGAGTCGAACATGAGTTTTTTTGTTTGAATGCCTAAAGGTTTTGTAAAAACCTTATTTTTACTGTAATTAAATAATTCAAAAGTATTATTTTTTAATATGTTGAATCTTGAATAAGAGATCCTATGTCACTTACGAGGATGTAAGTGCATAGGGATTGAATCAGGGAGATAGTACGCAGAGACTACATACAGGAAAATAAGGACATTTTGTCTGATCGGGATGTAAAGCCCCAACCCTGGAATTCATATGAGTCTTCCGGGAACGTTTTTGCATCGAGTAAGGGGTAGGAAATATCTCCCCCGGATGCGTTTTTCACTTCCGCCAGAGTCCGGGCTCACGTACAGGGAGATAAGGCCCCTTTCGCGCGTAAAGGGTAAAATGGTCAATTCAAAATTTTAGAGCTTTTTGTAATTTTACAAAAATATATTATGAACTTAAAAGTAATGAAAAATGGATGTTTGGAGGATTACAAATAATTTTTAAATTTTTAGTACTAAACCCTAATCCCGGATTAATTAGCCCTAAACTAGGTCACTAAACTAGGTTAATTAGGCCTTAAACATGTTTAACATTAACCCTAATCCAAATAACATTGGATGACCATCAAGGTAAGGCCTACATGGCATCATCCCACCCACCCCCATGTGCTTCCCACATGGGGGAAGCAAAGAAGTCAAGGAAGGATGTTGTGGTTGGCCCTTAGAAGCCTTCTCCCTCCCCAAAAACCCTAAGGTCATCCATGAATTAGTGAGTAAAACTCACTAGTTTCATTTGAAAAAAAAAAAAAAGAAAGAGAAGAAGAAGAAGAAGAAGAAAAGAGAAGAGCCAAAGCTTTTTTATGGAACTTCATCTAGCCACTAAAGATAAGCTACACATCTTAGAGTCCTAAGGCTTCCCTACGTCCTAGGTTGCTCGATCTAAGGTTTTTAGTTCGTTTGGAGGAAGCAAAGTTTGATCTTGCGGTTTAAAACCATAGATCAAGGTTGCTGCCCCTGCCACTACCGAATATGTTTTGATTCAGTCTGATAATAAACTTTTCAGAAATGATCAAAATTAAATTCGAGTAAAATGAAAGTTGTAGAGTTTAATTTGGAAAAACTTTGTTTTAGGGATCATGAGGTTTTGAGAGTATCTAGATACCAAAATAAGTGATTTTATGTGAAAGTTTATATTTGCTACCAGTAATTTATACAGCATGTTCAATCTTGTGATCTGTTTTAGGCCATCACTGAATACTTAAATGGACATTTGTTTAACATGAAAGTTTTTAAGGACTTGCATCGGTACAATCTTCATTTAGGGTAAAATTGGTTTAGAGTTTTACATCATACTCGAAATAGGGGATCATCTCAGTTTTTAGGGCTTGCTGCTAGCAGTCCTTAATTTTGAAATTTTTGCACTATCAACTTGCTCGAATGGATTTTTGTACTGAATGAAGTGGTATCAAATGTGTAGGGCTACAATTTTCATTTAGATCAAAAATTGATTTGAGCTCTAAATCTTATCCTAAATGCATGAACATCTAAGCTTTTTTTTATTTTGTGTTCTTGAACTTTTAGATGCTTTCCAGTTTCCACCTTTTTGATCTTGTTGATCATATAAAAATAAATAGTAATGGTTCGTATAAAAGATAAAATAAATATTTAAATAAATTATTTATTTAAATAATTTATTAAGTAAATGATTATATAATTAAATATTTAATAATTGATTAATTCAAAAAAATAAAAATAAAATACTATATTTTTGAGACGTGTGCAATAGACGTAACATGATTGTGAGTCAGTTAGAATAATTATTTAGTTTAGTTAGGTTATCTATTCGGGCACGGGAGAGGAGTGATTGCAGCGATAAACGTTAGAGTAGGTGGTCATACGCTTGCAACGGTTAAACCTACCACATAACCCTAACATAAGGTTAACACTATAGATTCTAAGAACAGGTGTGGCTTGACTATAGCCGATGACCGACTTTCGGATCGGGGACCGCTTCAATATCCAGGAAAGGGGACGAAAACTCTGCATGTTTTTCCACCTTGTGTTGAGTTAAGTTCTTGGCCCATCTAAAATCGATATCCCACTCTCTTTGGAGTGTGCGACACCTTGTAGGTTATAAGGATAGCCAAGGAACAACCTTCGGGCCCGTGAACGTTTCAATATGCTGGAAAGGGAATGGAAACTATACTCGTTTTTCTAGTTTATATTGAGCTAACTTTCTGAACACATCTAAATTCACCAAAGTTAGGGTTAGTTCATAATTGTCATTTAGACCTCCCAGAATACCTACATAGCTGATCCGGGTGTTAGCCCTAGTTTAGATAAAGCAATGACCTCACATTAGTCCAGTTAAGTGAAATCTAACTCATAATATCGTTTATCGCGTAGTGTGAGGGTGGAGTTGATTACATTGGACTTGCACGGTTAGTGCATTTGACTTAAGAAGTCCTCATGGCCCTTTGAATAAGGACGAGTCTTATAGGTAGTGGTGATTCCTTACAAGTACTCTATACTAGTAAGGACTTTTCTTATAGAATAAATAGTTAGAATTAAGGTACCTCTACTGCATTATCGTGTTGTGGTTGAAGGATGTTGTGTCGCCAACTCACTATGAGCGATGCATTATCTAGTGGTTAAATTAGGGAAGATGGATCATAAAGTAGTATAGGTAACGTCTAGCGTGCATGTTGTACCATTATCGTGCAGTAGGAGTCGTGTACCCTGTCTTTGTTTGGTTTTGGGGATGCGTCTTCTGCTCACTAACGGCAATGCACGGTCACACAGGTGATCTAGTATAGTCAAAATTTACAAGTAGCATAGAAAAAGCCTTGCATGATAATTAAACCGTTATCGTGCTATAGAAGTCGTGTTTCCTGTTCTTGTTTGGTTAGAGGAATACTTCTTCTGCTCACTGACGACGATGCACAGTCATGCAAGAAACTTATAATATATATAACATGGCACGTCGGTTTTGTGCTGACTAGACAAAACGGAAGCTGACTAGGGCAAGCTGACTGGACAAAAATGGATCGAATAGATCTAACAATTCTTCCAAAAATCAACGAATGATCTCTATTTCCCCGTCAACCAACTCCCTCCTCTTGGTTTCAAATCCCGACCCATTTAAATTGTACTAAATCCCTAAAATTCCGGCCCATTTAAACTGTACTAAACCTGACCGTTCATCATGTGATCGTTGTTCGCATCAGCAGCTATAAACCCGCCTGTTGAAATTTCGACCGTCCCAAATCATCGGGTTGATCTCGAGGAATCCATTCGAATAGAAACAGCTGTGATTGATCGATTATAGGAGGAGGGGGAGTTGGTCGCGCCGAAGGCACCCGCTTAGTGCCAATCGGCACAGGCAAGAAAATGGATGTCCCTATGAACATCGATGTTGTCGTTGAATGTGTTATGTTGCCGAAGACGTTCAGGTGTGTTCGCCGAAGGTGGCCCGCTGCAGTACCGATATATGTATTGCCGCCGAAGGCGGCCCACTACAGTGCCGACAGGCACGGGCATGCACTAGTAGTTGCATAGTACATGTGGAATAAGATAACGTCTGGCGTGATGATTGTACCACTATTGTGCTGTAGGAGTCGTGTCATTTGTCCTTGTTTGGTTAGGGAAATGCTTCTCCTGCTCACTGATGGCGATGCATAGTCACACAGATAGTTTTAGAGAGTTGAATAGGAAAGATATTGCATGGTTACATGAGTATATAATGAATAGAATCAATGTTTGGATATGATAGAAATTACTTAGAGTGGTTAGTGCAGTACCCGACTTTATTAGCATGCGTGTCTCTTGTCCGGTTTTGGTATGGAGAACACGTCATTTATCTACTAAAGGTAATGTGGTGTTCTGCTAGCAATATTTATAGTCCTGTATTATGAGTATGATTGAATTCGTCTTGAGTGGCTATGCCACGGCGGGTGACCAGACCCTCAAGTTTGGTGTTGGTGAGTTGGTCTTGAGTCTATGACTTATGCTAGTAGAGTAGAAGTTGTTTTATAACGTAGTAAATCCTTACTAAGCATGTAGAAAGCGAGGTGATGGTCACGGACCTATATCGCACGCAGTTGGTGATCCCGTCGCGACATGCGAGGGTAGAACTTACTATGAAAAACTACGAATGGATTTGGGCTTATGCTCAAATGAGTGGCATGGAGGTAGGGTCATTCCCTACTCTCCATGTTGGCCACTCAGACACTTATATATGTGTTATAGGTTCTAGCTTTAGTTTCGGAGAATGGAAACACCAGGATTTTCCTCTTACTCGTGATATCGCCTTTGGCGTAGAGTTGAGATTGGATTTTTAATAGCGCCGAATCGGTATGATTGGTGGTTGACTCGTGCACAATTTTAACCTTTGATTAGATGAGTCTTTTGGGTAGTGGTTGTTCCTTATAGTACCTTAGACTAGCTGTTAGAGTTTTGGGTGGTGGTTGTTCCTTATAGTACCTTAGACTAGCTGTTAGAGTTTTGGGTGGTGGTTGTTCCTTACAGTACCCTAGACTAATTGTTAGAGTTATTGTAATAGCCCTAGCTTACGGGAAACAGAGACATTAGAATGTTTAACTCGTAATGTCGCCCTTGGCATATAGTTCAGATTGGCATTAAGGCACCGAACCGGTTTGGTTGCTGTAGTTGACTCATGTAGCAATCTGACAGTGGTTAGATGAGTCTTTGATTGTGGTGGTCTCTTCAGAGTACCTTAAGACTAGGGGTTAATGTTATGATAATGATTCTATGATAGGTTTTGTTTGTAGAAGCCTATGTTAGATAATGATGAGTACTGACAATGTTAGTATCATCTGATAAATGTTTTAAGACAAGTCAAGCCTCAATATTCTTCAAGAGATGATATTTTATAAGATTCGATATTATTCGAATAATGATATTCTTATAGCATTTAAACTACAAGATATTTGACATTATTCGAGATACGAGTGAGATTCGATATTATTTGAATAACGATATTCTTATAATATTAAAAATACTAGAGATATGATATTAATCGAGATATAATTGAGAACTGATTTTAGTCGAAAACAATATAAATTATGTCAAGAAATGACGAAAGGTATAATATAACTCGAAATATGGTGCTAAAGAGGAATAATTTGATTTGGGTAGAACGGATGATGATATCGATTAAAACATCATTAATATTTTTTATCAGTTTCTTTTGATAGGGTTAGTGTGGCTCTCACTGAGTCTTCTAATTGACTCAGGAAGACTAAGTGACTTAGGGTTTGTGCGTGTTTTCGTTGTTGGGCACAAACCCAGGAATAAGGAGTTGAGTTAGATCAGACGGACGTATGTGGCTAATGAAGTAGCGGGAGCAAGAAGCTATGGAGCAACTGTGGAGCTGCTATGGAGGGCTGGAACTGGAGCAGTAACCTTATCTCAAGGCTGGTCTTATTTAGATCAGTAGAATATTGTAATTATTCCAAGATAAGATGTAAAGATTATTGATCACTATATAGAAGTTTGCTTCTGGTGATGTGTTATTCTGGGTCGGAATACCAACTGCTTTTGTTAAATCTTAATTATAAAATAATCTGTGTAAGGAGCCTCTTAAGGCTGATTCAGAGTGACGTGAGGAATGGTTCGTCTTTTGGGCTCGAGTCTCGTGCTCCTATGTGAGCAACACTCTTAGAAGATTTAGGGAGCTGTCTCCCTCCTTCCAAGAGTAATGCCCTCAAACAATCAAGCATTACTTCTCTTTTACAAAATTATTTTATTATCTTCCTTGCGAGGACAGGTGTTCCAGTGTCTTCAAACATTAGATTGGTCCGAGCAATAAAGAACAAACTAAACTTCAAACTCTTTTTCTTTTCTTTTTAAAAAAATGGCAGTGAAAGTTCACGCCCGGGGTTTTCGATGACCGACGGAAATCCGGGGAGTGACATGTTTTAACTTGGTTCCCCCTATATTCTCTCATGGTCATTTGTTCTTGTGCATTTCCGCGGTGTTTGTTCTTGTGCAGGAAACCATAGGGGGGGTTGATTTGAGGTGTGTATTGTTGGTGCATTCCTTAACATCTTAAGCTTTTGGATGAAATGGTTACTTAACCTATATCATGCTACTTCTCCGATCATTTGGCATTCTCCTTATTTTCAAGATTTTATTAAGTAGACTACTTAACCAAATTAACCTAGGTCCTCCAAAGATTTTCAAACTTCAATTGGAATCCCAAAAGGGCAAATGGCATGTTTGGCTAAGCTAATTTGGACCGCTACCTACCGCTTTTAGCTTTCATGGGCTGCTAAAATCTAAGGTGAAGCATTAAGGCTAAGCTTTTGTGACTGGCCGCTGCAGCAGTGTACGAAGGTACAATAATTAAAAAAAAACACAGTCGAGGTAGAGATCAAAAAAGTAGAGATTTATTCAAAGAAAAAGATACAAAAAAACCCTTAACAAACTAAGAAAAGCTCAGTTTGTCTCTGAAGCATCACTTGTATCCAAACGACACAAGTTTTTCTATGTTTCTCCAAAGACTGCTTTTCTCTTCCCACTGATGCTTTTCCCCTGATGCTTCTTCAAAAAGCGTAACCAAACAAGGGTCACGTTATTTACCATTATGTATTACTTCAAAGCCACCTCCCCTTTGGTTATTTTGATTGGTTATTTTGAACTCCTATTGTTCCAATTGGTAGTTTGGTATGGATTACAAGGCACAAAAGTTAAACCAATAACAATAAACACTAAAGATAACACCTTCTTAATGGGTAGCCAACCCCTTAACCCAGCTTTTTTCAAAGCTTCGGCACAAAAGAGCAACTGCACGAAAGATTATACAAGGAATGAAAACTGAGAAAATCATAAGAAAGCTAAGTTGAAGAGAATGCTACATAAGATCCTAAGAAAATTGAATAAAACCCAAGAAATCTTTTTCTCTTCTTTCTCCTATCCACTTCATTTTTTCCCTTTTATCTCCTTTTCTCTCACTTTGGTCACTGTTTTGGGCCTCGGCACGGTGCACGCACAGTCATCCACACATATATACATACAGAAGCGAGAGAGAGAGAGAGAGAGAGAGAGAGAGAGAGAGAGACCTCTCCCTCTTTTATTAGGGCCAGAAAATCGAAGTCCTCTAGGGCTCTGATTCCTCACCTCTCGCATGGCTGGTTTATAAGCCACAACCACAACACATGCATCATGCATCTCCTGCATATCGTAATTTTCCCCTTTGTGTAACATTGTAGAAAAATAATTTCACCTAATGGACCCTCTGAAAAATACTAGTGGCATTGCCAATTTGATAATTTATTGAGCTTGAATATGGTGCAAAACTTCAATTGTCACAGCCACCCTCCCACTATTCTTGTTCTTCTCAGTCTCCTCCCAACTTCACATTCGTAACCGGTACTCTCACATTTAACCTTAAAGAAGTTTTAACATTTTCTTCCCTTATGAAAACATGGTCCCCTATATCACCTTTATGAATAGCATTCCTATACTATTTTTTCCTAAATTTCCATATGCAAGCATGGAATAAAAAAAATTATTGAAGGTTCCCGCTTCCGGTCCTAATCTTCAATTCCACCCTAGAATGAATGCCAATTTAGGCTCATACACCTCTGCTCTATAAAGATAAAGGATCTTATGAAAAAAAATATATATCGCTTATACCCCTGACAAAATAATTTAAGGAACGAAACAAAAAAAATCAGGGGCATAATGGTTTTTTTCTAGCCCCCCTTAAAAAATATTTGGGGCAGACGTTCGTGCACTCTCTCTCTCTCTCTCTCTCTCTCTCTCTCTCTCTCTCTCTCTCTCTCTCTCTCATGTGCATCGCACGTGCATAATTCTAGTTGATTATAAACTTTAATCATGTACCATCAACTTCGCACACTCCACAAAGCATGTATTGAAATTTCGACAGAAATATCAAAATTTCAGTCAAATATTTTGGTTTCGGTCGTGACCGAAACAAAAGGTATGTGTGAAACCTTGTTTCCGTCAATTTCGGTCAAATTTCGATCAAATTTCGGACAATTTCGGCTTCAACTTTCGGAACCGGAACTGGTACTGTCAATTTCAACTAATTTCGATCGAAATTTCGGTCAAATTCAGTTTCAAAGCTAACAATATAATTTTCAAATTTCGAATGATGTTGAAGACGATTGATGTTGATGATGAATTTCTCCTCCTGCCACCCGTGGGTATCATTACCCACGCCCAACTACAGTTAGCAAAGGCGGTAGTATACCTCTAGGATGTTTGGTACATCAACAGATGAAGCCGGGACCTGAACATTTGGATAGCATGACACATGTTATGTACGATGCGGCAGCATGTACAACTGTTGCACGCTAAGCATGCGGTAGAAGCATTTTACTATTACAGGATTGCAGCTGATCCGTTCCCACTTTTTTCTCCTTCCCTCCTCCAAGCTGACCCGATTGAATCGCTCGAGTTGGGAGTGTTCCGTGGATCTAATCATTTATTTAGTTATTTATTTCAAAAATAAAAGCAAGCGGGATAACTAAAAAACACTAGGTGGAGAGGGGGAGGAAAGTGGATCGGTTCGTTCCTTCGCCTCCGCTTCTCCGCCTCTAGGTGGAGCGGATGGAGACAGTGTTTCGATAGTTAAACTCGATCGATGGCAACAGTTGTAAGTTGTAACCTATAAATAGTTTGGTTTGCATGCACCCTTTCTCCGCATCATCTCCGACAGAAGGACAGTCAGTCGATCCCTCGTCGCCGACACTTGTCGGGAGTTGCAGAATGGGAGATATCTGAAGCGATGGTCAGAACTCCCTTATGAACCTCCTCCTTTTGTCCATCCTGCACGCCTATCTTTTCCATGTTGATCCCTCATCACTTCTCCCCTCTGAAGCAATGCCACATGATCTCTCTCTCTCTCTCTCTCTCTCTCTCTCTCTCTCTCTCTCTCTCTCTCTCTCTCTCTCTCTCTCTCTCTCTCTCTTCAGATCCTTCTCTATACATCTCTATGTATATCAGTATACGATCTTCAACTTTTGCTTCACTGGAAATCTATGGCTAGATAGATCACCATCCTGATTTATGCTCGATAGATCTAATCTTGTGTTCCCTTACAAAAAAAGAGAAAAAAAAACATAAGATATCATCATTTCGGTTTTACGGTTAATATTATTTTTTAGTTTTTCAAAGTTTCTCAAATAGAGATCATTTTGTTTAGGAAAGAGAGAAAAGGAAAGGTTACAATCTAAACAACGTGAAATCATTCACACTAGCTCTTGCTTTTATTTTCACTTGTTATCTCTATTTGCCTTTTGTGTTTAATTATGTTTTGGTATCTTCCTCCATGTAGCTCCGTTTTTTTTTTAATTTTCAATTAATTCCCTATTCTATTAGTTCTCTGAACTGTATTTTTTATAGAAAATAGAAAGAAGGAAATGGTAAGTCCATCTTTTGAAATAGTTTGACGATCCCTGCAGATATTTTGTCATTTATGTCATAATTTATTTAAACAATTAATACTATGATGATTTATATGGTCTCAAAATGGCCAAAGATGCATTTTGGACTTTATTGGCTTTGATTTTTTTCTTGCTGGCTTTCTTACTGATAATAATATTAGTTGAAGTTGAAGAATTTAAATATAAAATTCAATTGCGTCTCGACGATTTTATAAAAACCATGCTACATAACTAGAAAATTTTTGTACAAGCAATTTATAAGCGATATTTCTTGCAGTTCAAGCAATGTTTCTCATAATCAGTAAAAATCAAAGTGTCAAGATAGGAATCTCGATGATGAATAAGCTGGATCAAGCAATGTAGTGTACATGTACATATAAGCAAATTCATCTCTCAATTTCTCAGTAATCTTAAGTAGCAGCACCATCCACTCCAGGAGTAAAGAATCTCTGTCCACCATTTTAGTTTCTGATTCTGATGAAAGAAATAACTCGCAAAAACAACTTCCCAACTGAGTCAACTGAAGAGTGATATGAAAAGCTTGATTACCTGCTTACGATAGCTCCTGCCCATGCTATTCCTGTAGTACATCAGCAGCACACACTTGAAAACCATAACTGCTTGGCGCACCAGTGTATCTGGAAATTGGTAACTTGTGAGGAAGTGCTTAAGATTGAGAAGTGAGAACGTAACCTTATTAAAGGAAGAGAATTTGACAGTGTGCTAGTGCAACTGCGTGTGACTGTCTATGAGAAATGCAACAAATGTCTTCAATGATGAGCAAGCTATTTAATGAGACTTTCAATTTCGAAACACAGGTCAATTCGAATATTAAATGCTTGTCTACATATACACATATTTTCCTCATGACTCCAAGCAAAGCCTAATAAATGTAGTTTGACACCAAGCACATGAAAACTCATCATAACAGAATACCATACAATTCCTACTTTACACAATAAATTGCACAGCGATAAAGGGGAATTTTTTATGTTCAGGAAATTCTCATTTTTGGTCATCCAAGTGTCTGTGGAGCACATCTATAGAATTTTCAATCTTAAATACATCCATGATAATAATGTTCTTAAAATTTTCAAGTCTGAAATCCCATTATTTAATCACATCACATCGTGTAGTTCATGTATTCGGATGGATGGATGTTGATGTCATTACTCCAAACCATGTTTGATCGGGTAAGCCAAAAGGAGAGAAAAATTCAATTTTAGATTTAAATTAACTTATAAATATAAGCATTCCTATCAACTAGAGATCTGCACCCCCCCCCCCTCCCGCCCGAAACGGACACACAAAAAAACACACCACCACCATCACAGAAAAATAATTCCTATTCTCAGTCCTCTCTCTCTCTCTCTCTCTCTCTCTCTCTCTCTCTCTCTCTCTCTCATCCCCTTCGCACCTCTAAAAAACACCCCCAACCTGCTCGTTGTTAGCTCTTCTAACAACGGCCATCATGCTCTCCTTTTTGGTCCTGTCCAAGTGTCCATTTCAAGGCCCTGTGCTTGTCTTAGACTAGTTAAGTTCTGAACTAGTACAGTAAGATTCGAACAAGTTCAAGTCTTCAAGATGACCAGTGCCGAAGGTTAGAGTTTAATCAGGTCAATTTTGTTGGGATCCTATTTAAGAAAACATAAACCTACCTGAACATATGTCAGAAACTGGACTCCTACCTGACCAAGAGGTAAATTTGTCAAATTCACTTTGAGTCAACACCCAGTCTGGTCCAGGTTGTTCATCACACTTGCTCTCCTAGGAGCAATTATACAATTCCATTCAAACAATATATTCATCAAGTATATGGCGGTTTTGAGGCATAAATCAAAACAAGACCAAAGATAAAATTTGACTACAATTTGATGAGTGCAGTCAATACCATTCACCATAATTATGAAGATTGCGTGCCAAAATGGTGGTATTTCTGTTGGAGGACGCAGGAACAGTGGGAAGAACAGGTCATCATTTCCGCACCCCCAGTAAACGCCAACTACATGTAGGACGAAAATTAGCATAATGCCAAGAAGCACATAAATTCTCCTCTCGCCCTGCAGAGGCCAATAGTCAATTTTGACATTAAAGGATCCATATATTGATGAAATAATGGACATGAATTATTTAATCAGTGCTCACTACAGAAACCAGAAGCAAATTAAGACTTGGAAAAAAGAATTGACTGAGCATCTGATAAAAATACATATCAAGAGAATTATTCTAGCATCTAATAAGAAACATCAGATTCTAGTATACAAAAAGGCTAGATCCACAATAGTTTTTAAGCATTTAAATAATATGGTGAAAATTGTTCTGACAACAATTACAGCCAAGGAAACTGTCAGTGGATAGAACTCATAGTATGTAACTTTAGTCCTGAAGAAAATGACTAGAAATTTTGGAGATTGGATTCTAACACTTAACAGGAACCACTTCTTGAAGATCGTTTATTTATCTATCATTATTAGGGACTGGACTAGACATCCAAAATACGGTTAAAACTTTGGTTCCATGTAAAATCGACCTGTTCACTTTAAGGTTTTCTTGAAGGTCTTCATCTAGGATGACTTTAAAAAGGGAGAAATGGTGGATAAGGTATGGAAATAGTGTAGAAGAGAGGACAAGAGCATCCATCTTTTACTTCTCACAATTTTTTGTCCAATGAGATATGGAGTTTCCAGTCTCCCTATAGCACCCTTAAAGTTGCTCTTTTGTTCCTTAATCCTGTGGAGTCAAGTACAGGAGATTGGTTGATCCAAATAGTAGTGAAATGCATTGCGCAATCTGTATGGAGATCCACATGGAACATATAGCAGGATACTTGAAGGGATTGTGGAGATAATGAAGAAAAATGAGATTTAAGGATGGCATGGTTGACCAAGTTTATTTTATTCTCTCTCTCTCTCTCTCTCTCTCTCTCTCTCTCTCTCTCTCTCTCTCTCTCTCTCTCTCTATATATATATATATATATATATATATATATATATATATATATATATATATATATATATATGTGTGTGTGTGTGTGTGTGTGTGTGTGTGTGTGTGTGTGCGCGCAGGGGGGGGGGGGGGGGGGGGGGTTATGTGTGTGTGCTGCCAATTGTACCATACGTACCATGCCACCAACCGGTAATCAATGTTGTTCAATGTCGTTCAACAGCTACAATATGACAGTATCATTCGAAGCATTACCTGTACTTGTACCCTTTATAAAACATAACTGAGTGTTTATTTAAATGTTACAGAAAGTATCATCGTCAATATTGAGTTTAAGTTTCCTGGATAAGTTTTTCAGATGCCTGAAAAGGGTTTCTGTATGAAATTCCAAAGATGAAGATATTAAAAATGAGAGATCCTCAATCTTAAACATTCAACTAATCAAGCTTTCAACACATCAAGTCCGTTAACATTAGCAATTATGAGCCTTAAAATGACTTATTTCTTGATTAGTTATTATAAAAGAATGAGTCGGATTATAGGTTGAAAAATAAATGATCTCTAGATTTAACGGCCATCGAAAGCTACTGACACTACCTCCCAGAGTTTTGAAAGGCTCAATACGCACATGCGACACAAAGCTCTCCTAGATCCAAGACGCAAGGCGCAACTCAAAGCGCGAGCCTGATTGAAGCAAGGCGCTTATATATATATATATATATATATATATATATATATATATATATATATATATATATATATAGAGAGAGAGAGAGAGAGAGAGAGAGAGAGAGGAATGTTACAGTGAGCTGTGAGTTGCGGGTGGAGAAAATGAGCTACGATCATTTTGATCCCCTTGGAGTTTTGGAATTTAATGAAATTTGGTGAGGGTGTTGTCTAGGGTAAGATGATCATCCTCACCAATTTTCATCAGATTTCAAAACTTCTAGAGTCATCAAATGGAAGAAGCAAAAAAAACGGTGACTGCGAACGATAGATAAAACTTCTACCATTTGATGACCCTAGAAGTTTTGGAATTTGATGAAACTTGGTGATAATGATCATCTTACCCTAGACAACACCCTCACCAAATTTCATCAAATTCCAAAACTCCTAAGGGGATCAAAACGAGCGCAGCACATTTTCTCCCCCCGCAACTCACAGCTCATTGTAACATTCTTATATATATATATATATATATATATATATATATATATATATAGAGAGAGAGAGAGAGAGAGAGAGAGAGAGAATACGGGGTATGAGCTGACAGCCCATTTGGGCATGGGCTGTCAACTCACAGCCCTCCGATCGTGATCAGCGACCGTCCGGTTAAAAAAAAAAAAAAACACCTAACCCTCCGTGATCAGCGCCCGACAGCTCACATCTCTCTCTCTCTCTCTCCTTCGCTGAAGCTCTAACACACTCTCTCCCTCTCCATCTCTCTCGCGAGCGGCAACGGCAGCCGGAGGGGACCGGGCCGGAGGCGGGCGGGGGCCAGGCGCAGGGGGCGGCGGACGGGGGCCGGGCCGGAGGGGACCGGGGGTGCAGGGCCGGGGGTGCAGGGGCCGGAGGCGGGGCGCGGCAGCCGGAGGGGACCGGGCTGGAGGCGGGAGCGGCAGCGGCAGCCGGAGGTGGCCGGGGGCGCAGGGGTTGCCGGAGGGATCGGGGGTCCCCGGAGGGAGCGGCAGCGGCAGGGGTCGCCGGAGGGAGCGGCAGGGGTCGCCGGAGGGAGCGGCAGCGGCAGGGGCCGGGGGCGCAGGGGTCGCCGCAGGGAGCGGCAGCGGCAGCCGGAGGGTCGCCGGCGAGGGTACGGGGTCGCGCCGGAGGGGTACGGGGTCGCCGAAGGGATCGAGAGTGCCGCCGGAGGGGTCGGTGGTTCGGGCTGTGCAGAGAGAGAGAGAGAGAGGGAGAGGGGACGGGGGTAACATAGCTGTTTTTTGTTTTTTTGTTTTTTTTTTTTTTAAGGGACGGTCTGATCATTGGGATCGGACGGCTGTCGGTGACAGCTCAAATGGACATTTAGGCTGGCAGCTCACCTCCCGTATTATATATATATATATATATATATATATATATATATATATATATATATATATATATATATATATATATATATATATCAAAACGAGCGCAGCACATTTCTCCCCCCACAGCTCACTGTAACATCCCTATATATATATATATATATATATATATATATATATATATATATATATATATATATATATATATATATATATATATATATATATCATAATCCCTCAAGTGAGATCACTTGGTGCGATCCACTTCGTACGACCTTGACCAGTAACATATGCACTGGAAGGACTGCAACATATGCAGTGAAGCACAACAACATGTGGATTTTCGCGATCTGCACCGTTAGGTGTGATGCATACACATACACCACCCAAACAGTGCATCACAGCAAAACAAATTAAATTGGGCGGCCCACAGCGCTCGGATCACACCAATGGGTCGCAGTAGAGGGGGCCTATATATATATATATATATATATATATATATATATATATATATATATATATATATATATATATATATATATAGGGAAAAGGGATGCTGGACCTGAGGTGCAGCGTCGTTGCTGCACCTCAGGCATTGTTTTACCATCCTAGAAGTTTTGGAATTTGATGAAATTTGGTGAGGGTGTTGTCTAGGGTAAGATGATCATCCTAACCAAATTTCATCAAATTCTAAGACTTCTTGGGGGGTTAAATGGTCGAAGCAAAATCAGCCGTCCGCAGTCACCGTTAAAATCTGAAGATTTTGCTTCGACTATTTGACCCCCCTAGAAGTTTTGGAATTTGATGAAAATTGGTGAGGATGATTATCTTACCCTAGACATCACCCTCACCAAATTTCATCAAATTCCAAAACTTCTAGGTAGGTAAACAAGCGAGGTGCAGTGTCGTTGCGGCACCACGGGTGCAGGCTCCCCGTCCCCATATATATATATATATATATATATATATATATATATATATGGGGACAGGGAGCCTGGACCTCAGGTGCAGCATTCATGCTGCACCCGTGCCCTGCATGCGTGCCACGTGGCCTTCCTCTCCAGAAATCTGATCGGAAACCGGACCTCCGAGACCGAATAAACGCGGGACAAACCGTAGGCGTCCGATTGCCTGATCGAAAGGGAAGGATTCCCCTGGACGGGATCTCGCGGTTATTGTGGCGGCCACAGTAACAGCGACATCTTGGTCCAGCGGAATCCCATCCGTTGGATCGGGCAATCAGGCGGTTGAAACAAATTTCGCGGTTACTGTAGCGGCTACAGTAACTGCGATAATGCTGTCAGCCGTCCGATCGAATGGATCCAACGGATTGGATTCACCAGAACGGTCAATTGAATCCCAAATGAATCCAATCCGTTGAATCATGTTTATCGGACGGCTGAAAGCAATCTTGATGTTACTGTAGCGGCTACAGTAATCGCGAATTTTTTTCAACCACCCGATCTACTGAATAGAACGGATGGGATTCTCGCTGTTACTGTGGCCGCCACAATAACAACGAGACCGGGTGGAATGTCGTCCATTGGATTCAGGCAATCAGACAGCTACGGATTGTCCCGTGTTTATTCAATCTCGGAGGTCCGGTTTCCGATCAGATTTCTGAAGAGGAAGGCCACGTGGCACGCATGCAGGGCACGGGTGCAGCATGAATGCTGCACCTGAGGTCCAGGCTCCCCGTCCCATATATATATATATATATATATATATATATATATATATATATATATATAGAGGGCTGTTACGTTGAGCTGTGAGCTGCGGTTTTAGAAAGTGAGCTGCGGGTATTTTGACCCCCTAAAAAGTTTTGGAATTTGATAAAATTTGGTGAGGTGGTTGTCTAGGATAAGATGATCATCCTCACCAATTTTCATCAAATTCCAAAACTTCTAGGGGGGTCAAATGGTCGAAGCAATTTCTGCCGTCCGCAGTCACCGTTAAAATCTGCAGATTTTGCTTCGACCATTTGACCCCCCTAGAAGTTTTGGAATTTGATGAAAATTGGTGAGGATGATCATCTCATCCCAGACAACAACCTCACCAAATTTCATCAAATTCCAAGACTTTTTGGGGGGTCAAAATACCCGCAGCTCACTTTCCCCCCTTGGCAGCTCACAGCGCACTGTAACAGCCCTCTATATATATATATATATATATATATATATATATATATATATATTCAAAACATGTTGTAGCCTTGTAGTTTGAATTACAGTTCTAAATAAAATATTTAAAATATATTAAATCTTAAAATATGTATAATTCAAATTCAATAACCAGTTAGAAGATATCAAATGTGATATTATAGCAAACAAAAAATAAATAGTAAATAAGTGAATATGTTATTTCATCCGTGTGCACACATGCTTCTAAATCAGTATGAAATGTGCAAATCAAGATATAGAAGGAAATTTATTGAATCTTGTAATATTTGCAATAATATCAAAGTCATCAAATACAACCCACAATTGCTCATATGGTCCTACCTAATAACTATAACAAATAATTTTGAATGTAAATATTATTCAATCAATGTGCCAATATTCAGACTACTACAATCATGAAACAAATCTACTTAATAACTTAATCATATTGCCAAAAATATCAAGTGCAAACACATAATTGCACATGGTTCAACTAGGCGCGCCTTTTTTTCGCCCGGAGCCTAGGCGCGCGCCTTTCTAACAGAGTCTTGCCTTGTGCTTTTTGAGGCGCAGGGGGTGAGCCTAGTTGAGCCTAAGCCTAGGCACGCGCCAAGAAGCGCTTTTAATAACACTGCTACCTCCCAGTCCTTATATGATATAATTGTCCTAAGCATGTGCATTATAATGTATGTGTTTAACAATTCAATGCAGGGTTGATTTAACGTACTAATTTTAATGTTCATCATTTGTTACCATGTTTATATATGCCAAGATTTACATTATTTGTTAAAAATTTACAAGTTATTTCTTCATGCTAGTTTAGGTATTTGATATATATGAATATACCAATAAACATATTACATGCAGCCTCAACAACCTGCACAAATTACAAGTGCATCTACGATGTTAGCATTAGATGGAATAAATGTTTAACTATGCTATCAAAATCGAGACTAGCTGGCGACTAGTCCCCAGGCGGCATTTTGTCGACCGACTAATTACGATTCATTCATAGCTAGGCGGAATCCCGACTAGTCCCCGATTAGACCCGACTAGTGAATGGGACTAGTCCTCAGACAGCATTCTGCAAGCTTTTTTGCAAGGAGTCAGCAAGCAATTTTGTTTGGATTTTTTTGCATTGCTTCGAAGTCTTGAGTCGCAACTATGGCTCTTCCTTATAATCATCCGTTGAGGACTTGACAATGTAAGATAAAAACATAGACAACTAATTATTGTTTATTTATTGATATCCATATAACTCTATAATCAAAATTGGGGTTGTTCACAGATTAAACATCAGCAAACAAATATTATGATGAATTTTTAGATCTGAGTCTTCTGACATGGGCATGAAGCCAATACAACTGTATTCTGTTACTTATTATTTATGTCCGTGCTGTGAAGTGTGACGGCATGCATTGTTATTGACCGACTAATATCATATACTTATTGACATTTATACTAGTTCAAATATCATATATGTTTAGGGAGGGGGGAAGGGTTAGAATAAGTTTTGGTCGACTAGTCCCGACCAATGTCTTCAAAGGCGCCTGAGGCTTACGACTAGAGGCGCGCCTCAGGGCGAGGCGCAGCAAAAATGCCCCAAAGGCGCTGTATGAGGCGTGCAAACAGTTGAGGCGTACGCCTCGCAGGCTGAGGCGCAACTGAGGCGTAAGCCTCAGCTGTGCTTGATTTTGGTGATTTTTTTTAATGAAGTGAATGTTTTTTTAAAAAAAAAACATTGTTTTATGGGCCCCGAAGTTACTTTTAATACTATAGAAGATGAAGAGCTCCAATTTGATTGAGTAAATCTTCGACTTATGTTTTATTTTTGTTAAAGTGACAATTTAAAATTTCTAAGTGTGCTTTTATTTCGAATAATTAAAACTTTCGGATGGAAATTATGGATTTAATTAGAATTTTATGGTGGCATTATATGGAATTGTGGATTTTATTCATTTGACTTGAAACTTAGAGTTTTATAAATATTGTCTCAACTCTTAAGTATTGTTCAATTTAGGTATAATGATACACTTAACATACTTTATATATTTTTGGTAAACTATTATGATGAGTGGATGTGGAATCGTGGATTATGATGTGAAACTATTAATTTTCATACATTTCTTTGTTTATTATATTTTATTTATTTATTAATATTTATTTCTATATTTATTATATATTTAATTAATTAAAACATATACTCGCTTGAGGCTTATGCCTCAAGGCTTTGGCCAGCAAAACACCTCGCGTCACGCCTTCGCGTCTGAAAACTTGGTCCCGACTAGTCTTAGTTGGTCCTTGGCCAACTAGGGGCTGACTACCGACTTTGACTACATAGATGTTTAATAACTCATAACATGCATTACAATCACAAGAATGCAATTACATGTAGCCTAGATGTCTAGAAGGCAGATATTATTGTGTATCTTAGACTGCCACTTGTGCATCAATAGACAACATTGTGTATCTTTCCATTCATGCGTGTGGTGAAGTATGCTTGACATGTGACGTCTTATGGTTTCTATCAGTAAATTTTTTGACATTTTGACATACCAATTATTTTTTAGCAACTACCAGATTTGGTCTGTGGTATGGGGACATTCACAAATTTATGGGCTTCTAGACTTGGTTTATTTGTGTATTGCATCTAATGTAAGCATTGGACAATATTTGAAGTGTTTATATATCAATATATTATCTTACGGATAGAAGGGTAAAACTTAAGTCAAAGGCTTACCGAGTTTGCTAGTGGCCAACTGATGTAAAATTGGACCAAATTCCTTCTTTCTTCCATGGGTTTACATGTGGAAAGACCCAAGGGTTGTTAGGAAGGGTGAGTCACTCTTATTCCTTTCTTTCTTTTCCCATTCACGTGGTACCCATCCAGTCTTACCCTCTCTCTTTAACCCCCCCTCCCTCCCTTGATTGTGGCCTCCATAATCAATACAAGGAGCCCTTAGGTTCCTGCATAAGAAATTTTTCCTTGAGATTGATCTTAATAGAGGTCGAGAGCCCTTTTTCTTGTTACCTCTTTTCTTCTTGTAACATCGCTACTTGGTTTGATTGTTGACTTGTCCTTAAATCCGTCCTTGCACAGCTGCAAAAGTGCCCTCCCGAGCAACGGATCCTGATTCTAAGGTGATATATCTTTTTCTACCCTTAGGTAGATCTTGGTTATTGATTCTACCCATGTTTGTTTAATCTTTTGAAGCATACTTTGCTAAGAGCCTAAGATTTGTGCAGCTTTGCAGACCTTATCACTATATTGGATCAGACTAACTGAATACTCCGTTTTGTATATCTTTGAATATTGGCATTTGATGTTATGGTTTCTTTTTGCTAAAGATTCTATTTTTGCAGGACTATTCTTAATTTCAGAAGGGCTTTGCATGGAGAACATATTATGAATTGATGTGTTGCTAAGATTTTGTGTAATGCCAAGTTATGTTGTGAGAGCATCTCCAACGGCCTCTGAAAAGAGCTCTGAAGGAGGACATGGTGCTCTGAGCGATTTGATAGCGCTTTAACGGTCTCCGTTCGGTGCTCTGAAGATCGACATGGCACTCCCAATGGGTCACATTTGCTTGGGACCTCCAAACGGCTCCACATACAACAGAGGTCCTATGGAGCCTCAGAACAAATTAATTAATATTTTTTTTACAAAAAACGCCTCATCTTTTTTATAAATAATTTTTTATATGTTCAACGATACGTACACCATCCAACGGTTATTTTTTGCCCGTTTGATGAAAATTTGGAGGGTTCGGATAAGTTACAAATATAGGGGGGGTTTGGTGTAAAGTGGATAGGATATCCTAGTTAAGACTTGAGAGACCGTTGGAGAGGACCTCCTCTCGACTAGGATATTTCGATGAGGTCCTAGTTCGGAGGCCGTTGGAGATGCTCTGATAACTGATAATTTAGTCAATTGGTCCTCCAATTAGGGTTGAGTATTAAATTGTAATCTTGTTGCATCAATTAGGTGTAGTAGTAAGTTTTGACCTTTGAACTTTGTGTTTAGGACTATTTATGCACTATCATTCATACTCGATCCATTTTAAAAAAAAATAATCCGCATTAATATTATTACTAATAACATTACTTGGAGTGTTGTTTTACTGCTTGTTGAATTTCAATGGTCCCAAAAGTGCCAAGCTCATTCTGTATACCACCACTCCATCAATAAGCACACAAATACAAATAATTGCTTAATATAAATTATTCAGTATTTACTAGCATTACTAAGTCTACAATAGTCTTTACTAACTTCCTTATCTTCTTGTATTTGTTTGGGTATATTTGGCTCCAGCCCAACAATCACCTGTTCTATGTCAATAAGAGCCTTGTAACCATTTGTAACTTTACTTTAAAGCCTATACTGAAAATGAGGATTCCAGAAGTAACTTTCGTAAATATATTTGTTTCGATAGAGCTGAAAACTATGGAAGTGGAACTAGTGAAGCAACAACAGAAAACTATGGAGGTGTATGTCGCATTTTGAGATATGCGAAGGAAGCATTTGAAAGGGTTATTGTCTCGATCATTGAAGACACTATCCTTTACACAATTTTTTGATGTTGATTGGGATGGTAAGTCACACAAATCATTGGTCCATGTCTAGATATTATACCTTTGTTGGAGGTAACCTTGTGACTTGTAGTAGTAAGAAGCAAAGTTTTGTGGCATTTTCGAGCGTTGAGGCTGAGAACATGGCTATGCCCCCACACTACGTAAAAAATGTTATGGGTTTAGTCACTCTTCTAGAGATGAGTGTTGAGGTTCCTTTTCCTATGCATAGAATTGTGACAATCGAGCTACCATACTCATTGCAAGTAACCAATTTAATGAGCGGACAAAGCAAATTGAGATTGACTGTCATTTCATTGAGAGTTGATTTTGTGTAAGTAGATTTTTACTCCCTTTGCCAATTGCAGACTAGCTAGGCGACATTCTTTCTAAACCAATTTCTCTTAGTTCATTATTACTATGTTCCATGATGGGCATGTTTGATTTTTATGCTCCAATTTGAGGGACTGCTAGAGTTCTAGAGCTTATTTCTTTGTGTGCCATGTAAGTGGGCCTATTTATTTTCAGCATATATTTATATATAGGCCAACCCTAATGTGGCAAATCTCTCTCCCTCTATCTAGCTCTCTATCTCTTTGTATAATAGAACCAAGGGGGGGAAAAAAAGAGCCACATTGGCGTAAACATTATCCATCAATAGAGATAGGTTACTCGTGTTCCGTAGTGGTGTCCCAAAAGTTGCATTTCATATGATTTATTGATTTGTTTCAGCACAATAAACTATGAGACATTTGTCCACCATGGCTTCTTGCACTTCCACTTTTATCTTGAACACATTTTGGTCTATTCAATTAAATTGTATCATCCGCAATGCATCATGCATTTCCTCTCGTACATCGGTCGTGAACAAGTCTAAATCTAAAACAAAAAGATATGGGTTCTGGCCTGCATCGTTAGTACTCGTTTTTGTTCCCTCGTACATCTTTTTAACCACCAAGGTGTGTTTTTGTGTCTTGTAAATGCCCTTTCTCTTCAAAGCCCACAAAATAACCTCCAGTGCTACTCTATTTACACTTCCCTAAATATAACCATATTGGCCTATTGAAGCTATTTCTCTTCTCCCTATAACTTCCTACTAACTGCTAAAACTACTTTATTAGTTAATCGACCATGCATAAATTCAAACTGGTTAATATTCAACACTCACACTAGCACAATCTCCTTTTCACTTATATGAAGATTAATTTCAGAACCGATTAGTATAACCACCACAAAAAATATCCCAACGGGTCACAGTTTACAACAAATCATAATATAACTTCATTGGAAAGAAACTCTTAATGGCACAAACAGACTTAAGTAGTAATAATTAAGCATTGAACTAGAATGCAGACATTAGCATCAGGTGTCCATACAAATAATTGATAGATGTAGATTCGACGACTTTTTGCACCTTTAAAGCTGTTTGTTTCCGCAAAATGTCATTTGATTTAAACATCACTGCAGCAATCCAAATTGTGACAAAGAATCCTGCAAATCTTCCATATAGGTAACAAGTTACTGTCTGAAAGAAGTGGTGCCAAGGAGAGAACGAAAAACAATATTTGCATATTCCTATTTCCTATGACCATGAGTTGGTAGCCCATTGAAAAAACTAAGATGCATAAAGATATTAATGCCCATATATATCATGTTTAAAAGGGAGCAAACAAAAAAAGGTAATGGAGGCAAGTTGATAATTACAGATGAAGAAAAGCAGTCATGCCAATTTTCCAAAGGCATAAAATGGTGGCCATTTGAAATATCAGATTAGCATTGACTCAGGATCATGGATAAAAATACCGGTCGCGGACAAAATATCGGCCGGCCGAAAAAACGGTTCGAACCGAGCGGTACGAACCGGTATCGGTCTGAACCGGTCCATACCGGTGTGAATTGATTTTTGGTTTCAAAAAAATTTGAAAAAATAACCAAAAAATCCAGAATAATCTAAAATACTGGTTTGTAATGTTTTTTTTTCATTAGTAAACTAGTTATAGGTATGAACCGGTCTTTTTAAGTTATAAAGTCACTGTTTTCATTGTATGATTCTAAATTGTGGAATTTGATATAGTTATTAAATTGTATGTGTTAGATTAGCCTAGTATTAATATATTATGCTTAGGGATTACAAAACACAATTCATAACCATTGCACAAACATGAATTACACAACTAATACGAGTACATGAGTCATATTTTACAATTTCACATAATATGATAATAAACACAAATTCATAGTCCTAAGACTCCTAACATATTTAGCAAATAAAATGCATATCCATAACTTACAAGATTAGAGAATTAGATATTTTTACCTACTTAGACTAGTGTTGTCAAGGCGATGAGACGCGCCTGAGGCGCAAGGGGCTGCTAGAGCCTGAGGCGCAAGGCGCAAATAAGGCGCACGCCTTAGTGTGTAAGGTGCAAAAATATATATATTTTGCTTTAAAAAATAATAATAATTGTCAAAAAAAATTAAAATTCATAAAAAATATATATTTTATGAAAAAATATATATATATTTTATAAAAAAAAATATATGACCATTATTCAACTAAATCAATGCAAGCCACAAGGTATACACTAACTTATAAGTCATAACTAGTGTGGTCATCAAATGAACAATTTATTATAGGCAACATGCCAACATCATATTCATAAAATGTAAAATGAAAGGATATATTACTCATAAGTGATAATTGATAAGTGAACCCATAACCAATGAGTAAAAAAATCATTCATGAACCACGATAAGTTAACATTGTCTTAATTCTTAAATAGTTAAACCATTTAAATAGATCAAGAAGTACAAGTACTAAAAAACAGGGACACGCTCACAAAAAAAAGCAAAGGACATAAATCATAAAACCACCCAATCATTTATCATCATCATCAAATAAATCCTCCACATCATCTTGATTGGCATGGCCATCCGCATTTCCAAAAGGCGCTTCTTCTTCAACAAACCGGTAAAAAAAAACTAAAAAAACCAGAAAAAAAAACCAAACACAATAAGGCGCGCGCCCTGTCCGCCCTGCCTCTGGTTCATGAGGCGCTGAAAGGCGCGCCTGAGCCACGCCTTGCTGTGCTCGCCTCACCAGGAAGCGCCTGAGGCGCATATGGCTGAATCGTCTTGAGGCGCGCCTGAGACGCGCGCCTCACTGCGCCTTGACAACTATGACTTAGACTGAGTAACTTAGTACCACATGGTACTTCGGGCTTTGATGGCATAGATCTAACCTATAGATCTATAGATCTACTTATAGGTCTATAGATCTAACCTTTGATGGTATAGATCTAACCTATATCAACATTTTCACCACAATTATTTGGTTTATTTTTTAAAAAACTATAAAAAATTAAAAAAATAAAATAAAAAAACCCCAAATTTGCATGAACCGATCATGCAAATTTGGAGATGATGCTTATAGATCTAAGCTTTGATGGCATAGATCTGACCCATATCAACATTTTCACCACAATTATTTGGTTTATTTTAAAAAAAGATGCAAAAAAAGAAAAAAAAATTAAAAAAAACCCCAAATTTGCATGAACCGATCATGCAAATTTGGAGATGATGCATATAGATCTATAGATCTAAGCATTGATTGCATAGATCTATAGATCTAAGCATTGATTGCATAGATCTATAGATCTAAGCATTGATTGCATAGATCTAGCCCATTTCAACATTTTCACCATAATTATTTGTTTTTTTCAAAAAAAATGCAACAAAACAAAAGAAAATTGAAAAAAATTATGAAAACATACCTTTAAATGTGGTTTTGATCTTGCAAATCCGAGTTTTTGGCTTCAAATCTTGCAAATCCAGCTAGTATGGAGGTTCAACTCATGTGGGAATGAAGAAAGATGCCCAAAAAAATGAAATCGGAATGAAAAAACCACCCAAAACAACACTTCATACCCGGTACTGGTTCGAACCGGTTCGGACCGGCACCGGCCGGTATTTAGGCGATTTAAGCCCCGCGACCGGTATCGACTGGATACCGGTGCGGCTCGGTCCGGTTCCCGGTTTGAACCGACCGGTACGGTTCGTACCGGTCGGTATTTTAATCCCTGCTCAGGATGAGTATGATCCGTTTTAAAAAGCGCTAGGAGGAGCTAAGACGGTGAAGACGTTCCAAGGCAGTAAGTTGAAAAGCGGACACCAAAGAGTTAGGCACCCGAAATTTTATAAAATATTTTATTTAGAAGTTATTTAACTACTATGTTATCATTGTTATCTTTATTTTAGGAGTTCATAATGGGCCAAGTGAGCTACTACTATAATTCTTTCAAGTGGCACAATAGGCCAAGGGAGCCATAGTGAGTGAGCAACACAATAATTAACCAATAGAAGAAGAAAAAATAGAAGACTAAAAGGAAGAATAAGGAGAAGAAGAGGGTAAGAAAACTTACAATGACTTATTCCGGCAGCCTCTTTAGCGACCTTTTGCCTTTGGACGCTGAGAAAAGTGGCCTCAACTTATGCGGTGCGGGCTAAGCAAGGTTTGAGATTTCGATTTCGTGTCTGGTTCCAATCCTCACCGAACCCGGAATTTCAGTCGAAATGTGGGGGGGGATTCAAAACGGTAAAAAAGGGCCGAGTTTGCGGATTTTTTTTTTGAAATTTTAAATTTAAGTCTTTTACAGTTGTGCATACATATTTACTTGAATGCTTTAAAGAAAATACACACCAAACACATAGTAAGCTTGCATGGACCATGAAAACCAATGTGGAATACCAGTAAACTGAGAAAATAAAAACTTGATAATCACCATATATTTACATAAATTTACATAAACTCGAAATCCGCTCAAAAGATGCCCTTGGTTTTCGAGCCCACATGATTTGAAAGCGAATCTCATTGAAAGTCACCGAAAGCCACCAAAAAACCCGACATCTCATTTCGAGAGCCCCACATCATCTGGCCGAAATTTCGTCTAAATCTCGTCGTAATCTCACCTTTCGACCGAAATTTCACTAGTTTCGACCTAACTTCACCAAAAACCACCAAAATGCCTCGAAGTCACCCAAAATTCAAAATTTTGGGGTTTCGCATAGGTGTTTTGTTTCGGTAGCAACCGAAACCAAAATTTCGGACTGAAATTTCGACATTTTGACCAAAACTCAATCCATTGGGTTGAGGCCTAAAACGTCTAGGCTATGCAATCAAAGTCGATAGTCAGTCCCTAGTCGGCCAAGGACCGACTAGGACTAGTCGGGACTAATCAGTCAAAACTTATTCTAACCCCTCCCCCCTCCCTCCTCCCTAAACATATATACTATATGAACTAGCATAAATGTAAATAAGTCTATGATATTAATAAATCAGTAACAATGTATGCCTTTACACTTCACAATATGGGTAAAAATACATAAGTAATATAACACAGTTGTTTTGGTTTCATGCCCATGTCAGAAGAATCAGAACTAAAAATTCACCACAATATTTCTTTGCTGATGTTTAATCTGTGAACAACCCCAATTTTGATTATAGGGTTATATGGATATCACTAAATAAACAATAATTATTTGTCTATGTTTTTATCTCAGATTCTTAGGTCTTCAATATATGATTATAGGGAAAAGCCATAGTTGCAACTCAAGACTTCGAGACAATGCAAAAAAAATCCAACAAATTTGGTTGCAAAGACTCCTTGCAAAAAAAAAAAAAGCTTGCAGAATGGCACCTGGGGACTAGTCCCAGTCGTTAGTCGGGAACTACTCGGGATTCCGCCCAGCTATGAAAGAATCGGAATTAGTCAGTCGGCAAAATGCCGCCTGGGGACTAGTCGATGACTAGTCACCAACTAGTCGATATTTTGATAGCATAGCGCCTAGGCGGAAACCTAATAAAGATACAAGAAAACACCATATCATAAGCTACATAATAACTTGAAATATCTCAAATCACACATGTCCACAGTATCAATGACAATGATATATATTGATGTGGATCAGCGTCTGAGCACGCACAGTTATCCGAGCAAATCTCTTTCCACGGATATCGGAGCCTGATGTCTCGGTATTTTTATTATTGGACTTTTATTTAGTGGAGTTTGTTGTGTTGCTGGGTCTTGTTCGTATTAGGCTATATGTTATTGGCCCTTTGAGTGGGCCAAACCCTTTAGTCCTTTAGTATTTTACTTGCTCTCATAAATAAGCATTGAGATAGCCGCATTTAGAGTTAGTTGATGATGATATTAAAAGGTGAATGAGAGCTTTCCTCTACCATGGAGGTGATACTTCCCCCTGAAGGTGTGATGTCTTCTTCCACTAGGTGTAAGGCCTAGTTTTATTGATGTGAGGCTGGTAACTTATCCTTTCCTCCGTCTCTTCTTTCTATCCCTCCCCTCCTCTCAATTCATCTATGGCGTTTGCATCGACATTGCGGCCCCCTCCTTGAGTATCCACATCGGTGCAGCATCGAATTTCAACATCAATTTAGTAACAAAGCGAACCATTGTGAATTCCATTATGTCAATAGATCCACGACTGATGAGCGAGAGTTTCCGCGGACACAACGATTGCAGCCATCGTATTCAAGAGCTGTCATCTCCATCATCCACCATCCCCATTGCCCAAATCACCACAACCGCAGCATCAAACCCTAAACCACCCCTCCTAAATCCTAACAAACAACTAATGAACCCACCACCACCAATCGCCATCTCCATCCTTAAACCAACAACAACCAATCACCCAACCATCATCATGGGCCCGTCTTCCTCAACAACAAATCATCCCAACAAAAAAATAATAAGGAAAAGACAAAAAGCAGGGGAGAGAGGGAGCGAGATCCTATTGCAAAACCCCAAAACAAGCATTCCCTTTTCCTCCTTTGCAACCCAACAACCAATACCATAGAAGCTCACAGTCGCCGCCCATGTTGCTACACCCCGCCTCTTTCCCGCTGCCATCAAATCTTGAGAAAATCGGTTAGCAGTGTTTTTATCAGCAACCCCATATTCCATGGTCACAAATCACCCCTAAAAGAAAAGAAAAAAAAAAAAGAGGGGGTGCAAGAAGAAGAAGTGGCGTAGGACTATTGATGCAAAACCTAAGTAATATGCAAAATCAGCAAACAATTGAAAGAAGCATCCAACTATTGACTTTAACAAATACTGATTCAATTATGAGCAAAGTTTAACAATAGATGAATATGATGTTAAATAGGCAATTGCAGTTTCGTAATGCGTGTCAATCTTAAATAAGAAAACGAACAAGTTGTTGGAAGCGTAGGAGCTTCCGTCGTTATAGAGAATTACTCTCTAATTAACAATAGAAGTTTAAATAACCACAAGGATTTCAGAACAGGGTAAGGTTTAATAGACTGAATTTAGGAGTAATATATATGGTCATTTGGATGCACAAATCAGCAGTAGTATGTTTAAATATTAATCATGCTCAATGAGAAGCTGAATTGGATTTAATACCATGCATGTGCAAAAGAACGGGTTGACGACTTCACGAAGGGCGCGACTTCTGCAGGTAGAAGATGGTTTTCATGCGGCAGGAGCAACATGAGGCGATCGTCGGCGACGGCGGTAATTGATGAACTCTTAGATGTCGATGTAAGCGATGGTCAATCGTCGCTCGTGGTCCTCAATAGTTTCGCCCGGAGATCGTTCAAAGGCCCGAGTAGCTATGATGGACGTAATAATTGCATGTGGCCAATGTATAATTTCGTGAGGCAAGAGTGGTCGCCCGAGAAAGCTTTCAACATGTGTAAACAACCCACTCATATCCCATGCCGGAGGGAAGTTGTCAACGACACGAGGTAAAATCGAGGGTGAACTGGGCTTCGATTGGCTGAAGGAACTTGGAAGGTGACCGACCCAAGTCGTGAGCGGCGGCCGGCCAAACAGGGGTGGTGGTCGGGGCTGAGCTCGGCTCGGGTTGGCCGGCACTGCGGGCGGCGACCGATGGGGCTGTGGGCGGCCTGGTCTCGAGCGGTGGCGAAGGCCACGGGCAAGCTCCAGCCTAGTCCGTCGGCGTCGAGGAGGAGGGGCGGCCGGGCCTCGGGTGGCGGTCAACACCGCGCGGAGGAGGCGAGGGTGCAGGTTCGGGGTTCCAGCCGAGTCCGCCGACGTCGAGGAGGGGCGGCTGGGCCTCGGGTGTCAGTCAACACCGTGCGGAGGTGGCAAGGGTGCAAGTTTGGGGGCTCATAGAGAAATAGGGGAAAAAAAAAAGAAAGGAAAGAGGGAGAGAGAGAGAGAGGGGGAGAGAAAGGGAGAGAGGGGGGAGGGTCTCGGAGTTCACACCGAAAAGAGGATTATCTTCATTTTTCATGCAATACCTGATATTACAGCACTTTTTCTCTTTTGACTTCCAACAACAACTGAAAAGAAAACTCATTACCCATTAACTATCGACTGCCATCAACCACACAACAGACCCCACTATTCATTAACTACCCACTACTACCATTCACACAACAGACCATTACAAACATTACATTCGGAAGCTGCTAAAAGACAACGAACAACACATATTTACATACAACCCCCTGTAGGTATCAGAATAGCAAGTAGCCTCTTCTGGACCTTAAGGCAGCAGTTGGGCCCAATATACGATGGGCCCATCATCCTCCGTATGCTCGTGTGATGGGTGGCCGGATGTCCCCATCAATCCTCCCGGGGTGGGAGAAACTCGACCCTGTCGAGTGTAGGTCCTACTGGCTCTGGTAGTGCTCGAGTAAATCTGGAGTCAAACGTTGTATGTCATCCCGAGGAATCCAAGTACAATCGGAATCGGGTCGAACCCTCCATCTGACTAGGTACCGCTGAAAACCATCGTCTCCATGCGTGCAAAAGAACGGGTTGACCACTTTACGAAGGGCGCAATTTTCGCAGGTAGAAGATGGTTTTCATGCGGCGGGAGCAACATGAGGCGATCGTGTCAGCGACGGCGATAATTGATGAACTCTTGGATGTCGATGTAGGTATCAGAATAGCAAGTAGCCTCTTCTGGACCTTAAGGCAGCAGTTGGGCCCAATATACGATGGACCCATCATCTCCCGTATACTCGTGTGATGGGTAGCCTGATGTCCCCATCAATCCTCCCGGGGTGGGAGAAACTCGACCCTGTCGAGTGTAAGTCCTGCTGGCTCTGGTAGTGCTCGAGTAAATCTGGAGTCAAACGATGTATGTCATCCCAAGGAATCCAAGTACACTCGGAATCGGGTCGATCCCTCTATCTGACTAGGTACCGCTGAAAACCACCGTCTCCATACAGGTGCAAAAGAACGAGTTAACCACTTTACGAAGGGCGCAACTTCCGCAGGTAGAAGATGGTTTTCATGCGGCGGGAGCAACATGAGGCGATAGTCAGCGACGACGGTAATTGATGAACTCTTGGATGTCGATGTAAGCGATGGTAAATCGTCGCTCATGATCCTCAATAGCTTCGCCCGGAGATCTTTCAAAGGCCCGAGTAGCAATGACGGACGTAATAATTGCATGTGGCCGATGCATAATTTTGTAATGCAAGAGTGGTCGCCCGAGCAAGCTTTCAACACATGTAAACAACACACTCATATCCCGTGTGGGAGGGAAGTTGTCGACGACACGAGGAAAAGTCGAGGGTGAACTGGGCTTAAATTGGCTGACGGGACTCGGAAGGTAACCGACCCAAGTCGTGAGCGGCGGCCAGCCAAACAGAGGCGGTGGTCTGGGCTGAGCTCGGCTCGGGTTGGCCGACACTACGGACGGCGACTGACGGGGCTGAGCTCGGCTTGGATTGGCCGGCACTGCGGGCGATGACCGACGGGGCTGAGGGCGGCCTAGTCTCGGGCGGTGGATAAGGCCACGGGCCGGAGGGCGGGCTCCAGCCGAGTCCGCCGGCGTCAGGAAGGAGGGGATACCGGGCCTCGGGTGGCGGTCAGCACCGCACGGAGGAGGCGAGGGTGCAGGTTCAGGGTTCCACCCGAGTCCGCCGGTGTCGGGGAAGAGGGGTGGCTGGGCCTCAGGTGGCACCCCAAACTTGCACCCTCGCCTCCTCCGCGCGATGTTGACCGCCACCCGAGGCTCGGCCGTCCCTCCTCCCCGACGCCGGCGAAATCGGCTGAAGCTTGCCCGCCGGCCCGTGGCCTTAGCCACCGCCCGAGACCAGGCCGCCCACAGCCCCGTCGGTCGCCGCCCGCAGTGCCAGCCAATCGATGTAAGCAATGGTCAATCATCGCTCGTGATCTTCAATAGTTTCGCCCGAAGATCTTTCAAAAGCCCGAGTAGTTATGATTGGCGTAATAATTGCATGTGGCCGATGTATAATTTCGTGGGTAAAAGTGGTTGCCCGAGCAAGCTTTCCAATCATAACTACTCGGGCTTTTGAAAGATCTTCGAGCGAAACTATTGAGGATCACGAGCGACGATTGACCATTGCTTACATCGTCATCCAAGAGTTCATCAATTACCGTCGTCGATGACGATCGCCTCATGTTGCTCCCGCCGCATGAAAACCATCTTCTACCAGCGGAAGTCACGCCCTTCGTGAAGTCGTCAACCCGTTCTTTTGCACCTGCATGGAGATGATGGTTTTCAATGGTACCTAGTCAGATTGAGGGATCGACCCGATTCCGAGTGCACTTGGAATCCTCGGGATGACATACAACGTTTGATTCCAGATTTACTTAATCACTACCAGAGCCAGTATGACCTACACTCGACAGGGCCGAGTTTCTCCCATCCTGGGAGGATTGATGGGGACATCCGGCCACCCATCACACGAGTATACGGATGCCGACAAAGGAGAGCTATGGATTCAGCGTCACTTTAGATCGGAAGATGATGGGCTTATCGTATATTGGGCCCAACTGCTACCTTGAGGTCCAGAAGGGACAACTTGCTATTCTGATTACCTACAAGGGGTTGTATGTAAATATGTATTTTTTGTTATCTTTTAGCAGCGTCCGAATGTAGTGTTTGTAATGGGTGGTTGTGTGATTGGTAATAGTGGGTAGTTAATGAGTAGTGGGCCTGTTGTGTGGTTGATGGTAGTGGGTAGTTAACGGGTAGTGGGTTTTCTTTTCAGTTGTTGATGGAAATCAAAAGAGGAAGAGGGCTATAATGTCAGACATTGAATGAAAAATGAAGAAAACCCTCGTTACGGTGTGAACTCCGAGACCCTCCTCTCTCTCCCTTTCTCTCCCTCTTTTTCTCTCTTTATCTGACTCTCTCTCCATCTCTCTCTTTCTTCCTCTCTCTCCCTCTTTCCTTTCTTTTTTTTTCTGTTTCTCTGTGAGCCCTCGAACCTGCGCCCTTGCCCCCTCCGCGCGGTGTTGACCGTCACCCGAGGCTCGGCCACCCCTCCTCCCCGGCACCGGCGGACTCGGTTGGAACCCCGAACCTGCACACTCGCCTCCTCCGCGCGGTGTTGACCACCACTCGAGTTCCGGCCGCCCCTCCTCCCTGACGCCGACGGACTCGGTTGGAGCCTGCCCGCCGGCCCGTGGTCTTTGCCACCACCCGAGACCAGGCAGCCCACAGCCCCGTCGGTTGCCGCCCGCAGTGCCGGCCAACCCGAGCCGAGCTCAGCCCCGACCATCGCCTTTGTTTGGCCGACCGCCGCTCACGACTTGGGTCAGTCACCTTCCGAGTCCCGTCAGCCAATCCAAGTCTAGTTCACCCTCGACTCTTTCTCGTGTCATCGACAACAACTTCCCTCCGGCACGGGATATAAGTGGGTTGTTTACACGTGTTGAAAGCTTGTTCGGGCGACCACTCTTGCCTCACGAAATTATACATCGGCCACATGCAATTATTACGTCCATCATAGCTACTCGGGCCTTTGAAAGATCTCCAGGCGAAACTATTAAGGAGCACGAGCGACGATTGACCATCGCTTACATCGACATCCAAGAGTTCATCAATTACCGTCGTCGCCGACAATCGCCTCATATTGCTTCTGCCGTATGAAAATCATCTTCTACCTGCGAAAGTCGCGCCCTTCGTGAAGTCGTCAAGCCGTTCTTTTGCACCTGCATGGTATTAAACCCAGTTCAGCTTCTCAGTGAGCATGATTAATATTTAAACATACTACTGCTGATTTGTGCATACCTGACCATATATATTACTCCTTGATTCAGCCTATTATGCCTTAACATGTTTTGAAATATTTATGGTTATTTAAACCTCTACTGTTAATAAAGAGATTCTCTATACCGACGGAAGCTCCTACGCTTCCAACAACCCGTTCGTTTTCTTATTTAAGATTGACACACATTACGAAACTGCAATTGCCTATTTAACATCATATTCACCTATTGTTAAACTTTGCTCATAATTGAATAAGTATTTGTTAAAGTTAATAGTTGGATGCTTGTTTCAATTGTTTACTGATTTTGCATATTACTTAGGCTTTGCATCAATAGTCCTAGGCCAATTTGGTATCAGAGCCAGATTTTGGCGAGTTCTATCTTGTCGAGCGGTCCTCGCATCACCATCGTCTGCTCCTTGTTCCCTTACCGCTGCCCGCCCGTCGTCCCCCCTTGCCGAAGCTCGCATGATCTACACTCGATAGGGTCAAGTTCTCCCTATCCCGAGAAAATTGATGGGGATATCACATGTATGCACGGACTTCGACGAAGGAGGATGACGCATCCGGTGTCCCTTTGAATCAGGCCCACTTGACTTATTTAAAATTTGGAGGCTCATTCGAATTATCTATAATTAACTTGTATTTTTGAATTAATTATTTATTTAAATTCTGCATATGTGTTGTTAGTGGGTGGTTATGTAGTTACGTAGTTATGTGTTAGTGGATGGTTATGTGGTTACTTAGTTATGTAGTTATGGGTGGTTATATAGTTATGTGTTAGTGGGTGGTTATGTTGTTATGCATTTATGGGTGGTTATGTAGTTATGTGTTAGTCGGTAGTTATGTGGTTATTTAGTTATGTGAAGTGGGTTGTTTCAAAGTCTTATAAAAAGCCATGTGTACAATTATAATGAGATGAATGGATAAATGAAAATTTGTTGTTTCTTGTGATGGGAATCCATCCCCCTTTATTCATCTGCGTGAGAGACGCTCGACTTCTCCTCCCTTCGTCTGTACGTGAAGCACCTCTCCCTCATCTCTTCTCTCTTTTCGGTGGTGAAACCAAACTCCCCCCTCTCATCTTCCCTCTCAACAACGGCGACGACGTGTTGTCCGGTGTTAAGAAGGGAAAGGTCGTTATCAAATTTGCCAACATAAGCCTCGTACGGTTGCCATCCGCGCCCTCCAGCTAGGTCCTTCGCCGTTGCAATCCATTGTCGCTTCCACTCTTTTCTATTTCTCTCCTCTGCTTCCACACACACACACGCAAAGAAAAGCCTAACATATTTTGCGTTTCCCTTCTTACCCTAGACCTTAAGTTAATTGGATCCCAAACCCTACTTCAACTAAAGTCCGACCTGCTAACCCTTATAAAAACCCTGACGGCACTCATTATCCACCTGCGAACTCTTTGTGAGCCCTGTCGATCGGGAGCCGACGTTGTTGTTGTTGACAGCAACGCCTCACTACCGGAGACTTGCTGGCCCTACTAGGCTCCGAGATCTGAGTTAATCATGTACGGTAACCCTATCCTCACATTAACATCTCTTCCTCTTCCCTCATTAAATATACTAACCCCACACCTCCTACAATCTGACCTCTTACCACGACTACCTCCACCCCACCCACAAGCGCATTCCCTGTCCCACCTAATATCAGCCACATTGTTGTAGGGGTGCAACTCGGGTCGGGTTGGTTCGAGTTTGAGCAAAACCAGAACCAACCCAAAAGTGGTCAGCTCTACAATTTCATGATCCGACCAAACCAAAATTCAACATAAACCCGACCTCGACCTAGACCAAATCGGGTTGGTTCGGTTCGGGTCTTGGATCAATCTGACACATACGTAAATCATTCATCATGCCATGTGTTCCTCCAAAATATATAGTAAAATGTGAAGCATTCATAGATACTATCAAGTGGAGAAAACATTCATACAAAAATTCATAGATACTATCAAGTGGGTTCATAAAAACGAATTGAAAAGTTAATTGGTTCGGTTTGGTTCTTGGAAATGTATAGTATATTTTGAACCCGACCCAGGAATGTATACTATATTTTGATTTGGGTTCGGTTCTCAGGTTGGTTCGGGTTTACCCAAGCCCTAACCCAAAACCGACCTAGATTTACTCGGGTCATGAAAAAGAAAAACCAACCTGACCCGACTTGGTAAAATACCAGAACCAACCCAATCCATTTTGGTCGGGTTGGTTCGATTCTCAGGTTTACCCGACCCAAGTTGCACCCCTACATTGTTGTGCTACCTCCTACATTTTCGGAGGTTGTCATCTTGCCGCCATGGTTGCCCCGCCTCCAACCGCTATTGTCATAAGACTCATAAGTCATAACCCATGCTAGTTATCCTCCCTCTGTGGGCCTTGTCGACGACCACTAGATTCATCAATAGTCACCATCAAATCCGAGCTCCACCACCACATATCCTTGCCACATATAACCACTACAACAAAGTAGCAATATCTAGTTTGAAACAGCCATTGTTGTTGATGCTTCTTCACCTGTAGAAATAGCTGCTGAGAGAGTTCCGAAGTCTGCTCTCGCATGAGGACTCACATCAAAATGCACCCAATTACATGGGGTCAATCTGTTATGAGAAAGGAATGATTTCATAGGCATTTTCAACAAAAAATACTTTAGAGGCACTTCCCATTTGATTAATATTCAACACTCACACTAGCACATTCTCTTTTTCACTTATATGAAGATTAATTTCAGAACCGTTTAGTATAACAACCACAATGGTTGTTATACTAATGATCTATGGAGATGTCCCGCCGTGACCAGAAATTCATTTGGCTCACAATGGCTATTCCACTTATCAAGTTAGTAAAAAGGATCAAAAGTGACTACTAAAATCATTATAATTGTAAAGATACCTAAATGTACTAGAACAACAAATTAAATACTTTGAGCTACATTTACACACTCAAAAATACACCAAGTTTTCTTAAAAATACTCCATGGCCAAGAAAGTTATGCTAGCAACATCAAAACAGAACAAGATAAGAAGTATATACCTTGCAAATGCTGCCGGATGAATACCACCAACAGGAGTAACGAGAACGGCAGAATCTGCTCTAACCATCTCATGACCTGCTGTATCTCACTCTGCCGTGGCAAATCCCTGGCGTTCCCTCCGGTGACATTCGCTTCGCTGTCCATGCTCTGAGCACCGACTGCCGAGATCGATGGCAGCAAGGAATTTGATGCCGAAGCCACCTCCCCTGCACGGCCTTCATTCCCACCATCTCCGTCCTGCCTATCAGACACCACAGGAATCTGGTCCGCAGGAATGCTTTCCGAATGCAGGGGACCCCTTATATCATCTCCCGCACCGATAATCCTTATCGACACCTCCCCGCCCCCAACCTGGGAGGCAGAAGGATCCTCCCGACGGCCGAGGACCTGGCCCTGTGAGCCAGCAGCAATCAAGCCCTCGTCCTCTTGATGACTCGATCGCGGCCGCAGGATCCCGGAATACTCCAGAAGAGTGGACAGCGGCGCGTGGATGAGGTTAGATGCTGAGAACTGCAGCATGTGTCTCCTCCAAAAACCACCGTTGCTTCCGCCGGCGGCCGGGCTCCTGTACGAGTCCGGACTCCGGCCGTGTGGCTCCATCTCCGTCGATCGAATCTGACGCGTGAGAATCCGACGAAGTCGGAGATGATTTCTTGGAACTCTTGACGAAATGATGGAGGAATGAGAAGTGGACGGCGGATTAGGCAAAATGCGGAGAAGGGCGCCTTCAACCCTAACCCTAACCCTAACTCGAACCCTAGGCTTTCTCGCGAGAGGGAGGGAAGGATTGGGGGTTTCTGCGGTGTGGCAGACCGTCTCTCTCTCTCTCTCTGATCGAGAGAGGGAGGACTGGAGGCAACAAACCAAGGCAGAGTTGATACAAAGAGAGCATTATGGATATAAATATATATATATAAATGGTAAGCCCACACGTCTATTGAAGAACAGATCCTACACGCTTTTATTACCGTTAATCATACGTGATGAAGAGGATGGTCAAACTAAAAATGTTGATGAACGGTTTAATCGGCGTGTGGTAATATTCGAACCGTTGCCATGTGTGTATGATGTAGATGTTTGCTGTTATGTACCTAAGCTGTGAGTTTCCGTGTGGGTCCCGGGCACCGGTGTCGTAAAGCGTGTGCGGCGTGTTAAACCGTTGGATCGGAGTGCATCCATGGCTCGAAATGTTCGGCCTGCTTTGCGACTTTGCGTGGCAAACTCTGGATGGACCTTAAGTGCACCGTTGATTTTAATGTTTGCACCAACATATTGAGCGGTGCTATTGACGCACCAATATTTGCTATACAAACACTGTTTAAAAGTTTTTTTAAAAAAAATTACCTCCAAGTAAAATAACCAAAACATCCTCTCTCTTTTTCTGTTCGAGACATGTTCGGCCGATCAGAGCCGAACAGAGTATAGTATGTTCAGCTGATCAGAGCCGAACTTTATATAGTATGTTCGGCCGACCACGATTGAACATAATGTACCATGTTTAGGTACCGAATGTATTGTACCATGTTTGGGTGTCGAATGTATTGTACCATATTCGGCCATAGTCGACCGAACGTACTGTATAATGTTCGGCTCTGATCGACCGAACATAAGGCCTGGGCGGGGGAGCTCAAGAAGGAACCTACGGCACCTAGGCGGGGGAGCTCAGGGAGGGGCGGAGAGAGGAGAAGAGCTTGTCGGAGCGGTTGATGGAGGAGGTAGGGTGTTGATGGAGAGAAAATCGACGAGAGGAGAAATCTATGGTGCATGGGCAGGGAGCTTGAGGAGGGGAGGAAAGCGGAGAGGAGCTTGCCGGAGTAGTTGATGGAGGAGGTAGCGTATTAGGATTTGGGTGGGTGGGTGTGTGGAGTAATTTGGAGAAGAGGGTAGTATTGAGTTTATAAAAAATTGGAGGTGTGCAGTGAGCAAATATACAAAAATTTTAAACTGGGTGGTGTGGGGAGGTGTTTGAAAAGTATTTGGTGTGTGAAAATGAATGCTTGGTGTGCCAATAGACCTATTCCAACATATTATTGGCCCAAACCCATTTATATAGGTTTGTAATGGCACCCGCGATAACCTTAAAATAATACCCTCATCCTTAACCGTCGGCCAATCCTTCCCCCTCTACCCTCGGCGACCCTTGCCGCCCGCTGCCTATTGCCTACTCCAACTCATCCTCCATCCTCCCCCTTCTCTCTCTCTCTCTCTCTCTCTCTCTCTCTCTCTCTCTCTCTCTCTCTCTCTCTCTCTCTCTCATCTTCTTACTTATATGAACCCTAACCCAACCTGACAGTGTTGGTCAATATGAACCTAAATTGCAATTGCAATATCGATCAATACATCATATACAAGACTCTTTTATACTCCATTACATTGTTACAACTCTTGACTCTCATACGGCTGACGACTGTTTTGTCTTCCACTTCTATTCTGGCATGCCTCGCTTTAGTCTTCAGGGTACACTGTTGCTCCACCTATAACTCGTCATAAACCCTGAGTCACTTCGAAAAGAAACGAAGTGACACAGAAATTATCCCTAAAAATATATTACATTTATAAGAATATTCTTGGTGATTAAGAAACATGCTCCCCAACCAAACAAGGACAGAAGACACACTTCTTGTTCATGCAAGAGTACTACTAAAGATACGATACAACATTAAAATAAAATATTTAAATCATTAATAAAAAAATATAATTATTATAGCCATATGAAGCCATAATATATATTTATAACTTATCATTAGTCATTACGATTCTTTGATTACCAAGGTGTGGTCATCAATCAATGTACAACTATATATTACAATACTCAACCTTCAACACTCATATTTGATATCTTCTTGCAATATCCAATTATTCCATGGTAATTACAATGATTCGAAAATATACGATCCCTGATCATTAACCCTCAACTTATATCTTTATGTCAATTCTCGATATCTGTTTGCAATATCCAATCATTACACCTCGATGGCAATGATCTATAACATATGATCCATGATCGACAACACTCAACTGATATCTTTATATCTTACTTTGAATAACAAAATAAAATCAACAATCAGTCCTAGTCAACATTGCTAGGACTTATTGTACTAACGCATTTAGGGTAAGGACTTTATCAAATCCACCGAAAGTGAGGGATCTGCTTTATAGATCCGTCAACCTACAGAAAAAACAACAGTGATGGTGCATACTCTCAAGCACTCGTGCCGTTACAACCAAAGGTTCAATAGCGGTATCACATAGACGTATCCCCGCTTCCCAACGACTCATCAGACCTACTTACTCCTGCGACATGCTTGATTAGGTCATTCGCTAACTTTGGACTTTCTTGTGTCCGAAAAGGTATGCCTCTCAAGTAAAACAACTAACATTCCTCGAGCGTTATGTCTGGGACCCGTAGGTCCCCAAAACTTAGTACCACAGTACTGGCCTACTACTGTCAATGATACTCTGTTATGGCTTTACAATTTCTTATCCTAAGGATGGGTGTGGGATCCCGACTTAACATTAGATGACTTATAATCTAATGTTACAGTACGGACATTAGATGGCTTTACAATTTCTTATCCTAAGGATGGGTGCGGGATCCTAGTATCTAAGCAATACTAGGATATAACGTTACAGTACGGACACACAAGTGCATGTACGCTAGGTCATCTATTGTTATATTGAAAATATTGGAATTATAGCAGACACAGTAAAACCAAACAGGGGGCAAATACATACATACATGGGTATAAATATACATATAATGTACATTACATACATACAAGGGTGAAACACACAGAAGTCATGGTCTGTACTAATCCTACCATGAAGTATCAACCAACTTATATATCTCAATATATGAAATTCACTCTTCCATAGGAAAATCTTTCGAAGACCTTTAGGTGTATCCCTAATATCCATAATATTCTTATTTAGTGGCGACCTATCATTCAATACGGAAGAGTCACCGAAACTTAGTTTCAACAATCGTTTAGATATGGATTTGATAAAACTCTATATCAATATAGCGAGGCTCACATGGTTAAGAAATCTATCACGATACCCAGTAGATTCAACTTCGTTGAAACTGTGCTATGTAGTAGGTTTAACCATTTGCATGCAACTACGTAGCCATCATCCGTGTGTGATTATAGGGTCAACCTCTATCCCGCACATGATGGTCATGCAGTATTCTACATGCATGGATTGAACGTACCACATATTTCATATGCTTATGCATATGGAGATGTGGTTTGATTCTTTCTATTCCAGGCATGCATGTCTATGGATCAACTCTGATCTAAGTCACACAGTCATTAGCCTAAATAAATTATTAATTATTTTTTATTCGTGCTTTTGTCATGCTTATTAGTTTAATCAAGCATAGGGTCGTGGACCCTCAAAATCACTATAGGGCCATCGGCCTTTAAATCTAACATAGGGTTATAGACCCTTAAGTAATCAAATGATTATAGCCTTTTAATTAGGTCAGGGTTGCCAACCCTCTGATTTACTTAACATCTTTAATCCTACCAACAAACATAGCTTCGTTAGTTCTCTAATTGGAATAGCATCATGACATGTCATTTTGATTTGCCATATCTAATTATAAACTTACTAACCACTTCAAGATCAACTATCTTTTATTTAAGATTGTTAATAACTCCAATAATCCACTATCTTTTATTTATGCCTACTAATACTTCAAGATTTGATAACTTATATTTAAATCTGTTAATCCCTTATGATTTACTACTATTTATTTAGGCTTAGAACATCAGTCCCTAATCGGGTATGAGTCAACCCTACCTGACCTATGATGAACATCCGCTAACTAGGTATGTATCGAACTCAAGTTAACATAGGGTGAACATCCTCAATGAGATTGTATCAAGCCTAGTTAACTTAGGATGAACATTTTAAAATTAGGCGTGCATCAAATCCTAGTTAGCTCAGGGTGGATACCTCTTAATTAGACGTGTATCCTCCAAACTCAATTTTTATCTACATCATCATTTTAAGCTTGTTACCCAAGCTCTATAGTTAGCATGGTATTTAAGCTTTCTAATTTGTACTTATTCAAGTTTCTTAGCATAGTTATCAAATTCTCTTGATTTACTTAGTATTCAAGACCTTCTAATTTGCATAAAAATTCAAAGCCCTCAATAACTTAAAATTCAACATTCTCTAATTCACATGATTTCTAAAGCTCTCAAAAACATAGTACTTAAGGATAATTAATTTATATAGAATTTAAGACTTACAAGCAATATGGTATTTAATAAGCTTAAGAGCATCTCCAACGATGGACATCATTTTGGAGACCACATGACCTTCAAAATGAAGATAAGTTAATTTGTAGCATACACTCCAACCATAGGCCTCTATATTTTTTTTCTCTTTTTACTTTATATTAAAAAACTCTATTTTATATCTCCATTATGTATTATAAAACTCTATTTATATACAAGATTTGAGATACAAATGTCAAATGGGATAAAAGGGAAATAAGACAAAGGGTGTTTTTGATATTAAGTACAATGATAGTGTTATGCAGGTTGGCCTCCAAAATCCCTCCAAACCTTCAAATATGGCGATAAAAAATATAGATCTTCAAAATGGATATAAAAATGGATGACAGTTGGAGGGGTTTCCACCTCTATTTTAGAGTTATGAAGGATGGTTGGAGGTGCTTAATAGTTCTCACATCATTCAAAACTCTCAAACAACATAATGTCCAAAGTTTCATACTCCTCATAATACTCATGTATAAGCCTTCATGTAACGCAGTATTTAAAGTTCCATAATTCTAGTAATATTCAAAGCATGAAAATCAAAGCCCTTATCCATATAGTATTTAAAATTCTCTAATTCTAATAGCATTTAAGCCTTAAGACAATATAGTACGAATTTAAATCCAAATTTATTATTTCATAAATCCAACCCCATATCTCAATATCGCTAGATTCTAATCCAAAATCTAAACCCAAACAAAAATTTAACACAATCACTTATTAAATACATGATTGTAAACTCTAATTATTTTTTTTCTGTGTCAAGTTTTTATACTTTTAACATTACAGCAAACCTCAAATAAAGTTGGCATAATTTCACATATTAAGTCATTAAGATTATAGCCTAAACTGAATGTCATAAATAAAAAAACATTGAAGTAAAATCAAGCATGGTTTTATTTAAATTTCAAACTTAAAACCAGTCCCTAAATATACATAAATTTTATCTCAATTTCAAACATAAACCTAGTCCCAAAATATTTTATGAGTTCTATTTTCATTATAATCCATAATCTAAACCCAAACAAAAATTTAACATAATAACTTATTAAATACATGATTGTAAACCCTAAACTTTTTTTGTGTCAAGTTTTCATACTTTTAACGTGATAGCAAACCCCAAATAAAGTTGACATAACTTCACATATTAAGTAATTAAGATTTTAACCTAAATTGAATGTCATGAATTGAGACGCATTGAAGTAAAATCAAGCATGGTTTCATTTCAATTTCAAACATAAAAACAGTCTCTAAATTTGCATAAATTTTATCTCAATTTCAAACATAAACCTAGTCCCAAAATGTTTCATGGGTTTCATTTCCATTTAAGGCACAGAACCAAATCCTAATTTCATTGGGTTTTATCTCTATTTTAGAAAACAAAACCAGTCCCAAAAATTGTAAAGTTTTTCATCTCAATAAATTATAAAATCAGTCCTCAAAAAACACATGATTGAGTCTCACATGAAGGTACAAAGACAATTTAAAATTCATGCTATTTTAAACGTTTAATAAACTATTAAAAACAGCCACAAAATTTATATCAATTTAAACCCAATTAAGAATTAGAAAAATAACCATAAAACTCATACTAATTCAACTTGAATTCGAACTATAAAAATAACTTCAAAATTTATACCAATTCAACTTAATTTCTAACTATAAAACAGTCCCAAAATTCATACCAATTTAATTTAGTTTAGAACTATAAAAACAGCTCTAAAATCCATCTAAATTAAATCTAAGAACCCTAATTAGGTGCAGAAGACTTGCAAGCATATCACAAAAATCCAAAACCCTAATTCTAAATAAAGATTTCTTCATAATTTAGAACTTGGCTTAAATCCTAATTCTAAACACAAATCAAACCCAAATAAAAAACATAAAATACCTAAGCTAAGAGTGTTGGGGCTTGTCTTGGTTTGAGAAAACTCCACTAAAGTCCTCTTCTTTTCTTTTTCTTCGTTTTCCTCTTACCTGACCGAAATCCCTCTTATTCTTATTTTAAAGGAGAGAATAATGAGCTGAAAGGATATGGAGGTTGTATCTGAATGGTAGAGGGAAGGGTAGAGATAGTGGCCAGACTCCTTTTCACTCCTTCTTCTTTTTGGTTCGGTTAGATGGAGGAGATGAAGTCAAAGCCCCTTCATTTAAATCACCGAACCCCACGAAACACACTAGTAATTTACTAATTTCATTTCTAATATATATATATATATATATATATATATATATATATATATATATGGGTCAGGTTCAATGGACACTATTTTAGCACTCAATTTTTTACACCGATTTTCAAAACCATTAGATAGAGGTTTCAGAATTTCTTAATTTTTTGTGAGCATAATCACCTTATCCTAGATAGCACGTCCACAAAAAATTAAAACATTCTAAAGCCTCTAAGTACATCAAAACTAAAAGGCTTTATCGACCGTCCATTTTAATCGTTAATTTGAAGAGCACATTTAATAAGTCTAGAGGATTTAGAATGTGCTGATTTTTTGTTGATGTGTTATCTAAGATAAGATGATTATGCTCACAAAAAATCAAGAAATTCTAAAATCTCTATCTAATGGTTTGAAAATCGGTGTAAAAAATTGAGTGCAAAAACAGTGTCCATTGAACCTGACCCTATATATATATATATATATATATATATATATATATATATATATATATATATATATATATATATATATATATATATATATATATATATATATATATATATATATATATATATATATATATATATTTATATTTTTAGTTCTCCACTAACTCCTAATCAATTTTACTTAGCTTAATTAAACTAGGTCAATTCCTAAATAAATCAATGTTTTAGTATTTAAGTGGCCAACCATACTTGATGACATAATAATATCACCAATGACATCATCATCTACTAATATATTAATTTGAATTAGTTTAATATAAATTAGGTTTAGCTTAGGTTAACCTAAGTTTAGTTTAGTTAATTCTATATTAGCAGTTAATTGGTCAAATGTGAGGTCATGGACGTCATCACCATCCACTGACTCCCATTATAAATATCTAATTCTATTAATTTTTCATCATGCTCCCTTAATGGGTTAGGCCTTCTAGTTGGATTCTCCTAGAGATTTTTCTTTCTTACGCCATGTAATAGGACCAAACATAGACTAAGTTTTAGTTTTTGACCCTCTAGGTTAGTATAGGGGATGGCATAGATAAAGGTTTAGTTCTCTAATCTAGTATCCTCTATATTTGGGCCTTTATTTGGTACTAATTAAAATTTAAACTTAAGATTTTGATTAAGTTTCAATCTCGGTTTTAACAACACATCTGATAATCACATATATATTCATACGGGCACCACTTCATTTATTCATAATTTATAAAAAAGAAAATTTAGGGTTCTTATACCCCTTTCCACCTTTCTCCTTCTATATTTTGGCCAAGTAAAAAAAGGGGAATGAGAGGAAGTGACCGACCACTCTCCTTAATCATATATTTCATTACTTTGAGTCAATGGAGGAAAAAAAGAATAAAGAAGTTATTTTGGATATAGCTAAAGTGAATAAGAGAAAGTAGACGAAGATGAGAGAAAGAAAGTGATAGTTTAGACCAAGGTGAAGAAAAAGAAGAAAGTAGGGATGAGTTCACTAAGTAACTCAAGGTAAGTCTATACTATATTCAATTAGGGTTCTTATATATAGTTAGAGTTTGTTTAATTAAAGTTTAAATTCGTGTATGTTTATATTTTAAGTTTGATCATAATTTTATTATTTAGACTCACTTTAGTTAATATTAGGTTTAAGCTTTATTTTGTACTAAAAATAAAAATTGATATACACAAAGATTGTAGATACATATCAAAGTTTTAACTTTGCTTTAGACCGTATTTTTATTTGAGCTTTATTTTATACCCAAAATTTGAGAACTATCCGAATAAAAGTATTTACTAGCTTTATGCAATCCTTTAAACACACTTTGGTTTACAATAGATTTGGATATATATTTTATACTCAAAATAAAAATTGATATAGATAAATATTATAGATACATATAAGAGCATTGGTTTTACTTGAGATCAAACTTTGATTTAAACTTTATTTTATATTAAAAATTAAGAATTTTTTGAATAAAATTATTCACTAGTTTTTTGTAATACTTTAGACACACTTTAGTTCATAATAGGTTTTGACTTATATTTTGTTCTCAAAATAAAAATTGATATACATAAAAATTATAGATACATATAAGATATTTAATTTAATTTAATATTATATTTTGATTTGAGCCTTATTTTATATTAAAAAATTAAAAAGAAATTGAATAAAATTATTAACTGATTTTCTACAGTCCTTTAGACATATTTTGGTTCATATTAGTTTTAACCTATATTTTATATTCAAAATAAAAATCAATATAGATGAAAATTGTAGAAACATATCAAAGCTTTAATTTTATTTTAAACTATGTTTTGATTTGAACCTTACTTTATACTAAAAAATTAAGAACTCTATGAATAAAATTATTTACTAGTTTCGTGTAGTCTTTCACATACACTTTGGTTTATATTTGGTTTTGACCAATATTTTGTACTCAAAATAAAAATTTATATACATAACAATTATAGATATACGTTAGAGTTTTAATTTTATTTTAGACCATGGTCAGATTTAAGTTCTATTTTATACTAAAAAATTTAGAACTCTCAATATATATTATGCTATATTTTTTATGTTCTTTGTGTTTATGAAGAAAAGAGATAAAATCATTAAAAAATTCTTTCATTGGATCTTAATAATTATAAAGATAAATAAATAATTATTATTTAAGATATATTAATATAATATAAGTATTATATTTCGTATGAATGTTTATATTATCTTATATAGATATAGATATAATATTTTCTATTCATCCATATATTCTTTTATATAAATATGTATATGATACCTCATATTCATATATATAAATATAAATATCATTCATATATATATAGATGTTTACTATTTACAAATACATATAGTTACTAGAGTAGTGATACATTGCGGCCGGGTAACGTGCGGGCTTAACGTGCGGCACCCCCTACGGGGGTATTTTCGGAATTCTTTTTTTTTTTGATTGATCACCTACCCTTGGATTGGACACACAAAAAATTTTTGCCCGATCCAAGACATATAGGCCGTCCAAATGTGTTGATCAAAATGGCAAAAAAAATGAACGACCGATAAAAGATCAACATATTTGGACGACCTACAAGTCTTGGATCGGACTGAATTTTTTTTTGTATCCAATACAAGGGTGGGTGATCAATCCCTAAAAAAAAAAATTTCGAAAATACTCCCGAAGGGGGTGGCCGCACGTTAAGCCACACGTTACCCAACCGCAATGTATCACTACTCATAGTTGCTATTTATAAATATGAGATTTATAATTTATATATACACATTACGAGTACTAACGATGCGTGTATATGTATATATATAAGAATACATATATATGTATATATTTATATTATACTATTTATTATTATACGTATATGGTATTACTATTTATATCTCACTGTTTACATTGTGCTATTTATGAGTATTATTTATATTCACTATTCATGTTTATTAGTCATAATCAATTAGAGTTTCAAAACTCATATTTAATTTGAGTTTGAACCTTCATAAAATTAAGGTCAAACGTATAGGAATTCGTAATCTAAATCTCGGTGCTCTGGATCTCGTGTAGATCGATGAAGAAGAAGATACATACCTGTCAATACCATGGAAGAGAACGATCTGATGTGGAAATATGATAACCCTAACTTTTTCTCTATAAATAGTGAACTAGTAAGGAAACACATGTGTTCAATTGGACAGGGTAACCCCTAGAGGATATTGAACTATAGTGGGGGAACCAACTTGAAGTCTAAAGTCTGAACTTAATACTAAACTTATGCCAAAGCTTAATATAATACTCAGATATTTTATACTTTCATTTTTGAGATAATGTGATTGAATTACGTATATATATTGTACTGTTGTTTTCTAGTACTGTAGTGGCCAGGGTTATTGGACCGTCACAATATTGATTTTTCTACACAGGTTTAAGATAAATATGATTAGTATAAAAATAGCATCATGTTTATAGAATATTATATTTGATAGAATTATGACCATCAGAATTCGATATGACCTACACTGTTGACCCAACTTATTAAGTCGTCTCAGTGAGATTTTTTGGGGTTGATCCAGATCCCCGTCGACCATTTGTATTGGTTTATACATTGTGGGTTTTCTAAATCTGGGTAGTATAGAATGCTCAGATGGTGATGAGATCAGTGTTTTGCGTCCGGCTCGTCGAATCCTTCTCCATGGATTAATCGAATATATGAATTGAAACCCAAACAATAAAGTTAGAGTAATTTTTTGTTACGAGCTAGAATGATAGCGTGTGGATTTTATAGAAGCGACCCGACCCATTATGCTCACCATTGCATGGTGTAAGTGGAAAGTCTAAATCCCCAAGACTTGTTTTTCTTAAAAAAAATAATATAATATTAAATAAATAAAAATCAAAACTCATCTGTCAACCTTGTTGAAAACCTTCTTTCCTCATTTATGTTTCAGTCATCACTTTTTGACAAAGACCCAAAGCAACATTCAATTCCCTCTATACTAGTCTTATTTTTTTGAAGAAGAGGATCAGTAATCACCCAAATCAAGTATAGCAGATCGTATCTGCTGCCTCAAATTTTTGGTGTGTCTCATGCATTATGTCTCCTTTTTTTTAAAAAAAGCACCTCCACTCACCTATCATTGCCCGATGATGGAGCGAAGGATAAAGAGAAAGAGGAAGAGAAGTAGAGGGAAAATAAAAGATAGAGAACAACATTAAGAGAGAAGGGGAGAAGGAGAGGAGCACCTCCACCATGCTACCCTTTCATCCGACTCCCCTCAGGCCACCCACGATGGCATTCTCATCTTCGAGCCCACCAAGGTAAGCCGCTTATAACCTTGCTTTCTCCTCATCACCAGCAAACCAACGTCCTGTGTGGGGGTAGAGGGTACTCAACCCCGACTTGCCCTAGGTGCCCGGTAGCCGGAGACACCATCGGTGTAGGTCGAAAGTCTAAGCTCAACCCCTCGGCCATGGCCATTTTTCCAAACTTTTCCTTTTTTTGGTGAGCCTACACGGTCACCACCCATGGTTCCTAGTGACCCTAGAGGCTCCGGGGTGGCCTTTCAACCACCCCCAGGCGTCTGGATGGGGACTCTAATGGCTTGACAATGTGGGTTTGGTGGTGGGTGTTCTTAGAAACTCATCACCTGGTTTGGTGTAGAGAGGAAGAAGAAAAGGGATGTGATGAATTATTTAATTTGTTTAGTTAAAGTCATGCTTTTACAACCTACCTTTTTGAATACTACACTCATATTGTACTAAATCTTTATCTCTTGATAGGAGTATTTGTTAGTAAAATAATTATGCTCTTATCATCCATCAAAGTGTAATTGTTACTTAGAACCCAATCCGAATTAAACTAAGATTTAAACCAACCATTTTGGTTCGGCTATATATTGTTCGTTCGGTGACGGAATATCGCGAGACTGGCGACATTAGAACATGTTCAGAGAATATTACCTATTGCATGATTTTAATTTGAGACCGCGAAGAATCTATTAAACATCCTGCTTCTAGTCATGAAATTGATATAGTTGGTCTTTCGTGGATCGTACACCGTTTTCCCATTAGAACTCGGATATGTGTAAAACTGGTGGTGTTGGAACTATTTTTCCAAGATGAACTTGATGGTATAGGTCTTATGCCCTGATTCCATAATTAGAGTATGGAATTAGTAGTATGGGTGGTCGGTTTCATAGATTTTTATGTCACCGACCCAGGGTTGGTTCCTTGCTGGGGGTGACCCGACTTGCCTCAATAAGCAATGTTTTTGCTTATCCTTTAGCGTGAGAAAGTTAAAGGTTTGCTATACCCCCATTCATGATTGTCCCTGTCGAGGGTAGACTGCCTCACATCGGTTTGACCCTCTATAAGTCTTCGCCTTATCAAATATATATGTGCGATCTAAACCCACTGACCTAGCGTCGTTTAGTTGCCGTAGTAGTAATCCATTTTTGTTTGTGGTATTCTTAGCTTTGGAGCCTTCTAGTGGTGATCGTGCACTCGAAGATTAGGACGTGCATGTTGGAATTGGATCCGCTAATCAGAGTCGCAGCGGAAGTAAAAAGAAAGATCCGAAGATCATACGGTGTATGTTTCATTACAATTCGTGATACAAAACAATCTACATGCAAATCTATGATCTTAGCATATGTACGGACACCCTAGAGGCATACTACGATCTACGGAAGACATGCATGCATCTACTTAGGCGTTTAGATTCATCATATCTTATGGATCAATGATCTGAAGATTACGGAACGATGAATAACCGCACTTGAATCGCAAGGGAAACTGTCGGATAGCACCTTGTCCTTTGCGAATTGAAGAATCCTCGAAATCCTGTCTCTGAGTGCAGGGATTACGAGCCGACGGAGGAATCCGTTGCAAAGACGATGGCGAGCCACGAGATTTTCTCCTCCACTTTCTCCTTTCTTCCTTATCCTTCCTTCCTCTTCCTTCTCCCTTCTTCTTCCTCTCTTTTCCTTGGCCGAAACCACAGAGAGGGAGAGGGGATGATAGGTTCGGCCACAAAGGAGAGGGAGGCACCATAGGGCCGGCCATCCCTCTCCCTATTTCTTATATAGGGCCGGTCTCCCATGGATCCAAGGAGCCTAGGGCCAGCCCATAGATGGATAGGGACAAGGAGGGATCGGATTTAGGTCTTCCAGGTGTATCGTGAAGTCCGGACGAAAACGCCCTTCACAAAAAGCGGAAAACTGAAAGTGAGACTGAGTGAGGTGCGCTACTCGGAATCGAGTTCCGTCAGCGCCTGTGAGCTCTTGGAATTATTCCGCTCAATCTAATATCCATATTCAATATGTTCTGAGCTATATTTTAGTATTTACCAAAATACCCCTACGGCCCGTAACACATGTGAATTAGGTTCTTTGGCTCCGGGCTTGCGCTCCATCGTGCTACTTCGCATCCAACGTATCCAACTAGGTCGGGGAACAATTCCTACATACAATGACAGGGTGGAACCTTCAGGGTTCGGGGTCTCTAGCACCAACCAGATCCCTGATTAACTGTTCCGGTGACACACCGAAAGTTCCGTTAATCAGCCCTAATCCGATTAACCCGCGCAGCCACCCAGAGTGCGACGCGAGTTGAACTCTAGTGATCCTAAACTTATGTTACTCTCTCGTAACCCTGTTCTCTACTATACTCCGATAATCCTTATCCCTCCTATTACTGGTGCCATGATACGACTCGGGCGGTGGGGAGCATTCGGAACATCGTCAGTCATACTGACAACCACCAGACCTGGGTTAACTGTGTGGACAGATTGACTCATCAAAATGCACCCATCCAACACTGGACGTCGGATAACCTGTAGAGATTACATGTCACTCAAGCGCCAGCCGGGTAACCCAACGTACCGTGGTATTGGACTATGGAAGGTCCGCACACGTTGGCACATCAAAGCACCACACAACTGGTTGGCCCAGTGAGCATGGTCCCTCAGGGTTAAGGACAGATTATCTATAGTAGTAAGACGGTTTCTGCACCAGTGTCTGAATCACTGAACTGTGCACCGTCTTGATTCCTATTCAACACGATCATCGTGCTTGGTCAGGTGAATGGGAATCCCACATTCCCGTGGTGGAGACTTCACCACATCCTCTACCTGTCAACAGCTTGTTCTCGGTGAAGCGACCGACATTACCTAAGATGTGAACTAGTTCTAGGTCTACACAGAACTGGTCCACTGGATCTCCCAAGCATGGATCCTCCATGCACCTCAGTGGCATACTGTGTTCCCTAGGGTCCTTTTATTATATGAGTATTATCATATACCATAGTAGTATTCTAATTAAAGCAATAACCAAAGTCATCTTTATTAATGTTAATACAACAAATCCACGCTAAGGACACACGAGCTACAACAATCTCCCACTTGGCCTAGCGGGGAACAACAGTCTTAACTCCCATGGCATCCACGTGCTTTTCAAAAGCCTTTGTCTGTAACGCCTTTGTAAAAGGGTCCGCCATGTTATCTGCAGACGCCACCTGAGTCACTGCTACCTCCCCTCGCTTCTGTAAGTCCCGGATTATGTAGTATTTCCGCTCGATGTGCTTGCTCTTTCTGGTGATATCTTGGCTCCTTGGATTGTGCTACCGCTCCACTATTGTCGCAGTATAGGACAATAGGATCTTGAGGTTTCGGTACGCATCCTAAGTCCGTGAGGAACTTCTTGAGCCACACTGCCTCCTTAGCTGTTTCGCACGCCGCAACGTGCTCAGCCTCTGTCGTCGAATCTGCGATGCATCCCTGCTTCACGCTCCTCCAACTGACAGCTCCTTCTCCTAATGAAAATACAAACCCTGACGTCGATCTCCTGGATTCCGGATCTGACGCAAAGTCAGAATCCGTATATCCAATCGGCATCAGTTCCTGTGAAGAGTAAACTAACTCATAATCTCTCGTCCTACGGAGATACTTGAGTATACTTTTCACAGCAGTCCAGTGCCCTGGACCCGGATTTGACTGATACCTGCCCATCATGCCTACTGCATAGCATATATCTGGTCTCATGCACTGCATGACATACATCAGACTCCCTACTACCGAAGCATAAGGTATCTTCTGCATCTCTGCCCGCTCCTCAGGAGTCTTAGGACCCTGATCCTTGGACAACTTCATTCTATGTCTGAATGGAACCAGTCCCTTCTTGGAGTTGTGCATACTAAATCTGACCAAGATAGTATCTATGTAGACTGACTGTGACAGTGAGAGAATCTTGTTCTGGCGATCTCGAGTTACCTTGATCCCCAGAACATAACTCGCTTCACCCAGGTCTTTCATGTCAAATTGAGAGGATAACCACACTTTCACTGTAGACAACGTTCCAACATCGTTTCCGATGAGCAGGATATCGTTCACGTAAAGCACTAGAAAAACTACTGCAGTCTTTTCGCTCCTTTTATAAACACATGGTTCATCCACGTTCTGTTCAAATCCATAAGACTGGATAGCCTGATCAAAACTCATGTTCCAACTTCTGGATGCTTGCTTCAATCCATAAATGGACCTTTGCAACTTGCACACCAGACCTTTTGCGACAAAGCCTGGAGGCTGAAATATGTAGATGTCTTCTTCCAAATCCCCGTTGAGGAATGCGGTCTTGACGTCCATTTGCCAAATCTCCCAATCATAATAGGCTGCAATGGACAAGAGGATCCGGATATACTTAAGCATAGCCACTGGCGAAAAGGTTTTGTCATAGTCGATCCCTTCTCGCTGGGTATAACCCTTAGCGACTAGTCTAGCTTTGTAAGTCTCAACGGTACCATCCGGGCCTCTTTTTCTTTTATACACCCACTTACACCCAACAGGTTTAATGTTGTGAGGTGGTGTTACAAGTGTACAGACCGAATTTTGGGACATCGATGTCAGTTCTGTCTCCATGGCTTCCTGCCATGCTGCATGGTCAGTGGATATCATTGCTTCGTCATAGTTCAGAGGATCATTCTCCTGAAACTCTGGATCAATCATAAAGGCTTCTCCAATGTATCTATCAGGAGCACTTGTGGTCCTCCCACTGCGACGAACCTGCGGTGGTTCCATAGGAGTCGATTCTACAGTACCGTTAATCTTAGTGGTATCGGCTCCCACCGCGTTTTCTGTCTGCGTACTCCCATCAGTACCAAGCAATTCTTCAAGAACTACTTTACTGGTGGGCTTATGGTCTATTAAATAATTCTGCTCCAGGAATACGGCGTTCGTCGAGACGACAACCTTTCTATCCTCAGGATCATAAAATAAACCACCCTTTATCCCTTTTGGATACCCAACGAACAGACATACCTTAGTTTTTGACTCCATCTTATCTCGCTTGTCCTTTCGCACATGTGCTGGACAACCCCAAATCCTAAAGTGTTGTAGGCTTGGCTTTCGCTTCAACCACAGCTCCCAAGGAGTTAGGGGTACTGACTTTGATGGAACAAAGTTCAAAGTATATGCTGTCGTCTCTAGGGCATATCCCCAAAAACTAGGTGGCAAGATTGCATAACTTATCATAGTCCGAACCATGTCTAACAAAGTTCGGTTTCTCCTCTCAGATACATCGTTCTGTTGTGGTGTCCCTGGTGAAGTCAACTGGGATACGATCCCATGCTCACACAGGTACCCAATAAATTCATCGGATAGGTATTCGCCTCCTCGATCCGATCGAAGAGACTTGATACTTTTACCCGTCTGCTTTTCTGCTTCAGCTCTGAACTCCTTGAACTTAACAAAGGATTCAGACTTTCGCCGCATTAGGTATATGTATCCAAACCTCGAGTGATCATCCGTGAAGGTGATGAAATACTCGAAGCCTCCTATGGCACGGACACTTATGGGCCCACATACATCAGTGTGTACCAACTCCAATACCTCCTTAGATCTGCTACCTTTAGCTCGGAAAGACCTTTTAGTCATCTTGCCTTCTAGGCAAGACTCACACGTCGGTAGGCTTTCTGAAACATTTGGACTTAAGAGTCCTACCTTAACCAACCTGTGAATCCTGTCTGAGGCTATGTGTCCAAACCTTAGATGCCAAAGGAGTGTTGGATTATCTGAGGGATTTTTTCTTTTAGATAAATTAATCACACAAGCTTCAGTTATGTTATCATGCTTATAATTGGAGTTAATTACATAGAGACCATTCTGTATCTTTTCCTTACAAACAAAGGAACCATTCAATTTAATTGACACACCAGAAGCATCAAATAAAACTGAAAAACTTTCATTATTCAATAAGGAAACAGAAATTAAATTACGTCTCAAGGACGGTACATAAAGTATGTCTCTAAGTAATAAACTTCTTCCATCAAGGAACTGCAAGATGATATCTCCAACTGCTTCAGCCTCTGCCACGGCCTCAGTTCCCATGCTTAGGATTATCTCCCCATCACTCAGTTTTCTTGTCTCCTTGAACCCCTGCAAATTATTGCAATCATGGTTAGTGGAACCAGAATCCACAATCCATAAAATTGGAGAACAACTGGATACTACAAGGGATTCCACTATGTGGATTTGAGATATACCTATCTCAACCTTCTTGGGAGCCGCGCGGCAGTCGCCCTTCCAGTGCCCCTTCTTGCCGCATCGAAAATATTTTCCTTTGGGCTTCGCCGGACCATTCTGCTTGGGAACCTGCAACTGCACCTGACCCATCTTCCCGGGCTTCTTAGACTTTCTTTTCTGAAACTTGCCCTTGGCTTTCAGAGAAGAATTCTGCTCCACGTTTAGGGATTGGGCTCCTTCCTTCATCCCGTCCTCTGTCGCCTGAAGCGCCGCTAGGAGCTCTGCATTAGACATCTCCAACCGGTTAAGGTTGAAGTTGGTAACGAAGCCCTCAAATGCTCCTGACAGAGACGCGAGGAAAATATCGGTCTGGATCTCTGTATCCAAGATGACATCGAAGGAACCAAGCTCGTTCACATAGCCAAACAACTTCAGCATATGATCCCGAACTAAAGTCCCCTCTGCCATCTTCGTGAACACCAATTTCTTGATGGTCAGGTAACGAGTTACCCGACTACGACCCTCGAATATTTCCTTCAGGTAGAGCATCATGTCTGAAGCAAAGGCCATGTCTTCGACTTGCTTCTGAAGGACGGTCTGCAAGGATGCCACAATGTAGCACTTGCATATCTCATCAGCATCTAGTCAGTCTTTTCATTCCTTTAACTGGGCCTCAGTTGCACTTGGTCCCGGCATGGCCGGTTGTGGGGTACTTAGGGCAATTGTGTGTTTGCCAACCTTTAGGACGAGCATTAGGTTACGCTTCCAGTCCTCGTAGTTTGGTCCCGTAAGTTTGTTATCATTAAGTATGGAGGCAAGGGGGTCGAGCTTGGTCATGATTTCTGTAAACATTGGTTTAAAGCAATAGTTAGGGTCTACTACAATCTATTTCATGGAATTTAGAAATAGATAATGTCTACTCCAGCCGCTATGTCTTCACCACCTCAAGTGGAGACATCCAGGAATAATCTAAATTCCCTGGGCTCGAGCACTGAGACTATCGGCCCTGAATTAGAGACAACATCTCGGTGAGAGCATGCAACCGCTTCTGCCAATGGGGTTTTTACGATCCAGTCTTCATCAGAATTACCCACGGCAAATTGAAAGACCTCCCAGTCTCCTTTTGGCCAGCTTTATGTGACCCGTGTGCGTAGCAACAGCGGCTTCATACAAGCTTTCGGATGCTTCCCACAAATCTAGGTGGTGTCGGCAGGGGGGTTCATAGGCTCCCGCGGTGCAGGATAAAACCGTCACCCACTGCCACCGACATCCTCCATGTCCGAAGGAAACCACTAGGCGAACCAGCATGGAAGGAAACACAGCTTTCACCCGGTGGGAATATCGAACTGCGTACCTCCCACCCAGACCCTTAGCCGGTTGATTATGGAGGCCAGGGGCTCCCCTTTGGAGGGAACCTCTTATACATCCCTTCTTTATGAGGTTTTATGCATATCTAGAAAGGTCACGACCTCCTAGACTTAGTGGTTTACCGCGCTCCCACTAGGATTACAAACCCTCCCGTAAAGCATTAGTATCCTCGAAAAATATCATAGTCCCTACCTTGAATACTCAGCTTTTGCCTTTCTTGCAAGGATCACATTACATAGATTCCAAGGATCTCGATATTTCACTAGTTTGTCCATAATCCTAAGATCTGTAGCCTAGCCTAAGCTTAACGTGGAAAGGACTCCCACTACGATGATGCCTCGTTCACAATTTGATGCCTGATGTCATAGAAGACCTCATATCATTACAGGTTTCGATGCTGGCCAAATAGGGACATCCGACAACCTCCGTCGGACCTCAACCTAATGGTGGCATAACCAAATCGTGATGAGTTCATACTACCATCAAACATCATCTAGAAACGGGTATCACACAGTGAAATCCTAACCTAACTTGGTCGCTAGGACCACGTGGGGAAAGGGCATCCCACTAGGGTTATCATACTTCTTATGGGGACATTAGTTAATTATCACTAAACAAATCTAACACTGTGTCTATCTCGGTGCACATTACCTGGCTACCTGAACTACCACGAGGACGGTTACCACCTTTTCTTTTAGCTAGCCACCGGATTCGCACGTGTTAGAAGCATTTAGAGACACCGATGAATCCTTAAGCTTAGTAATAACCCTAAGCTTAGTAAGATGGTCAACCCTCACCCTCGCCCATCTAGAGCCTTACAAATCTCCCAATAATAATAGGCTGCAATGGACAAGAGGATCCGGATATACTTAAGCATAGCCACTGGCGAAAAGGTTTTGTCATAGTCGATCCCTTCTCGCTGGGTATAACCCTTAGCGACTAGTCTAGCTTTGTAAGTCTCAACGGTACCATCCGGGCCTCTTTTTCTTTTATACACCCACTTACACCCAACAGGTTTAATGTTGTGAGGTGGTGTTACAAGTGTACAGACCGAATTTTGGGACATCGATGTCAGTTCTGTCTCCATGGCTTCCTGCCATGCTGCATGGTCAGTGGATATCATTGCTTCGTCATAGTTCAGAGGATCATTCTCCTGAAACTCTGGATCAATCATAAAGGCTTCTCCAATGTATCTATCAGGAGCACTTGTGGTCCTCCCACTGCGACGAACCTGCGGTGGTTCCATAGGAGTCGATTCTACAGTACCGTTAATCTTAGTGGTATCGGCTCCCACCGCGTTTTCTATCTGCGTACTCCCATCAGTACCAAGCAATTCTTCAAGAACTACTTTACTGGTGGGCTTATGGTCTATTAAATAATTCTGCTCCAGGAATACGGCGTTCGTCGAGACGACAACCTTTCTATCCTCAGGATCATAAAATAAACCACCCTTTATCCCTTTTGGATACCCAACGAACAGACATACCTTAGTTTTTGACTCCATCTTATCTCGCTTGTCCTTTCGCACATGTGCTGGACAACCCCAAATCCTAAAGTGTTGTAGGCTTGGCTTTCGCTTCAACCACAGCTCCCAAGGAGTTAGGGGTACTGACTTTGATGGAACAAAGTTCAAAGTATATGCTGTCGTCTCTAGGGCATATCCCCAAAAACTAGGTGGCAAGATTGCATAACTTATCATAGTCCGAACCATGTCTAACAAAGTTCGGTTTCTCCTCTCAGATACATCGTTCTGTTGTGGTGTCCCTGGTGAAGTCAACTGGGATACGATCCCATGCTCACACAGGTACCCAATAAATTCATCGGATAGGTATTCGCCTCCTCGATCCGATCGAAGAGACTTGATACTTTTACCCGTCTGCTTTTCTGCTTCAGCTCTGAACTCCTTGAACTTAACAAAGGATTCAGACTTTCGCCGCATTAGGTATATGTATCCAAACCTCGAGTGATCATCCGTGAAGGTGATGAAATACTCGAAGCCTCCTATGGCACGGACACTTATGGGCCCACATACATCAGTGTGTACCAACTCCAATACCTCCTTAGATCTGCTACCTTTAGCTCGGAAAGACCTTTTAGTCATCTTGCCTTCTAGGCAAGACTCACACGTCGGTAGGCTTTCTGAAACATTTGGACTTAAGAGTCCTACCTTAACCAACCTGTGAATCCTGTCTGAGGCTATGTGTCCAAACCTTAGATGCCAAAGGAGTGTTGGATTATCTGAGGGATTTTTTCTTTTAGATAAATTAATCACACAAGCTTCAGTTATGTTATCATGCTTATAATTGGAGTTAATTACATAGAGACCATTCTGTATCTTTTCCTTACAAACAAAGGAACCATTCAATTTAATTGACACACCAGAAGCATCAAATAAAACTGAAAAACTTTCATTATTCAATAAGGAAACAGAAATTAAATTACGTCTCAAGGACGGTACATAAAGTATGTCTCTAAGTAATAAACTTCTTCCATCAAGGAACTGCAAGATGATATCTCCAACTGCTTCAGCCTCTGCCACGGCCTCAGTTCCCATGCTTAGGATTATCTCCCCATCACTCAGTTTTCTTGTCTCCTTGAACCCCTGCAAATTATTGCAATCATGGTTAGTGGAACCAGAATCCACAATCCATAAAATTGGAGAACAACTGGATACTACAAGGGATTCCACTATGTGGATTTGAGATATACCTATCTCAACCTTCTTGGGAGCCGCGCGGCAGTCGCCCTTCCAGTGCCCCTTCTTGCCGCATCGAAAATATTTTCCTTTGGGCTTCGCCGGACCATTCTGCTTGGGAACCTGCAACTGCACCTGACCCATCTTCCCGGGCTTCTTAGACTTTCTTTTCTGAAACTTGCCCTTGGCTTTCAGAGAAGAATTCTGCTCCACGTTTAGGGATTGGGCTCCTTCCTTCATCCCGTCCTCTGTCGCCTGAAGCGCCGCTAGGAGCTCTGCATTAGACATCTCCAACCGGTTAAGGTTGAAGTTGGTAACGAAGCCCTCAAATGCTCCTGACAGAGACGCGAGGAAAATATCGGTCTGGATCTCTGTATCCAAGATGACATCGAAGGAACCAAGCTCGTTCACATAGCCAAACAACTTCAGCATATGATCCCGAACTAAAGTCCCCTCTGCCATCTTCGTGAACACCAATTTCTTGATGGTCAGGTAACGAGTTACCCGACTACGACCCTCGAATATTTCCTTCAGGTAGAGCATCATGTCTGAAGCAAAGGCCATGTCTTCGACTTGCTTCTGAAGGACGGTCTGCAAGGATGCCACAATGTAGCACTTGCATATCTCATCAGCATCTAGTCAGTCTTTTCATTCCTTTAACTGGGCCTCAGTTGCACTTGGTCCCGGCATGGCCGGTTGTGGGGTACTTAGGGCAATTGTGTGTTTGCCAACCTTTAGGACGAGCATTAGGTTACGCTTCCAGTCCTCGTAGTTTGGTCCCGTAAGTTTGTTATCATTAAGTATGGAGGCAAGGGGGTCGAGCTTGGTCATGATTTCTGTAAACATTGGTTTAAAGCAATAGTTAGGGTCTACTACAATCTATTTCATGGAATTTAGAAATAGATAATGTCTACTCCAGCCGCTATGTCTTCACCACCTCAAGTGGAGACATCCAGGAATAATCTAAATTCCCTGGGCTCGAGCACTGAGACTATCGGCCCTGAATTAGAGACAACATCTCGGTGAGAGCATGCAACCGCTTCTGCCAATGGGGTTTTTACGATCCAGTCTTCATCAGAATTACCCACGGCAAATTGAAAGACCTCCCAGTCTCCTTTTGGCCAGCTTTATGTGACCCGTGTGCGTAGCAACAGCGGCTTCATACAAGCTTTCGGATGCTTCCCACAAATCTAGGTGGTGTCGGCAGGGGGGTTCATAGGCTCCCGCGGTGCAGGATAAAACCGTCACCCACTGCCACCGACATCCTCCATGTCCGAAGGAAACCACTAGGCGAACCAGCATGGAAGGAAACACAGCTTTCACCCGGTGGGAATATCGAACTGCGTACCTCCCACCCAGACCCTTAGCCGGTTGATTATGGAGGCCAGGGGCTCCCCTTTGGAGGGAACCTCTTATACATCCCTTCTTTATGAGGTTTTATGCATATCTAGAAAGGTCACGACCTCCTAGACTTAGACCCTGGTTTACCGCGCTCCCACTAGGATTACAAACCCTCCCGTAAAGCATTAGTATCCTCGAAAAATATCATAGTCCCTACCTTGAATACTCAGCTTTTGCCTTTCTTGCAAGGATCACATTACATAGATTCCAAGGATCTCGATATTTCACTAGTTTGTCCATAATCCTAAGATCTGTAGCCTAGCCTAAGCTTAACGTGGAAAGGACTCCCACTACGATGATGCCTCGTTCACAATTTGATGCCTGATGTCATAGAAGACCTCATATCATTACAGGTTTCGATGCTGGCCAAATAGGGACATCCGACAACCTCCGTCGGACCTCAACCTAATGGTGGCATAACCAAATCGTGATGAGTTCATACTACCATCAAACATCATCTAGAAACGGGTATCACACAGTGAAATCCTAACCTAACTTGGTCGCTAGGACCACGTGGGGAAAGGGCATCCCACTAGGGTTATCATACTTCTTATGGGGACATTAGTTAATTATCACTAAACAAATCTAACACTGTGTCTATCTCGGTGCACATTACCTGGCTACCTGAACTACCACGAGGACGGTTACCACCTTTTCTTTTAGCTAGCCACCGGATTCGCACGTGTTAGAAGCATTTAGAGACACCGATGAATCCTTAAGCTTAGTAATAACCCTAAGCTTGATCTAGAGACAAACTCACAAGCAAGATAATCATATTATCATCGGGGTTCTCTAAATACGAAATAAAGAGAAACAACAGAAAAACATCCAAACTGAATCAAGTCCAGGGTTCGACCCCTAAACCTGAATATCACAGCCAAGATATCCCGCTCTTCCATTCTGCATGATCTCTGACGACGATCCCCTTCATCGCCAACGTGCACACTTTCGCCGGGTCTTTGCACGTCATGGTACCGCTTGCCCGAACCGTGGATGTAGCATCATCTCCTTCTTCCTGTGATCGAAAAACTAACACGCTCCGAGCAAGTGCTCGTTCGTGTACAATTTCGCTAGAAAGAAAAGAAGACAATCGTAGAAAACTGGCCAGGGATCCGAAGATGGTCAACCCTCACCCTCGCCCATCTAGAGCCTTACAAATCCACAATAATAATCAATGCAAAATAAAATCCGGGGTCCGACCCCCGGATGCATGCAATCACAGATTACTATTCAGCGCGGCACCTGCAAAAAGACGATACATAGCACAATTCATATGCATGATCTACGCCGAACCCCGACGAAAACATATGCCATCATATATTCACATGATGTTTTCATAAATTCATGCATGAAACATACACCAAAGCGTGCCCTGATATCAATTGTTGGAATTGGATCCGCTAATCAGAGTCGCAACGGAAGCAAAAAGAAAGATCCGAAGATCATACGGTGTATGTTTCATTACAATTCTTGATACAAAACAATCTACATGCAAATCTATGATCTTAGCATATGTGCGGACACCCTAGAGGCATACTACGATCTACAGAAGACATGCATGCATCTACTTAGGTGTTTAGATTCATCATACCTTATGGATCTATGATCCGGAGATTACGGAACGATGAAGAACCGCACTTGAATCGCAAGGGAAACTGTCGGATAGCACCTTGTCCTTTGCGAATTGAAGAATCCTCGAAATCCTGTCTCTGAGTGCAGGGATTACGAGCCGACGGAGGAATCCGTTGCGAAGACGATGGCGAGCCGTGAGATTTTCTCCTCCTCTTTCTCCTTTATTCCTTCTCCTTCCTTCCTCTTCCTTCTCCCTTCCTCTTCCTCTCTTTTCCTTGGCCGAAACCACAAAGAGGGAGAGGGGATGATAGGTTCGGCCACAAAGGAGAGGGAGGCACCATAGGGCCGGCCCTCCCTCTCCCTATTTCTTATATAGGGCTGGTCTCCCATGGCTCCAAGGAGCCTAGGGCCGGCCCCTAGATGGATAGGGACAAGGGGGGATCGGATTTAGGTCTTCCGGGTGTCTATCGTGAAGTCCGGACGAAAACGCCCTTCACAAAAAGCGGAAAACTGAAAGTGAGACTGAGTGAGGTGCGCTACTCGGAATCGAGTTCCGTCAGCGCCTGTGAGCTCCTGGAATTATTCCGCTCAATCTAAGATCCATATTCAATATGTTCTGAGCCATATTTTAGTATTTACCAAAATACCCCTATGGCCCGTAACACATGTGAATTAGGTTCTTTGGCTCCGGGCTTGCGCTCCATCGCGCTACTTCGCATCTAACGTATCCAACTAGGTCGGGGAATAATTCCTATACGCAACGATAGGGTGAAACCTTCAGGGTTCGGGATCTCTAGCTCCAACCGGATCCCTGATTAACTGTTCCGGTGACACACCGAAAGTTTCGTTAATCAGCCCTAATCTGATTAACCCGCGCAGCCACCCAGAGTGCGACGCAAGTTGAACTCTAGTGATCCTAAACTTATGTTACTCCCTCGTAACCCTGTTCTCTACTATACTCCGATAATCCTTATCCCTCCTATTACCGGTGCCATGTTACGACTCGGGCGGTGGGGAGCACCGTCAGATCCTGATCGATCATCTGACTAGGGTTTGATGACTTGTCATCTATAACACCACACACCTTCCGGTGCTATGCCTAGCATCCGGAACATCGTCAGTCATACTGACAAACACAAGGCCTGGGTTAACTGTGTGGACAGATTGACTCATCAAAATGCACCCATCCAACACTGGACGTCGGATAACCTGTAGGGATTACATGTCACTCAAGCGCTAGCCGGGTAACCCAACGTACCGTGGTATTGGACTATGGAAGGTCCGCACACGTTGGCACATCAAAGCACCACTCAACTGGTTGGCCCAGTGAGCATGGTCCCTCAGGGTTAAGGACAGATTATCTATAGTAGTAAGACGGTTTCTGCATCAGTGTCTGAATCACTGAACTGTGCACCGTCTTGGTTCCTGTTCAACACGATCATCGTGTTTGGTCAGGTGAATGGGAATCCCACGTTTCCGTGGTGGAGACTTCACCACATCCTCTACCTGCCAACAGCTTGTTCTCGGTGAAGCGACCGACATTATCTAAGCTGTGAACTAGTTCTAGGTTTACACAGAACTGGTCCACTGGGTCTCCCAAGCATGGATCCTCCATGCACCTCAGTGGCCTACTGTGTTCCCTAGGGTCCTTTTATTATATGAGTATTATCATATACCAGAGTAGTATTCTAATTAAAGCAATAACCAAAGTCATCTTTATTAATGTTAATACAGAAAATCCACGCTAAGGACACACGAGCTACAACAGTGCACCTTAGGACATCCAATACAAGAGTTCACTACCTAGGCTAAGGTAAGTAACTTTTACTATGCTATCTACAATAGTAGATTATTTAGTGTAGCTGGTGGTATTCTAAACTTTTATATGGAATATTATATTCAATGCATATGGGAGGTGGGCACATCATTACATATGACAGTGGTTACTGTCTAGTCTCTTTAAACATGGACAATTAGATATGTGAAATCATAGAAGCATTATATTCAGAAGTTGATCACTGTATGAATATAGATATGACAAATACACCTGAACTATGGTTAGGATATGTAAACTTATATGAAAACTTGGTTGAGTTGCTGGTAAGCAAAGAGACCGGTTGTCTCAGTGGTTGAGGCAAGATAGATAATACTGAATCATCACTAAATTGAAATATGACTAGCAAGACTATAAATACTAGGCTACTACTTTAGCATACAATTTAATGTATCTCAGTATGCATTCTAGATTGAAATGTGACATTATCGCTTCCTAGAGGGAAGTGTGTAGGATGACTCGTTTGCATAAGTGAAAGGTGAATCACTACTTTGTGCATAGTCTGAATAAAGTAGGTAGGGTCACGAGGTTGGACATACAGTAAAGCCAAGGATTTGAGAGCCTCGGTCTAGTAGTCCACTCCTAGGGTCTGACCTCGAAAAAGCAAGTTGGGTGTTAGAGCTCCTCCATAAGAGATAGGAAACCCTCTTGACCATTTGGGTAAACTTTCTACTGAAGCATCCAAAATAACTTATGTCCAGTAGGTTTTTATTGTTGGAACTGATAGAAAATCGACGGTTCATAATGTTTGAAATAAATATATAGATATCTTTTTCTGCAAAACTACATAAACATAGAATTAGCAATTGCGGCATGTTTTATGTCGTTGACATTATATGTTAAAATGCATGCTGAGATCCATTAAATTGTATGCTAGAGCAGTAGTCTAGTATTGATAGTCTTGCTAGTCTTTACGTAGACCAATCTTTCATTTTTATAGGGGATGCCCATTCCCATGGACAGATCCAGTTTCAGGTCAGCAATAACTAGTGATTGGAGACAAGTGTGGTCTTGGAGCGACAGTGGTAAGATATTTGATTAGCAGTTAGTAGTTTCATCTTTTAGCATTATGTAATAATATATTTGTATTAATCTGATTGAGATTTGAGACAGTGGATTATTGTTATTAGTGGAATGGATGTTAGTTGTATATTGCATTTTGTTAGTTGTTATTCTATGATATTTCTATTTACCTTAAATGACCTCCAATTTTGGACCCTCTCCTTAGTCTAAAATTTGGGACATGACACTTATGCCTATGGTAAAGCCCTAGGTTAAGTTTATATTTAAACCCAAACCTAAACACTAATCTAAACCTAATGGAGGACCAAAGCCTAAACTAAATTAGACCTGAAATTAAACTAAAGCCTATTAAAGACCAAATTAAAGCCTAATTAAGTACTAAATTAAAGCCTAAACTAAGACCACCAAATAAAGCCCAAACAACTACCCTAAATAGAAACCTAATAGGAGGCCCAAATAAATCCCATTAGGGGCCCAAGGTAAAATTATTGGAGTTATAAAGGGAGTTATTAGGTTGTGATGTCATTCATGACATCACCTTTGACCAATTAACCCCTAATCTAGAATTAACTAAACTAAACTTGGGTTAACCTAAGCTAAACCTAATTTAGATTAAGTTAATCCATATTAATATGTTGGTGAATGATGATGTCATTGGTAACATCACCATGCCATAAAGTATGGTTGACCACTTAAATTCTAAAACCTAGATTAGTTAGGGCTTGACCTAGTTTAATTAAGCCAATGATAATTAATTAGGAGTTAGTGGTAAGAGAAAATGGGGGGTGTAGCTATATGGGGGAGGGAATAATGGGGAAATGCTTCAAGTGGGTGAAGATTTTGAGGGAAGAATAGAGAAGGGGGGAGGGGGGTTGGAGAGTTGCCGACCACATTCACCACCCCTCCTCCTCTCTCCACCACCGGCCACCACCCTCCTCCTCCAAATTCGACCACACCTCCTCCTCCGAACCGTCCATCACACTTCCACCTCTCCTCCACTCAAAGTCAGGCATGCAAAGTGGAGGGGAAATGATGAGTTTCGGTCGAGAAGAGGAAGAAGAAGGAGGAGAAGAAAGAGAAAGAGAAATAAGAAAAGTGGTAAGCCCCTACTTCTCTTAAATTAGCAAATTGATGATGCAAGGACTAGTAAACCCAACCTTAATTTGAAAAGGATGATGTTAGAGTTTGATTTGGGTTGAAGGTCACTATGTTGTTATTACCATGTTTTAATTAAGAGTTAAGGTTTGCCATGTTAAATTAGAAATTATTTGATATTAGAGCTAAATTAGAAAGTTATGGATGTTAGGGTTTAGATCGGGGTTAAATGTTGATGTATGCGCAAAAAAAAAGATTCGGGTAATCTTTATTGCACACACAAAGATTACAAGGTCAAGACTCGGGGACTCGGGCATGGTGAGCTGGGTGCGGTGAAGATTTTATCAGGAGATTGTGGGAGAGATCCTATGGAGGGTCCCTTTGATCCACGTCTCCACGTTACTTCATGCGAGAGCTCTGAAGGGGTTGTCCAGGACAGAGGTCTTTACAGGGTGAGGGTTTCTTGAGAGGCTAAGGAGTCTTCGTCGTTGCTTTTATCCCTTCTGTGCTTCGTGCTTTCTCGGCTATGAGGCTTTTGGCTTTGTTCCTCGATCTTCGTGTCTCCTTCGACTCTGTATAGATCTTGGCGTCCTTGATCGTTGATTTGCGGCATCGATCGTGTTTTTGGTGTCGGCTTTGGCTTTGACTTTCGGCTTTGGCATGGCTCTAGATTTTGCTTTGCTTTGGGCCTTGCGCTTGAACATGGACAGAGTAGAGACTTGCGGTGTTTTAGTTCTTTCGGACTTCGCATCGTATCGGCTAGAACGTGTGGTGCTTTGCTCGTGTCTATCATTGTTGCTTGGCTTTGACACTTGTGTCGCTTTGGCGTGGGCTTTACCGGTGCTTTGCTTTGGCTCTCTAGTTTTGGCTTTGCTTTGCTTTGACTTGATCTTCTCCTTGAACGATGATGGCGACGTTCTCTGGTTCTTCTTTATTTTTTCGGCTTACTCAACGGTTGTGGCGTTGACTTGACTTCTCCTCTTCTCCGGACTTCATTGGCGTGATCGGAGTTGAAGGCTTCGTTTTAAAGACGACAGGTGTAGCGCCGCTTATGATGTCCTTCTCCAAGCTTTCTTCTTCTTGAATGGAATGGACGTTGTTGAAGATGACGAGGTGATGTCGCTTCAATCTTCTTCTCTCGGCTTTTGGGCTTGATCGGAGTCAAAGGCTTGATGAAGACAATGGGGTGATGCCACTTCGATCTTTTTCTCCGGGCTTTTAGGCTTGATCGGAGTCGAAGGCTTGATGAAGTAACGGGGTGATGCCGCTTCGATCCTTTTCTCCAGGCTTTTGGGCTTGATCGGAGTCGAAGGCTTGATGAAGACGATGGGGTGATGCCGCTTCGATCCTCTTTTCCGTCCTTTACTTCTGGCATTTTCGGAGTTGAAGGCTTCGTCTCCGAGCTTTCTTCTTCGTGCACATAGTCGAAGGGTTTATCTTCTTGTGCAAGAGTCTTCACATTGATGAGGACTTTCAATGGACTAAGCTGATCCCAAAATGGTAGGCTTGCCCGAGCCTCTGAAGCCTTGGGTCATTGAAGGCGAGTCTCCTCCTTTATAGAGCCTCCTTGCCTCTGGCTCCCCCCTCTTGAGCCTTCCCCCTCCCCCTCTATTTATAGGTGAAGGGGGATAAGAGAGATATGGAAAGATTTATTTGAATCCCTTGATTATCTCTCTCATAACTACCCAAGATTCATTCCCTCATTATGGGGGGAATTAATCTTTATTTCTTTCCTTTTCTAGCGAGGTAGTTATGACTCCATCATTTTGAATCTTGCACATTAAATCGTGGCGACCTGACTTCATTTCTTGTCCGTCGGATCGACGAATCGACGTAAATCCATGTTTGTGTAGACGTCTACGCAACCTCCCCCCGCGCATGACGGTTTTACTTTCCTTTTTCTTCTTTTTCTTTCTTTATTTTTTTTTTCTTTTCTTTTCTTTCTCTTCTTTCTTCTTTTCTTTCCTTTCCTTTCCTTTCTTCCTTTTCTTTCCTTCTTTTCTTTCCTTTCTTTTCTTTGGCCGGCCGCTCCCTTCTTGAGGGAGGGGGGGGGGGGGGGGGGGGGGGGGGCACTGTTTATCAAGGGGCCGGGTGGGCCCCACTTGAGGAAGGGCCCACTCGGCCTTTCCTTCGGTCGGGACCGACGGGCCCCCTTTGCATGGAGCGGGCCCGTTTGCCCTCGGGTTGGCCCACACGGGTCAGGTTTGAGTGCAATTAAATTTTGTGTGTCTACAGTTGCCAAGCTTGAAAATTGAAAGTCATAAATCTATGCTCAATACATAGAGGGAAATGTCGTTAATCTTGTGCTAAGTAGAGAGCAATCACCCTATGATTGATTATAGAAATTGTGATTCTATGCCGAAGTAGGGAGCTTTGATTCTATGTTTAATAGAGGGTTGCAATGCTACGTAACTCGTAGTTGTGATCCATGCTAATTAGGAGTAGGGGATGCTTTGATTTAATAGGGCTTTGTCACCATACTAGATTAGAAGATTTCATGCTATGATAAATTAGGGTGCCCATTCTTGATTTGTAAGCATTTTGGGTGGATGATTTCTATGTTTTTAATTTGTTATTCATGCTAGGGTTAGTGGAGAGGGGAAATGTCATACATAATAGTGAGTTGTATGTCATAATTTAATTAAATCGATGCTATGCTTTTAAGGGAATAAAGATGATATGCTTGTTAGGAATTAAAATGCCATGATTAGTTGGTTGTTACTAATGCTGTGATAATTAGAGATGCCATGCCAAATAAAGAGTTATTAATCCTATGTATTGAATTGAAATGCCATCTATATAACATGGCACGGTGGTTTTGTGCTGACTAGACAAAATGGAACACTGACTAGACAAAAACGCACATGCTGACTAGACAAAACGTTCAAACTAACAAAAACTAACAAAGAAACATAGAGAGAATCTGCAATACAATTTTTAAAAATAATCCAGATCATCTAAAAAAAAAATGCTCACGCCCCAATCCAAATCGGAAAACTGTGATCCCCTCCCTTCACGTCCCCCCCCCCCCTCGCGTCGGTAAGATTGCACCCCCCCCCCCCCCCCCACAAAAAAAAAAAAAAAAATCTTGTTCATGCCCGAGTGCCGACGGGCACGGGCATGCACTATAACTAATATGTGTTGCTGCTGAAGGCGACTCGAAGTCGGCCAGGGGTGTGTGGCTACTAAAGGCGGTTAGGTGTGTTGCCGTCGAATACGATGGTGTTGGTGGGGGTGGTGATGCTCGGTGGGTGTCTTGCCGCCGAAGGCGGTCCAAGATCCAATAGGCCAAGAGCCAAGAGCCAAGACTCCTGAGGCGGGAATGCCAAGATGGATGAGGTGAGGTGAGGTGAGGTGAGGTGTACAAGGCCATGAGCTAGCCCCACATCGCCTGGAGAGAAGGAGATCCTGAGCTACTTATATAATTTCCCCTCCCAAACATAGAAGACGCGTTTTAAAACCGTGCGCCGCTACGGATTTCGTAAGAACTCCGTAGTTAAGCGTGCTCGGGCGAGAGTAGTACCAGGATGGGTGACCTCCCTGGGAAGTTCTCGTACGGGCACGGGCAAAGCGGACAAAATCTTGTGTGTTTGGGGCGGATGTTACAAAATGGTATCAGAGCCGGTTCTCCTCGGGATGGGGGGGTCTAACCCTACACGAGGACGTGTAGCCCTGAGGGGGGTGGATTGTGACGACCAAGATCCAATAGGCCAATAGCCAAGAGCCAAGACTCCTGAGGCGGGAATGCCAAGATGGATGAGGTGAGGTGAGGTGAGGTGAGGTGAGGTGTACAAGGCCATGAGTTAGCCCCACATCGCCTGGAGAGAAAGAGATCCTGAGCTACTTATATAATTTCCCCTCCCAAACATAGAAGACGCGTTTTAAAACCGTGCGCCGCTACGGATTTCGTAAGAACTCCGTAGTTAAGCGTGCTCGGGCGAGAGTAGTACCAGGATGGGTGACCTCCCTGGGAAGTTCTCGTGCGGGCACGGGCAAAGCGGACAATATCTTGTGTGTTTGGGGCGGATGTTACAAAATGTGCTGACAGGTGTGTTGCCGCCGAAGACGGCCCGCTACAGTGCCGACAAGCACGGTCATGCACCAGCGTTTAATAGCTCGTAGCTAAGCCTATAGAAAATAGAGTTGTCATGTCTACTAAAGGGTAACTAATCCTACAAGTTGAATTGAAATAACATGCCAAATAGAGAGTTGCTAATCCTGTGGATTGAATCGAAATATCATTCCTAGTAGATTGTTGCTAACACCACGGTAATTAGGATGTCATGCTTAACTTGAGAGTCCCTTGCATAACTAGGGAGTTAAATAGGGAGTTATTTCTCAAAAAAATAAAAAAACTAGGGAGTTAAATACCGTGCCCAATTAGGATGTCATGCAAATTAGCGAGGCGTTAATACTATGGTGATTAAAGCGCTTTGATGTGTACCTAAATTAAGAGCTTGAATACTACAGTGATTAGAGAGCTTCGATGTATGCCAAGTTTGAGAGGTTGAATTACTATGTTAATTAGAGAGCTTTGATGCTTGCTAATTGGAGAGCTTTGGGTACTATGCTAATTAGGGAGCTTTGATTGCCATATTGATTGAAGAACTTGAATACTTTGTCGATGAAAGAACTTTGAAAACGATATTGATTTGAGCCCTGAATACTATGTTAATTCAAAAGTTTGAAATTTTTTGAATACTATGTTGATTTGAGAGTCTTGAGTACTACGTTGAATAGAGAGTTGGTAATCCTATGACAATTATAAGAGTTGTGATCCGATGAAGATTTGATAGTTGTTAATCCTATAGTGATCTGAGAATAGAAGTCCTATATAGTTAGAGTTAAGGACTAGCGTCACTATCGTACCACTTGTCGAGGGATAGGAGGTGTGTCTCCTGTCCTTGTTTGGTTGGGGGAGGTGTCGCTTGCTCACTGAGGGTGGTGCAATATCACACAAATAATCTAGATATTGTTAGATTGCCAAGGTAGCTTAGGGATCACCTTGCGTGACTGTTGTACCATTTCTCGTGTGGTTGGGAGCCGTGTCTTCTATCCTTGTTTGGTTAGGGGATGTGTCACCTGCTCACCGAGTGTGATACACTATCACACGGGTAGCTTATGATAATCAAATGTTTCTACTAATTAGAGAATTGATCCTATAATGACTACCAAAATGTTAATCCTATGATAAGTAGATAGTTGTTGACCGTATGATAATTGAGAAACTAAGTAGACGATTATAATGATGCCCTGACAATTAGAGAACCAAGTAGTGGATGATGATGATACCATGAGGATTAGAGAGCTAATTTGATGATGAAAATTATGTCCTAGTAATTACAAAGTTAATTAGATGATGCTTGTAATAGGTTGGTTAGGCCCTGTACTATGTGAAATGATCAATCCATGCATGCGGGATACGATATGACCACCACATTGTTGTATGAGATGTGGTCTAGGGCATGTAAAAACTTGGTTGATTAATAAATAAGTTGATATTTTGCTTTATGGTGCATATCTTTGTACGTGTTCTGTGTGCAGAACTTAAAGGAGCCATGGCTACATGGTAGTCCATTTGAGTGGCAGATTCAGAGAATTGGTCCTATGAGCCTAAATAGTTCACAACTCTGATTAGGGTTGGTTGCCGTATCAGGTTAAGCTATTGGAATGACAGAACATAAGTTTCTTCATCATGGTCATTGCCGACATAGTATCTATAGCCGAATGGAACAATACGGTGTACAGATCGGTGAGCAGATACCGGTGCACATAGCCATATTTCTGCTTAGGATAATTGGTCCTAAACCCTAAGGAACCATGACCAATGGACTGGCCAATTGCAGGTAACTTTGGTTCACCAACGTGTAAGAGATCTAACCACGACCCAATACCATAGTGCGTTAGGTTACCGGGCTGGTGTTGAATTGGCACGCCACTTCTGCAGGCCATCCACATCCCTATCGGGAGGTGCGTTCCTTGGTCTGATATACACCGCACTAAACCCAGGCCCGGTGGTTAATATTTGAGCTGTTGACCAGATCCGGTTGCTTGGATAAAGCGACCAGAGGTGCGATATGATCATCAACTTGGAAGGCACGCAGTCAGATGGTCACTCGAGTCTGACGGTGCTCTCCATCGCTCAAGTTGACACATGACTCCGAGTGGAGGGACATCACATTATCAATACTAAGCAAAGAGGAGGGGTGTGCGAGAGAGCGTAATAAGTTTAGGAGGATTGGAGTGCAGCCTGCGTCGCACTCTGGATGGCCACGCAGGTTAACCAGGACGCTGAGGATTGACGGAGACACTTGCATAGTGTGTCAATCGGGCCCGATTGGAAGCTATGAACCCTAATCCCTGAAGGTTCCACCCTATCCACAATCATGTCAGACTTTTACTTTCTCATAGTATCATTACATTTTTAGAGTTGAAGAAAAGCTGCCCTAACTACCTTGCGTTCTGTGAGTGCATCACACTGGAGCATAAAAGATGTGTTGGGCTAAGTGCATTCACTAGGGTTAACCCTAGAGTAGTGTAGAGATGCACAACCTCGCCTTTACATTGCAAAGGGTTAGTTCTGTGTGTGCGTGTCGCACTAGAACGCATGATGATCATTTAGTGACTTTTACTTAGAGGCATCCCACGTTTTACTAAGGGTACCCCAGTGAATAGTAAAATCAATATTCATCGACCCCGATATGATAACTTAGTATATATAAGTGCGATAATTGTTAGGGTGCATTATCGCACACAGAAAATAAACCATGTGTGCCCCTTCATAAGGTGGCTGGCTACTAGATGCATGGGGGGCATTTTGGTCCAACCAAAATATCCCGCATGCCTTAGTAGGCCGCCCACCCTATTAGGGTTTGTGTAGGGAGTTGTCATCCCTAAAATCAAGGGATGAGGATTATTCGAATTTTTAAATATCCCTCCTTGTTTTTAGGAACAACATAAGGCAGGGAATCTTGGTGGTTACAAAGAGATAGGGGAGAGAGAGAGAGATCGGTTAGAGGGAGAGAATGATCGATAAAAAGAAATGGGGTACGGTTCCCGAGGCTCCTTCAGAGAAAAACCGTCCCCCCCAGATAATCTGAGGCCCTAAGAAATAGAACCAACTAACCACTCTCTCTCTTATTCGTTCTCACGTTCTCTCTGGCAGACTCTCTTGGGTTTTTTTTCTTCTGAGAAACAGAGAAGGCTCTCTCTCTCTCTCATTTTTCTTCTTCTTTTTTTGAGGTTTGTGAGATCTAGAATAGGAGAGGGCTAGTACTTTGAGGCACTCAGAGATCCGAGTGCTAGGGTTTGGCCCGATTGCAAGACTGGGTAAACTTGAGGAGAACCATCGATCAAGCTCGTGGATACTTCCTTTGTCATCAAATCTAAATCCCTAGATCTGTAATCTTACATGCATACTTAGTTAACATGTTAGATTTGGTAGAAGACTGTAGGGGTACAATTCCTGTTTCGGGTCAAGATAGATTGAATGCAAACTTCGTTACGTTAAGGACCACATCTGGATGCCGTCATGACTAAGCCAGGACCTCTATCATGTTAAGAATTATAGGTCGCAACTAGGAAATAATGTGTGGTTTTTAGGCCTGGTCAGACTATTTGTTGCCCTAGTATTTCGTAGGTGGCATGTCGGCACCTACGTGTGAAGTCGGGATCCCGCCCTTTTTAGGATAAAGGATTTGCAAAGCCATAGTAGAGTATTTACACATTGTTAAGTCCAGTGTTGCGGTATAGGGATAGGGATTTGTGGGCCCCGAGACTTTGGCGAGTGCTTTCGCACAGGCACTTTATAGGGGAGTGGGTTCAATGAGTGGTTGGGGAGTGGGTTGGTCTGTGTGACACCGTTGCTAGACCCGTGGTTGTTGGGCTAGAAGTGTCGTTGTCTAGTGCACTATCTTGGTTTCCCGGTAGCGCCCGAAGAGAGCAAGGGTGTGCCTCTTGCTTTATGTTCTTTTGTGGTTCCTGCTATCCTATACCCTAGGTGTCTCAGTGTAGTAAACCTGGACAATATTTGAATACGAATAATTGTCCTTAGTGGACCTTGGTAGTATTGACTACGGTTGTCTATTCCTATTGAACGTTGGTTGACGTATTAGTACAACCAACCTTGGTAAGCGTGTTAGTATAGTAGATATTGGTTGACGTGCTTGTACAATCAACTTTGATAAGCACAATAATATGGTAGACCTTGGTTGGCATATTAGTACAACCAACCTTGGTAAGCGTAGTAATATAGTAGACCTTGGTTGGCGTGTTGGTACAACCAACATTAGTAAGCGTTGTCCTATGGTAAATCTTGGTTGACGTGTTACCACAGTTAACCTTGGTAAGCATGTTAGTATAATAAAATTTGGTTGGCATATTAATACAACCAACCTTGGTAGGCGTGTTAGTATAGTAGAGTTAGCTAGTATGATTGAATACAGTTGATCTTGGTACGTTGAGAATAATAAATGTTGATGTAGTTAAGTATCGTAAACCTTGATGTGATTGCATATAGTAAACCATGGATAAGTCGAAGACAATAAACTTGGATGGTTTGAATACAGTGAATCTTGAGATATATGATAAATTAGCACTTAAAGTAATTCATAGTAGTTGTGGCTCTCACTGAGTTACTTAGCCCTTTTAAGTGACTCAAGATTTTGTATATGTTTTTGTGCCGAAACTTAGATTCAAGTATCTCAAGCTTGAGGATAGTTGATCGCATAAGCAATATTAAGTCGCGGCTTGGAGCGGTCGTGGAATGTGTAGATCAATGACTTGATGTGAAGATAGCACCATCACGTCGAAGTCTTCCGCAGTAAAACGTGAAACATGTGAAAGAGAGTTAATGTTGATGTACTTGTAAATCGATACCATTAGTGGAAATGAAATGAAATTTGACTTCATACTAATTGCCTCTCACATAATAAACAAGTAACTTTGAGTGTGGGGCCTCCAAGCCAGAGGAGTGGATGTGAGATCGCTGCCTACTCGACCCGACGCGTGCTCCTGCATGATGGGACGTTACTATTAGGAGGATATGGAGCAGGGCTCCATCCCCTAAGAGTGATACTCTACTCAATCGAGTCCCTTTTCTCTCTCGTTCTCCCTCTCTTACCTCTTTGAACCTCTTCAATGATAACATGGTTTTTAAGTCTCTCATGCAAAGACTGAATCCCTTTCCGGGGTCTGGGGTTGCTTAATGTCCGAAACACGTATTCTAAGGCATGGTACACCGAAACATGTTAGAATTCAGTCAAAAAAACTAAGTCTGGAATGTGTATCCCAAAGCGTGGCACACTGAAGCATGATAAAGTTTAGTCAGAAAAACTATGTCTGAAACGTGTATCCCGAAGCATGGTAGAGTTCAGTTGGAAAAACTAAGTCTGAAATGCTCATCTCGAAGCGTGACACACCAAAACATGGTAGAGTTCAACCGGAAAAACTAAGTCCGAAACACGTATCTCGAAGCGTGGCACACCAAAGCATGATAGAGTTCAGTCGGAAAAACTAACTCTGAAACGTGCATCCCAAAGTGTGGCACACCGAAGCATGGTAAAATTCAGTTGGGTCGAGGCGGGAACTTCTTTGCACCTGGAGATCCCAGCCGATCCACAAAACTCTAGCTTGACTGTGAGGGGGTAATTGTGGATGCAAAAATTATACCAGACCAGACCAGACCCACATGGTCCCGTGCAATGGCCCAAGTAGGCAAGCCCAGCCCTAGGATCAGCGCCACATTAGCACAGGCACGTCATCACTGTCATATCAGCATATGCTTCAGCTATAAAAGGACACATATGGCTTATAGAGAAGAGGTTGATGGGTTAGTTATTCGATCAGAGGAGGAGAGGATTCTAGAGTCAAAGCCAAAGCTTACTTCTCTCCTTTTTGTTATATTCTAGTTGCTCCATACAACCCCACTGTACGAAGCTTCTCTTGGCATGTCGAGAGAACGCTCACCCCTTATTTACTAATATTATAGTGGAGATTAGGTGGCACCTCTCACTCGGAGACATAGGTTGCAAGACTGAACTTTGATAACAACTCTCTGTGTCATCTCTCTCTATATTCTAATCTCTATCTCTCTAAACCATCCAATTCAATCAAGAATCATGGGGTGAAGTCTCTGATCATGACGGCACAGAAATTACCCCCACGGTCTATGCCATGAAGGATAACGATCCGATACGGAAGCCTTCAAGGTTGTCGACTTCCACTTCATACCCTAGAACTCCGTGCCGGATCTCCCACTTGAAGCGATGCGTGAGAGGAGAGAGTTGTCATTAGGGTGGAGCAGGGACTACAACCGTATTTATAAGGAAACCCCAGTCTCTAGTCACCCATTGCGACTAGGAGACCTATTGGGTCCCATAAACCGCTTCTATACAATTAGGTCTAACCCATACTCAAAATAGATACACCAACATGATCCAAAGTGCACTACGAGACGTGTCTTAGGCCCGGTCGTGAATATGACACGATTATATCTGATTTGGCTTAACTGATACCACTTAAACTTAATCTGAAGGTTTACAACGCCTAATCTATGATATATGTAGGACCACCTACAAAAAATTCTTACAAGATGACCTTCATGTGCCTAGGGTCCGATAACTCGTATAAAATTAGGGTTTCGACCCATGTTCAATTTGGGTCTGATTATGTAAACCAGGTTAGTTGACCCAATCGTAACCAGGTCTGGTGACCCTTATGTAACCGGGGTTTGACGACCCATATGTAACCCAGGTTTGATGACCCATATATGGTAAGGGTTCGAATAGCCATATGTGATAACGGTCCGAAGACCCATATGTGAGAAGGATCTAATGATACATGCGATAAAGGGTTCGAAGACGATGACCTATGTATAATTAGGGTCTAATGACCCGTAGGTATTTACAGTCTAAAGACACATGAGTAGCCAGAGCCTAATGAGTCATACGTGACCAGGGTTTGATGACCCATATTAAATGATGCCATGATTAGGATTAATGACCTATGCATGTTAATAATACTGTTATAAGAGCTAATGGCCCGATAACTGCTTGAGGGTTCATGACCTTATGTTAGACTTAATGGTCAATGAACCTACGTTGATTTTGAGGATCCACGACCCTATGTTTGAGTAAGAAGATAAACACGACGAACGCACGAATCAAAATAGTTGACAATTGGTTTAGGCTAAGGATAAGCATGGCTTCGGTCACGATTGATCTACAGTCATTCGTTCCTGAACTAGAAAGAATCAAATTGTGAATTATTATCGTTGGTAATGGAAATGTTGGATGTTGCAAAAAAATATTGAATATGGGTGATTGAGGTTATGCATTGTGATTAAGAGTAGTATATTGATTAATGACCATACCTTGGTAATCAAAGAACCGTAATGGTTAATGATAAATATGCATAGACACTATAGCCACGAATGGTCATAGTACTATATGTCTAATTGACTGATAATGTTTTTATTATTAATATTGCATTATTTTTTTATTGCTCTCACCGAGTCACTTAATTTTTCTAAGTGATTCAGGGTTTGTGTGTCTTCTGTATGGTAAACTCAGATATCAATGTTCGTGAGCATGGAGTTGGAGCGAAAGAATGACGAGTTGCAGTTGGAGCAGCGATGTACCCCGATATTAGAACGGTTGCATAGTTCATGGAGCAACCATAGAGTTTGTAAAGCGGTCGCATAGGTGGAGTAGCTTGTTCACCTTTGTCAAAGTCAAAAGTTGTATTTTATTATAAATGATTGTAAATTGGAGGTCCTGTAATTGTCGTATTAATTGTAGAGCTATAACCTCAGAGTTGTAAATTGTAATTGTACTCTTTAAGTGGAAATAAAATGAGGTGTTTGATACCAGTTGCTCTCTATATTATAGCGTAACTCTGAGTGTGGCGCCTTCGGGCTAGTTGAGTGGTTGTGACATCCAGTTCATCCTTGCGGACTAAGCTACGAGCTCTAATGAGAGTAGCACTCTTGTGTGACCAAGAGACGTGTCTCATGTCCTTGTTTGGTTGGAGAGCGTGTTTCTTGCTCGTCAAAGGTGATGCCTTCGGCGATCGAAATGTTTTTTCTTTATCTCACTCATAGTTTTTATCAATAATAAACAACTTGGTTTTCGTCTTCTTAGTTAGGGCTGAATCCCTCTCCGGGCTATGGGGTCTTTAGCACATCCCGACCATAGGAGCAAACTTGCAGACATGAGACGAGTCATTACATAGAAGACTCTCCAAAATGTTTTAACTGAGTCTTAGCTGTTTAGTTTTTTAAAAATCACAATATTTCACACTATGGGTTTTCCGCGATCGAGAAAATCCGGGACGTGACACAATTAATATTGTTTCAAAACATGGACAATGTTATCTTTTTAGAGAGGGGATTTTTTATTGAGTATTTATAGAAAACGAGTTCCTATAGGGAGATAATGTGCTTTTTTTTTTAATTTCCAGAGAGATAATGTGTAATGAGAGAATATGACATTTCGAGATAAAAATATTTTAGAGATAAAATGATATCTCTAGATAGAGAAAGTCTCATCATTTGAAATATTTTGACTTAAGCGTATTAGCACTTAAAATCATTATATCAACTATATCTAACAAAACAATATAGTTGCAACTTAGCATCAGAACTCCCCGTAACCGAACAACAGAGTCGCAATTACAAAATTTAAAATTACATCTAACCAAATAGCAGAGTTGCAATTTAGCATCAAAACTTTCTGCAACCAAAAAACATACTTTTCAATTACATACATTGAAACCGCACCGAATAGTTCGAACTCCCACGAACTAAACAAGACATAAACCCGGTTGATAGCAGGCTTGTTTCCATGCTTCCATACATATATCTAGGACCCAATCCCTCAAATAAAATCGGATTTGAAGGCATTGGTACATTGGCCTTAGGTTGTAACCCAAGAAAAAACATTTAGTTTTCAATGCTGCTAAAAAAAAACATTTCTAAAAAAAAATGTTGTTCGTATTATTATCAAATCTATGAATATCACTATGCTATAGATCGTGGATAGAATTAAAGCCCATAACTTAGTCGCCCCAAACCACAGTTGTATGCCCCAAAAAAAAAGATTCGGATCGTCTTTATTTCAAAACACACGGAGATTACAAGGCCGAGACCCGGGGACTTGGGGGTGGTGAGCTGGTTGCGGCAAAGATTTGATCAGAAAATTATGGGAGAGATCCTCTGGAGGGTCCCTTTGATCCGCGTCTCCATGTTACTTCATGCGAGAGCTCTGGAGAGGTTGCCTAGGACAGAGATCTTTACAGGGTGAGGGTTTCTTGAGAGTATAAGGAGTCTTCACTGTTGCTTTTCATCCATTCCGTGCTTCGCGCTTTCTCGGCTAGGGTGTTTTTGGCTTAGCTCCTCAGTCTTCGTGTCTCCCTCAGCTCTTGCTAGATCTCGGCATCCTTGATCATCGGTTCGCGACGTCGATCGTACTTCTGGCGTCGGCTTTGACTTTGCCTTTGCTTTGGTGTGGCTCTGGCTTTTGCTTTGCTTTGGCGCTTGCACTTGAACGTAAACGGGTAGAGGCTTGCGATGCTTTAATTCTTTCGGACTTCGCGTCGTATCGGCTAAAATTTGCGGTGCTTTGCTCGTGACCGTCGTAGTTACTTAGATTTGGCACGTGCGTTGCTTTGGCGCGGGCTTTACCGATGTTTTTGCTTTAGCTTATTGCGTTGGCTTTTGTTTTGCGTTTGGCTTGATCTTCTTCTCGAATGGCGATGACTATGTTTCCAAGACTTCTTTATTCTTCCGGCTTCTTGGGGATGGATTTCGGCAACGACGGTTGTGGCATCGGCTTTAGCTTTTCTTCTTCTCCGGGCTTCTTTGGTGTGATCGGAATCGAAGGCTTCTTTTGAAGACGGCGGGTGTAGTACCGATCTTCGTGCGACGGTTATGACGTCGAGTTTGCTTCTTTTCTTCTCTGGGCTTCTTTGGCGTGATCAGAGTTGAAGACTTCTTTGAAGATGGCGGATGTGGCACCGATCTTCATGCGGCGGTTATGGCGTCGGCTTTGCTTATCTTCTTCTCCGGACTTCTTTGGCGTGATCGGAGTTGAAGGCTTCTATTGAAGACACCGGGTGTAGCACTGATCTCCGTGCGACGGTTGTAACATCGGCTTGGACTTCTCTTCTTCTTCGGGCTTCTTTGGCGGGATCAGAGTCGAAGGCTTCTTTTGAAGACGGCGGGTATAGCACCAATCTCCGTGCAACAGTTATGGCGTCGACTTTGTTAATATTCTTCTCCGGACTTCTTTGGCGTGATCTGAGTTGAAGGCTTCTTTTGAAGACGACGGGTGTATCAACGATCTCCGTGCGACGGTTGTAGCGTCGGCTTGGGCTTCTCTTCTTCTCCGGGCTTCTTTGACGTGATCGGAGTCGAAGACTTCTTTTGAAGACGGCGGGGGTAGCACCGACCTCCGTACGACGGTTATAGCGTCGGCTTTTGTTGATGAAGACAGCGGGGGTAGCACCGATCTTCTTGCGACGGTTGTAGCGTCGGTTTTTGTTGATGAAGACGGCGGGGGTAGCACTAGCTTTGGGCCTTCTTCTCCAAGCTTTCTTCTTCATGTGAGGAGTTGAAGGTTTGATCTTCGAGTGCAAGGTCTTCGCTTTGATAAGGATTTTGATGGGCGACTCCGCTTTGTTGAGGATGCGCCTTCTTGTTCTTCGCGAAGCCTTTGGTCTTCAAGCGTCGGAGCCCCCTTTTTGCAGAGTCTTCTTGCCTTCGACTTTCGACCCTTGATGCCTTCCCCCATCCCTTCTATTTATAGGCAAAGGGGGGAGGTTGGGAGAGATATGGCTGCGATTTTTTGGTTTAATCCATATCTCCCCCCATAACCATCAAAATATTGTTTCCTCTTTTGGAGGAAACGAATTTGATTCATTTCCTTATTTTGTGGGGATGGTTATGGGCTTGTTATGCTTGATCTTTGATGATAAGTTGTTAAATCTTTTGCACTTTCAAATTGATGGCGACACAACGTCATCTTGTCCGTCAGATCAAGGGATCGTCGCGGATCTACAGTTGCGTAGACGTCCACGTCACCTCCCCCCGCATCGAGGCGGTTATGATTTTTCTTTTCTTTTTCTTTTTTTTTATGGTCGGCCACACCTCCCCATAGGGAGGGGGCATGATTTCCGAGAAGGGGGCCGGTGGGCCCCCCTCCCCCCTTTTGGTTTCGAGTCATGGTCATAGCGAGCCCACTCGTGTCGGATCCGGTGTGTGTGTTTGCTGTTTTTCGCATGCGGGCCGTTGTGTGCGGGCTATGTTTCACATGCGGGTCGGGTTCGATTCGTGGGTTAATTTCGGTGCCCACAACGGTATCACCAAGGTTCAGGATCCGACCGTCGACACCTGTTAAGATCTACATGCCACCGAGAGAACCCCAAGAGACTCCCATCATAAGAGCCGGGTGATCAAATGGGTGAGGACAGGTGTCGACGGTTGGACCCCGAACCACTGTGATTCCGTGGTTCGGGGCAACTATTTTAAGTCATTTGGGAGATAAAAGGAGAGAATTGATTTTTATCTCTCTAATGCGTACATGAGGTATGGGGTGTAACTAATCTAAGAAGTTAATCATCTCTCTACCTCTATAGTGCCGGAGTCAGATAACATTACGTATACCCCTAACACCTACAACACTATCTCGAACTCCTTGGTCCTTTATTTTTTTAGATTAATGTGTGAGAAGTCTCTTACAATAAATCCATCGTATGAACAAGACACCTAATTATTTCATTTAGCCTAAGGTTCCTCCTTCTCACGATAAACCCGAAGCGATCCTTGTCTTCTCTCCACTCTCCCGAGCAGCTCCGGTGGCTGCAATAGAGGCAGCGGGGGCTCGGCCAGCAGCAACCCCGGCAGCGTCGACGAGCAGATCTGGTGATGTTCGGTGGCGGTTCAGCGATATTTCAGATCTAGGGTTCATCCCATGACCTGTAGATCTCAGGGGTAGGGTTAGGATTAGCTTCGGCGGCGACGGCAACATTCGGTGGTTTAGTCGCGGCGGCGTTTGATGGTTCGGCGATGGCAAGCGACGGGTTCGGCACCTTGCTGGCACTCAGCTTTCGTACGCATGATGACGTGGGATTGAGTGGTCGGCTGAGATGAGTCTGACGGACGAGCCGCGGTGCCTGCCATTGGCTCATGTCGAGATGTCGGAGACCGACATCTTGAGTCAGGATGTTGAAGTAGCATTTTTCCTCTTTGGACAAAGTTGATTTTCTCTAAGATGTAATGATTATTATTGAAATTATATATCAAGCAGCAACATATGTTAGAAGGAGTACTGTGCGATAGTGTGCCATTTTTCATGGAGATAGCCTTACCACCGTTTGATTTTAGGAGAAGTTTGATATAAGTCCTCTTTGAGAAATGATCTTTAGTTGCAGGACACATTAGTTGCAAATTATAACCCCTCCAGATGAATGTGTACTCTTTCTTAAACAAATGTATACTTTTTCTGAATATGATTGTATACTTGTAGGGCCTTTAGCTAATATAGCAAAGTACAATGTCTTGCAGCTAATATTGCAAAATAGTCAAGGACGTACATCTAATTTACCGTTGATTATATGAATCGGTAGTTTGGAGAAATACTTGGCATGATGGATGATTTATGTATGTATAAGATTGACCCGAGAACTGAAACAAACAAACCCGACTTGGTTCGGTTCGGATTGGGTTGGGTTTATATTAAATTCAGGTTCAGTCGGATCAGGAAATGGTAGAACAGTAGTACCGACCATTTTCAGATCGGTTCCGGGTTGGCTCAAACCACAACCAACCCGACCTGAGTTGCACCACTACTCCGTACACATGCAATGATCCCAGTCGAAATATTTTTTTGTTGGTTATTTTGACTTTGCCCCACAAATTATGCCTTGAATTAGACTTTACCCCCATATTGCATTAATTAAACTTTAGCCACCAAAACTAACTGTTCCGTCAGCTCACCCCAAACTAACTGACGGAACAGTTAGTTTTGGACAGTTAGCTTGGGGGGTAAAGTCTAATTATTGAAATATGGACGGTAAAGTCTAATTCAGAGACAATCTCGACTCTAGAGGAGCCAGTTCACTGATTATTGGTTGCACCATATACAAGTCACGAGTTCGACTCTTATCCAATAGTTGGAGTCCACTGTTGTGGGTGGAATCTACTGTTGTGGCTTGTTTAATAATCGAAATGAGCCGAGCTTTGGTCTGCATGAGCTTGGCTCGTTTATTAAACGAGCCTAAACTTCAGGCTACGCTCCACTCGATCAATTAGTGATCGAGATGTTGAGATGGTCATGCCTCACACGGGTTAGTCCCACACCGATAATAGGAGCGGGTGATGGGCCGTTTATATATCAGCCTTAGACCTTCTCTTACAAGCCGGTTTTATTAGGCGGCGGGTATTCAAGGGTCTGGGTTCTTCACATTGTATCAGAACTAGGTTGATAGTCATCGGATTGTCAATGGCTTCCTCATCGTCTCCAATTGCCGTCGAGCCCTCTCCATCGTCGAGCTGTCAAGCCCTCTCCGTCGTTGAGCCATATTCGCTGTCAAGCCCCGTGCAGGCTCACCGCATCCCGTGCTCTACAACCCTTCAAACCGTGCCATTCAGCCACGTGCCCGTGCCTCACACGGCTGCAGCCTGCGCTGCTGTGCTATCACCCGTATCACTGCACCGTGCACCGCCTGCAACCCGCATCATGCAGCCTGCAGTCTTGGGTGCTATTGTCTTGTGTAGTCTGACTACACGTACGCTAGGTGTTTATGCTGTGCTGTTTAGACCATAGCCTTTCAACACCTCTATATTTTTGCTGCTGTACTGAGTTGTGCAGTCTGACCACACACACACCAGGTGCTTTTTGAATTATCTGATCTAGATCCAACAGATCGTTGACCCGGATCTCAATGTCCTCGTACTCATCTATGACGATTCCACCGACTCCTCTAGCTAGGACTTCCTATGAAATCCCACGGGGTTTCCTCCCTCTCAGCACATATTATCTTCTCCGCACCGCCGTCGATTGGCGGGTATGGTCTGCTATGGTCGAAGCCGCTATTGATGGTCGCAACCTGGTGTGACATCTTGTCGTGGTGGCTATCATCGTGTGGCAATAATGCATGAGGGATGCTCCAGTTTTTGCGATTGACCCGTGGTATCACGATTATACGAAATATCTTTTCTCGAAGTCGGGTGGATGATGTGACATAAAAAAATACACTTTCGGACATGGGATGTGTGACTTCTGACCCAATTATTCAGAAGTCAAGCAGCGAAAAAACGGACCTCTCAGAATTGACCTAAAGTCACGCTTTCGAGTTCCGTGGCTACTTACGCCGGAACAAATACCAGAAGTTTTCGGGCTCTGACATTTCGATGACTTCCGTGGCTACTTACAATAAATAGTCCCATATGTTGGATCTTATGCATCCACCTAGGATTTATCCTATGGCTCCTCCAAATTGAAATAATGCACCCACTGTTTTTTTTTTTTTTTTAAAAAAGAATGCACCCACTCTTAGGATGGGCAAAATTCGGTACCCAAGTGGAACAACTTTTTTTTTTTTTTTTAATCGGTAAAAAGGGT